>VZRH01000880.1:6435-23367 GCA_013397555.1 Urocynchramus pylzowi
ATTGTAAATATCTAATAGGTAGTTCATGGTATAAAAGCATTTTTAGATTGGTTCAGAGTAGAAAGTCACTGTCTAACACAGGTGTTAGGGATTGGCACACAATTGTAAATATCTAATAGGTAGTTCATGGTATAAAAGACAGCACCAGCCCCGTGGGAGGGGTGAGCCTTGGGCTGACCTGCTGGCCAGAGCTCGGGGGTCAGACAGAAAATATTTTAGATAAGAAACAATAAACATCACTGAGAACACGAGCAGAAGACTCCTGACTCCTTCTTGGACAGCTGGGTTGGGAAAAGCAGCTTCCACCAACAGCTGGGGCCATCCCAGCAGGGAAGAGCCCGACAGAGGATCAGAGCAGCAGCAGCACAGACCGAGAGGAGCCTACAGAACCATGTGTGAATCACTGCGGGTGACAGAGCAGCTCTGGGCCTCCACCAGAGCCAGCTTCTGCCAGCAAGGCTGAGTGAGGCAGAGAGCTCTGACACCACTGAGGGCTCAGCGAGCCTCAGGACATGACTCAGATCCCCCAAACCCCCAGCAAAAGATTCACATCTTCTGAGAAGCACAAGTCAGGGGAGAAAACAAATATCAAGGCTCTAGGAAGAGTTGTCGCATTTTCAGTTTTCGGTGGGTAAAAGGGTTTAAAAAGCCTTTGCTACAGATAACAAACCCAGAGAAAATAACTTCTGTAATGAGTGCTTAATTGTAGGCCATTAATCTGTAAAGAAACCAATGAATTTGGAGAGGGTGATATTTACTGCACAGGTTGTGAGGCAGTGCAAAATAATGGTTCACCTGATTCTGGGGGAGTCACACAGAATCATGGAATGTGCTGGGCTGGAAGGGACCCACAGGAACAGAAATCCAACCCCTGGCCCTGCACAGACCCCCAGCAATCCCACCCTGGGCATCCCTGGCAGCTGCTGGAGCTCTGGCAGCCTCGGGGTCAGCACAGGAGGGAGGAGATGAGGGACACACATCCTCAGCTCCAGCCCCCTCCCCACGAGTGGGAGAGCAGCAGAACCCCAGTGAGCTGTGAAAATGGGCCATTTGGGGAGAGCACAACATTCATAAATGCACTCCACATCTTTCATTTATCTGTTAGGAGGCNCGGGGTCAGCACAGGAGGGAGGAGATGAGGGACACACATCCTCAGCTCCAGCCCCCTCCCCACGAGTGGGAGAGCAGCAGAACCCCAGTGAGCTGTGAAAATGGGCCATTTGGGGAGAGCACAACATTCATAAATGCACTCCACATCTTTCATTTATCTGTTAGGAGGCATTCAAGTGGTCTTTTGCTAACGACTTCAATATATATATATTTCTTACAGATAGCAATTAACCTTCTGGTACAGATTAATCTTTTTAAAAAAATCAAAGATGAATTAATCTTTGAAATTCAAGTATTCAGTAGTAGTTTCATTAATAATCTGAAATTGTCCTTTAGATTTCCCATAATTAGACCATTCCCCTAATTTATTAATCCCACAGACTGCAGAGCATGTTTCAAATCTTCATCTCCTGCCACAATGACATATTCAAACTCGCTTGAAGTGCTCATAATAAAAGTCACTTTGTGAAGAATTATTAACTCAGAGGATCAAGCAAAGTCTTTATGTGCTAAAGCATATTTGAAAACTAAGCAGGGGGAGCACTTTCTACTGATCCTCAGATTTCCTAAGATCCCGGCTGATCAGAAACAAGTCTGGATGAAACACTGCCTTTAGGATAATGAGCTGGCTGCAGATTCCAGGCCACAGCCAGGAAACGTGCTGGTACCTACGGACTAGACCTTCCCTTCTGCCAAGGGAAAGGGATTGTGAGATGCCAGACAGCTCTCTGGAGCTGACAACCACTGCTCCCTGCTGGGATGTCTCACGTTTGGGCTGAGCTCCCTCCAGCCTGGGCTCTGGCAGATCTGCCTGGTCCTATGGAGCCAGGCAGGGACTGTGCCCCCAGCCATGCCCCCAGGTGCCATTTCCAGCCCTTTCTGCCCCCTGCCAGGGCTGGTGACTCCCACTGCCCTGGGCAGCCCCGTTCTGTAAGGAGTTTTCATTATTACCCACCCTGAGCCCCCCCTGGGCACCTCGAGGCCGTTTCCTCTCCTCCTGTCCCTGTTCCTGTGCAGAGCCCGACCCCATCCAGCTGCAGGCTCCTGCCAGGGAGGCTGGGGAGCAGTGGCACAGCTCCTCCCAAGGAACACCACGAGTTTGGGCTCACTGAGGACCAGCTCACAGCCCAAAGGCAAGGAACAAGGCTCCATCCCCCCAGGGAAGGCCAGGAGCTGCATCTCCAGTCAGCACTGCTCCACTAAACCTCCCAACAACGGGATCTTCTTGCACTTCCCAGGCTTGGAAACCTGCAGGGACCTTGTTGACAGGTGTTAAATCCCGTCAGAACTTCACCTGAGCTGGATGTGCTGGCACAAGGAGCTGAGCACAGCCCTAAGCAGCAGCAGCGGGTGGGATTATCCCATCCTGGGTCTGAGGAGGAGCTTTAGGCACCATCCCTGTCAGTGCCTTCATCCCCAGCATGACCTACATCCCCCTGCACACAGAGCTCTGGGGAGCAGGGCACTGCTGGCCTCCAGCTTTGCCTCTCCTGCAGGAGCCTGAGGGTCGTGTTGGCTGCATGGCCAGCTCATGGAACACGTGGAATTCTGCACCAGGTCCAGCAGGTGGGATCCTGTTCTGCAGCCAGAGCCTGTCCTTCACACAGGGAGCACATTTCGGCTATGAGTTTGCAACTGTGGATATTTGCAAATAAAGTCAATTTTAAATTCCAATGAGCACTGGCATTTGTCACTTCCTGCTGTATTAAATCCAAACCCATTTGCTTTAATACCACATAAATATGCATTTGTAGGAACAGAAGCATTTATGCAAATGTGGGTTCCTTCTGTGACACCAACATAAGGAAACAATTCCAACTCCCCCTCTCCAAGGCCCCTTCCTGTAAGCCCAGTAACTTTCCCTGCTTGTTCCCTGGAAGAAGCTGCCAGGAGGGATCCATCAGTTTGGGACAGTCTGGGACCCACCTGGGGCCTGTCCCTGCAGGCAGAGCCAAGCTGTGGGACCAGCCCCAGGCATGGGAACCCCTGAGCTGCTCCAGAGCAGCTCCTGCCCTGCCCTGCCCTGGCTGGGCACTGAGCTGGGCACTGAGCTGCTTTTACACAGGCAATGCCAGGCAGGTACAGGGTGGGAGACCTGAGAGTTCCATTTGGGGAGCACAGCAGAGCTTGCCTTGCCCCGTGCTGATGGGTTCTACCTCTGTAGACAGCCCTTGCATTTATCACCAATGATGAGTTCCATCATCTGCTGCTTTCTCCCTCCCAGCACAGGAATCGACTTCAAACACTCGAGTTTCCAAAGCCTTACGAATCTGGATTGCAAATCAGCTTGCCAAGGACTCACACCCAAGGTCTGGCATGTCTCATCCCACACCTCTGGGCCTGCTGGCTCCACATCCCACACCAGCAACCCCTGAGCCTTCGAGGGAAAGGTTCTGAATTCCCTCCGCTGAGCTGGGCAGGGAAATGCCAAAGCAAACATCTCAAACCAGGCTGGACCCGAGAGCTGGGCACCAAGGGGACACCAGCCAGGGGCTGTAAGCAGCTCTCAGCAGAACTCCGGCCTCTGGAGACACAAGAGCTCAGCCTTTCCAAATGTGGCTTCTCCCCATGGCCACACAAGGAAACGCCAGCCAGTGCAGCAGGAGGAGCTCGGTACAACGCAAGGATTTCCATTTTCCCCAGAAATGGCTGAAAACCCACCGAGGGCTCCCACTCTCTGAACCTCCCCGAGCAATTTAGGAATGACAACATCCAGGAACCACTGCAGAGCATTGCAAAGAACTGGAGCAACTTTAGAATCAAACATCAGCTCTAGAAAAACACGATCACATTTGGCACAAGACGACATTCCCGACTTCCGCAGCGCTTTCTGGGGGAGGACGGGCGTTGCCTACCTGCCTCTCTGGAAATTTGCATGAAGGACTCGACTCCTTTTTCTCCATAATTCCCTTCAGATGCCAAAGTGGACACATAATTCCATCCCAAAGCTTTCACAATGTCCACCATTGCTTGTGCTTGGAAGGAATCTGGAGGAACCACCCGTGAGAAGAAATCATAGCGCCTGTCATCGCTCAACTCTGGTGCAGTTGAGGCATAACTGATTTGTGGGATCTGTAGAAAAAAACAATTTCTGATAAATACACACATTCACATACTCATGGCACTTCTTGCAGCAGCAGCTAAAGCACCTGGCTTCAGCTGAGCTTTGGCTTTGCTGTATGCAGCTGCAATTCTCCACCACGTTCCCCTACGACGTACAAGCCACAGGAGCAATCCCTTCAGTGGCTCTGAGTGACCCAAATAAAGCTGTGAACCAGCTGAAGACAGCTCTGGACGTGCACATCCAGCACTCCTTCCTTTAAGGCAATCAAATCAGGACCCAAATAATTTTAATCACTCCCTGCCCTTGTCTGGGTGTGCTGGTGTTAGCAGGATTTGGGATCCCGGCAAGGTGAGGTTAACTGTACACCTGCCAGCACTGGCTGACAGCCAGGGAGAGCCTTCCTCAGCCTTAGGAGGATGAAGGCTCCAGGCTTAAGGAAAAGCAGGTTTAGTTTTTATTCCTTCTGACAAAGAACAGCGTGAGGGTCGCTGAGCAGGGACATCTCTGCCCCAGACACAGCCTGGGCACGACTCAGCTCTGTCCCAGCAAAGCAGCCACGGCTTCCCCTGCTCTCAGCAGAGGGTGGAGGAGCCTGACAGTGGCTCTTGCAAGAGAGAGCCCAGAGCAGAGCTCAGGGCTGTTTTCCCCTGGCTAACAAAGGCCCCTGAGCAGTTCCTGAGCTGACAGGACAGTAATCCCCGAGCCCATGATGCAATGTTTGAGTACCAGCCTGGGACTGCTCCTTGGGTTAAGGAACCTGCCCTGACTCTCACTGCAGACACCACGGAGGGGAGAGAAGTGATTTGCACTGCCCACAAACACCATCTATTGAACAGCTGAGCCCTGCAGCCTGAGCAAGGGCAGCGCTTGGTGCCTCACACAGGCACCTCCTGCACTCTCAGGTTTGGTCTCTGCACAGCA
Organism: Urocynchramus pylzowi; assembly: GCA_013397555.1. Lineage (NCBI taxonomy): Eukaryota > Metazoa > Chordata > Aves > Passeriformes > Fringillidae > Urocynchramus > Urocynchramus pylzowi. The sequence continues at coordinate 11,531 of VZRH01000880.1, forward strand.
CTCCACGAGTATTTATCATCCCACAAGTATTTATCAGCTCTCCTGCCTCCTCAGAAAAACAAATCTGACCTGGATTGCCCCAGGATCAGCGCTGCAAAGGCCTCAGCACCTCTGGCTCCACAGAGAGCAGGGGAAGAGGAGAGCAGATTTCCCCAGAATTCACATTATATCTACACAGGCATTTGCAGCCCCCACAGCACAGGATAAGCAGATACCAGAAGCAAAATCGTTGCTGGAGAGCCAGAAGAGAGAACAGAGAAATGAGCTTTGCATGGAAAGATTATTAACTACCCCAACAGCTGCTATTCAACCTAAACAAACCCAAACTCTCACAGAGTCATCAACCCCCAGGACTGGAAGGGACCCCCAGGGACCATCGGGGCAGTCACCCAGCAATCCCACCCTGAGCCTGGCCTGCAGCTCCCTCCCAGGGTGCTGCCCCTCAGCCCTGATGCCTCAGGTTTGAGGTTTTCTCTTTTTCACATTCTGTGCTGCTTTAGTGTGCAGTTGTGAGCTCCATATCAGGGGATGCTGAGCTCTCTGCACAGAGCAGGGAGACAAAACAATTCCTGCTCCAGCTGGGCACCAAGGACAAATGATCCAAACCTCAGGCCCAGGAGCACAACCAACGTGGGCTGGAGAGAGAAAAACAAGCAGGGTGGGGCTGCCTGGGCTAAAGCTGGAATGGGACAATGAACTCCAAGGTGCAAATGGAGCAGAACTGATCCCAGGGAGAGCCCCCGGGAGCGGCCGTGCATTTTGGGGCCATTTTGGGTCACCTTGGGTGCAGCCCTGGCTGGGCTCTGGTGCTGCCCAGGGTGGATCCATGGAGGAGATCCTTTAATAAATCCCTGCTTTATTCTGGAACTCTGCCCAGCCTCTGCTCTAGGGCAGCCTGCACGGGGCATCACCCTAACTGCTGCAGGGCAGAACTGCTGGGCACCCTGGCCAGCAAAACGAGGGAAATCCGAGTTTGTCCCTGCCCCAGCTGCTGCTGTCAGCAGTGCCTGGTGACCTTTGGGGGGACATTGGCCAGTCAGCCACTGTGCCACAGACAGCCCCCAGCCCCACACAGAGCAGTGCTGGCACAGCCAAGGGCTGCTTGCTGCAATTAGCATAAGAGTCAGGCTGAAATACCAGTTTTTTATCTGTGGCAACTCTTTGTACTCCAACTTGCCAACAACTGCTTTTTCAACTAAAAAATCAAAAGGAGCACATTCTGCACTTTTACAACAAGCAAAGCTTCTACAGAATTTGCTGCATTGCTTATATTCCTAAGGAGACCTTTTGGATTTTAAATCTTTTTCCACTGTTCATAAAATATTAACTACTGCTGGCTGCTTCAATCACTTGGAGTATAAAAAGCAGATATTAGGTGTTTTACCAGTGTTTCTAACAGGATATCTAAAAGCAACATAAAGTTATACATATGTGCCAAGTAGAATTTTCCTCCCATTTTGCTCAAATACAGGGAGGAAAGTCCTTCAGTGGGTGTGACAGGGACTGCAGCCACCAGAATTCCCCTGCCCAGCGTGTCAGAGCTCGTTGCAGACACCTGCTAAAGGCACCTTCTCCTCCTGCCCAGCTCCCCATGCACACCAGCAGCATCCCAGTGGCCAAACTGGGCACCCACGAGCTGAAAATCAGCTAAAATCAGCAGGGAGCTCCACACAGGCACCTCCAGCTCCTGCCAGCACTGAAGTGCACTTGAAAATCAAAATGGATTGCCCCAGCTCACCAAGACCCAAGGGCAGGCTGGGCAGTGTCCCTGTTCCAGTGATGCTGCCCACGGTGTCACTGTGCAGGGCCAGGGACAACCAGAGAGTTTCAAAGCAGACTGCTCTGCTGAGGGTTTTTCAGCTACCCAGATAAATATTTTCCGTCTCTTCACTGTTTGATTTTCCTTTCATTTTGGTAAAACCTGTTCTTTATCATCAATTCAAAACTGGAGTTGGAAGAAGCAGGATTTCTCTTCCACCACATTTCCCCCATTTTCTGTTCTGACACGTCAGAAAGCTCCTGAGAATCCCAGTGTGCTTCCCAAAAGGCTCCAGCATCCTGGCAGAGGGGCTGTGATCCCACAGGGGACCCCCACCTCCCAGCCCTCCCCCAGCAGCACAGCGAGAGCTGAGCTGGAGCTTGCTGAAGGACACTCAGGAGCTGAGGGAGCATTTCCCCAGCGTGGGAAGCAGATTTTCCTCAAGCCCTGTGTTTGCAGGACCGTGGCACACACCACGCTCAGGAGTTCCACATGTGCTTAGGCTGGCTGATGTTCTGATTGCTGCAAGGGGGAATGATTAATGCTGGGAGCATTGTCTTCCTCAGTGATTAATTCATGTTAATTTATTTCTAACATCGACCATTATTCTTCATTTATTTCATTTTCTCCTGCTCATGAAGAGCTGTCTCTGGGTCACATTTGTTGTCTTGCTCAAAAGCAGCTCCTGTTGGGGAGCAGCTGCAGCAGGAGCAGCAGCACAAACACACCAGGGAGCCACGAGTCTCCTCAGCCTCTCCTTCCAGCATCAGCCATCCCCAGCAGCAGGCTGGGAACAGCTCACCTCAGAGCAAACCCACTGAAACACAAACTCCCTGTTCCAGTTTTCCATTCCAGAGTCCTGGGTGTTGTTATCCAATCCCATATCCTCCTCCTCCCCCTGCTCAACAGACCCTTTTTCCCAAGCAAAATGCCAGAATACCACGTTTGAGGTGCTCACCAAGTGCTCGTGTCTGGTCCTGGAGCACACAAACCCCAGTGCCAGAGCTCACACCAGCCCTCCTGGGGCTGCAGGCCTGCCAAAGCCTGGCCTGCCAAAGCCTGGCCTGCCAAAGCCTGGCCTGCCTGCCCAGCCCAAGCTCTGCCCCAGAGTCACCCCCAGGCCAAGCAGCTGCAAACACCCAAAACATGAACAGTTATTGCTGCTGTGCTGCTGCAGGGGACTGAGCTCAGCCCCCTCCTCAGCCACTTCCCAAAGATGATGAGAAAGGTGCACCTGCACCCACCTCAGGCAGTGACAGCAGCCAGGAAACTTCAGAAAAGGCAATTTCCCTGAGGACCTTGAGCAATTAAGATAATGAAGGAGTGCACCTACTGAGACATTAATGAGCTCCTAGCAGGGCAATGTGAAGTTCCCAGTTTGCTGTGTTTTTACTTTCAATTTCCTATGAAGTTTTACTGATGAGGGTTTCCTGGCAATAAGGAAACCTCACCCTGCTCTGGCAGAGCCTCTTGAACCCAGCACGTCTGGCAGGGCAGTGTCAGGCTGCAAACACTGCAAATCCCTCCAACAACCCAACTTCTCAAAAACGAGCTGCCTGAAGCCTGCCCTCAGCTGCAGAACTCTGCTGGGAGCTATGGATGAGCAACAGGATCTGCTCAGGGCTCGGGTTTTATTCATAGAATATGTAGAAATGCATCACATCAGGATTTGATCCTCAGTTAGCACAGCTCCTCTTTGTGCCCCATCCCCATCTCAAACTGCAGGACAAGCAGCTCCAGCATCCTGCAGAGAATGGCTTCCCCTGTCTGGAGCTCAAGTTACTAAAGTTTCTCCCTGGCTATTTTCTCTGGGCAAAACCCCTCCAGGCTCTTCTCATTCTCACTTCTCATTCTGAGCAGGAAGGAAATCTGGTAGGCAGTTCTAGAAATCCAGATATCTGAGGGAAGCTGGATATCTTGGATATCTTGTGTTCAACCCCCCTTGGCAGGGGGTTGAACACACCTTTAAGCTCCCCTGGAACCCAGTCCATGCAGTGACTCCATGGAAATTTCACCCAACACAATAAATAAGGTCAGAGCTTGTAAAGCTAACAGGAGCAGATCTTCCTGCTGTTCTCCAGTGGCTGGAACAGGAGCTCAGCATTTCCCCAGGAGCTGCCCCCAGCCCTGGGGCATGGCACAGAGAACATCTCTGCCTCCTGCTCCCCTCCTGCCCAGCCCTGCCAGCCCCCAGACCCTGCCCAGCGCTGCCAGGGCCCTCCCAAGGTGTCCTCCAGCAGCACCTGCCCTCTCTGTGCCCTGGGAGGTGCAGGAAAACAAATATTAGGAAATACAAATATAGGAAATTATACAGGAAAACAAATATTACTGCAGGTTCTGCTGCAGGGCTCTTAAAAGAGCTGGGAATTGCATTCCCAGCAGCCTCAGTCAGGATGAGAACAAGCCCTGCTAAAGCACTCAGAGGTGATCCCTCCTCATCACTCATCCTCCCTGTGCACTTCCCGCTGGTTTTTACAGCAAGAACCAAACGTTGCCAGTGAGAAACTGAGGAAGAACAATCAAGAAAGTTTTCATGTAAGTCCATTTTAGGAGCATCAGGAAGTATTTCTGAGCAGCGGAAGGAACACTGAGAAATAAAGCCAGAAATGATTCAGGCACCTGCATTTTGGTTGTATCTACAGTGGCTCTTTGCACCAGCCCTCCCAGCTGGGTGAGCTCCATCTCCCACTGCTCAGCAACACCTCTGAAAATTCCCACCTCATTACCATCACCACTGTGGATGGAGCCCGTTACTGAAACAAACACTTCCAAACAAACACTTTGGGTTTCTCAAACAACTGCCTTTCTAATTGAACACTTTTCTGTTTAATTAATTTCAGACCTGGAAAGAGCCCGTTTCCAGGCTCACAAACCAATCCTCATCCCCACCACAACTGGCATGAGAAGTCATGAAAAGACATCCTGAGTGATACTGGCAAGCTGGGAGCCTTCTCCACATCTACAAGGTCTTTCCAGCTTCCTTTCCTAGAGTGAGAAAGCACTCCTGAAATAAAATAATTGTAGCAATTAAGGGACAATAATTACAGCAATTAGTACTGTCCACATGGCTCGTGGGAGCACTTCATCAGCTCAGAAAGCAGGAGAAAAAGATCATAAACACCCAGTAAAGTGAGCTGTGTCCATAAATACCAGATATCCTGTATTTCATCCTGATGACCTGTGCCTGGACCAAGGTCTGCTTGTGACAGCGATGAGCTTATGGCACAGATTGGTTTTTTATGGAAAAACAGGGGGTGATTTCTTAGCTTTTAAATGCTAAAAGAACCTTGGACTTCAAGAACCTGACTTGAAACCAGAAGACCCAAAATTGTAATGAAGATGAGTCACAGCACAAAAATAAACATCTTACCCCCTTCTAAAGCTGTAGATAAAACTGTCCTTGAATAAACAAGGACATCACCCCTGCCTCAACATGTTCACATTCTGGGGATTAGGACTCAGCCATTTATGCTTTCCTAGGGATGAATTATTTATTAAAATGCTTTACTTTCCATCCCTGGGAACGTCCAAGGCCTGGGAGCAGCCTGGGACAGTGGGAGGTGTCCCTGCCGTGGCAGGGGTGGCACTGGCTGGGATTTAGGGTCCCTGCCAACCAACCCATCCTGGGACTCTGTGATTCTTTGCCCCTGGCAAAAAGCATCCTTTAGAGTTCAGCTCCTTTGAGCTGGGCTTGTGAACCAATTCAAAACGTTCCTGGTACTTAAAAGGAACTCTGTGAACGCTGTGGGCCAGGCTGTGCCAGGCAGCAGAGCTCCCAGGGCACGGCTGAGACGGACACAGAGCAGCTGGGAGGGGGCAGAGCGGGCTCCAAGCCCCCTGCCCGTCTCAGGTGGGCTCAGAAATAGGTGAGGCCCGGCAGGAATTCCCTCCCTGCCCCGGGGAGTGGCTGAGTCCTAATCAGCACTGAGTCCTAATCAGCCCCAGCAGGGCTGCAGCCCGGACCCACAGCTCCCACAGCTGCCTGCCCACGGAGCCCTGCTCTGGGAGAGGCAAATCTCCTCCCTGAGCACCCAAGGCACACTCAGGGTGTGCTGAGGGCTCCTCAGCACTCCCACAGCTCTGCAGAAACAGGCTCCCCTGGCGTGCAGGTGCTGGCTGTGTCTGCCAGCCCAGCCCTCTCCATCGGAACTGCTGCCTGCTCCAGGGAACTGCCATACCTCGGGACCCACTCTGCTTAAAAACACGTCCAGAAAGCAGTATTTGAATTTCTACTGACAAGGAAAAAGAGTTTTAGATGCACACTTGCCTAATTCGGGCGTGCAAATTCCTCTTTGTGGATAAAGCTGTGTTTATGTAATCATGAAGGTCCTGAGTGAGCACTTCTCAGAAGTAAAATTAACTGGTATTTATATTACTCCCATTTTAACTTCTCTTGGTTTATCTGCGCTGTGATTCAGTAATATCAGGCAAAAATCTAATTTATGATTGTTAATTACTATGTCTAAGCCCTTGATCTACAGCCACCCTTCTTGGAGGGAGGCTCCAGGAGGGCACCAACCCTCCCAGCCCTTGGCAGGGCACAGGTGCCCTGGCTCAGCCCTGGCAGGCAGGACAAGGCCCAAGCACTGGGGCCACTCTCCCTGACACACAGGAGCCACAATTTCCCCTGGGTGCCACAACAAACACCTCTCCTGTCCCCAAAGAGGGATATTTATCTCCTGCACCACAGGGATTATTGATACTGAAGGCAAAGGCGCGGGGACAAGCACGACACTTCCCCATTTAATATTTTAAAGTGAAATATTCAGCTTGTTGAGTATTTTAGCTGGCCTGCCCATAAAGCAGCCTGGCAATAAAGCCTTCCTGGGCTGCAGATCCTGGGGATGAGCTATGAGCAGCACAGCACACTGGATTGCCCAGCGCTGAGCAGGACATTCCTCCCAGGACCCATCAGCTGGAACATCGGTGCTGATGGCCCATCCAGTGCAACGCAAGAACGCACAGCTCTTCATCTTCCAGCTGCAGCCCTGGTGGCTGAGAGCTGCACGGTGACACTGAACTAATGCTGGCACTCTGCTAGAGGCAATTGGAAACCTTAACAAAGCTTCAAAGGATCGTGGCTATTAGGAGCCCATTCTCCAAGCCACTTTTGAGCTGAGCTCATCTAAGGGGATGAGAGCACCTTGAGGGAGAGGGAACCCTGCAGCCCTTTTGTGGGGCCAGTTTTGGGATCAGAGGCTGTGCCCAGGCTGTTCTGCAGCCAGGCTCTGCTCAGCCTCCTGCTGGGACTCAAATCCAGCCTACAGACAACAGCCAGGGAGATTCTGTCACTCTGACACACCACAGGGTCGGACAGAAGCACAGAGATGCTGGGTGAGGGAGGGGATGAAGGAGCTCAAAAGAGAGTTCTGAGTGCTCTGAGGTTGGGCCGAGCCTGCCCCAGGGGCTGCTGACTCCTACCCCAGCCTGAGGAAGCACAAGCACCACCTCCAGCAGACAGAAATGACAACGGCTTTTGGAAGGGAACAAACCAAGGTCTGGCCACCAAACGCTGCAGAAAACAAAAGAACCCGTGCCAAAAAAGCAAAACTGCAGCTGCACTTGCAGCCCACTGCTAAGAGCAGCATCAATGGCTGTCCAACACCCTCAGGGGCTTGGGCATGGAAAGGATGCTGGGGTCCCATTTGGAAGGGCTGCTGTCAGGATTTGCTGTGTCACACATGGAAAGTCTTGTCCTTGTGTTGCTCCCTCCCTCCCCATGTCCTTGACAGGACAAGGGGAACGGCTTTGAGCTGAGAGATGGCAAATTTAGATGGGATATTGGGAAGGAATCCTTCCCTGGGAGCGTGGGGAGGGACTGGGATAGAACTCCCAGAGCAGCTGGGGCTGTCCCTGGATCCCTGGCAGTGCCCAGGCCAGGCTGGACACTGGGGCTGGGAGCACTTGGGACAGTGGGAGGTGTCCCTGCCATGGCAGGGGTGGCACTGGCTGGGCTTTGAGGTCCCTCCCAGCTCAAACCAGTCTGGGGTTCTGTGTCTGTGCTATGCACAAAGCAGGGAGGGGAAGGGCTTGTCTGCCCTCCCCCAGCCTGAGCACACCCTGCAAGGTCTTACAGATGCCAAACTATATTCCCACTCCTCTGGTGTTCAGATTATTCCAGTCAGGGCATTCTCAGAAGGGCTCCTGTCCCCATCCAAGGTGCTGAGCAGACACTCAGGGTCCCTACCCCCAGGGATGGCACTGGCAGCACTGGGTGATTTGTTTTCATCTCCTTCCACGTGCACCATTGCCACATCCCTGCCTGCATTCCCAAAAGCTGAGGAGCCAGTCTCTGTGAGCAGAGGTGATGTATGGACACCAAGCACACACGTTCTTGCAGGGACTGGAGCTCCCACATCCAAATACGGACTCACCACTTCTAACTCTTTTGAAAGTAAATCAGGAGCAGAATATAAACAGAGTGAAGCAGCTTTTATGTTTTATTTATGTGTACACACTGCTCCATTCATCCCAAACAGATAATTGAACCTTATATTGTCTGTGCATATTTTAAAAGGTTTTTAATCTGCAAGTATAAATCTCATTGATTTTGAAAGTAGCCCGATAAAGACAACACCAGTAACGACTTATTCAGCAGCCAGGCTGAGACAGAAAATGTTCTTGGTGGCAGAACACAGTTCTGTGAAAGTAATCCACAAACACAGACACACAAAGCCAGCCCAGTGGAAGCAAACTGCAGTGTGGTCACATAAATAGGGGAGACAATCATCCTGTGAGCTGAGTTCTTGGGCCAGGTGGGAGCTGGGTGGGAGCATGTCTCATAATTGCACTGCCAGGAGAGCATCCACGCTTGTGTCGTGGAAAGTAAGGCTGTGATTTGAATATTTATTCCTGGATTTTCAATGTAGCCAAGGGTCTGACAGCCAAGGAGAATAAAGCCTCTGGCCTTGGTGCCCTGACAGTGTAACACATCCAAAATCTGGCAATACAGATTTAGCTAGATTAAGTGGTTAGTTCTAATTTCAGTGGGCAAGCAGCTGAAGACCACAGTGAGCAAACCCAAGTTCCTGTGAACAACTTCCACTGAACAGATATTGCAGAAGTGGGAGCCTGTTCTCATTAACATGTCTGAGTGGGCTAAGGGAGAGGCTCAGATAATGTGATCTCCTCCAGCTCCCCCCATCCTCTGACACCCCAAGGGAACCAGCTGCATTTCAAGCAGTAAATGATGTTTTAAACAGGGTTTCTGCAGCTCATCTTCCTCCGTGCAATATTGGAAGCATTTCTGAATTTAAAAATGTGTCAAATAATAAAAAGCCCCGGGTTTTTAATGTGCTCACACACTGTGGCTGACTGAACGGTTCTGCTTGAGCTTAAACTGTCTGGTTTGGATTGGCACTTTATGAAAAGCTTGAGGCAAGAGGAGAGCTGTGAATTATAAGGACTATGTGTAAGCTGCTGCCTGACCTCCCTGCAGCCCTGGGCACCCACACCTACGAGCCTCCACAGCTTCCTCCTCCTCCTCCTCCTCCCCCCGAGGTGTCCCCACACCTGCAGCCAAAGCTCAGGGCGAGACGTGCTCACGTAACTCCAGCTGGAGGTGACCAACCCAGAGCTAGGAAATTAATCCAAATTTATGAGCAGAGCCACAAACCTGCTCAGCCTGCCCTGGTGGGAACAGCCTCGCTGCTGCCAGCAGTGATGGCAGGAGGGTAAATCCCCCGAGGCCAGGGGCTCCTGGTGGCCCCACACGCTGCCAGGGGCACTGCACAGAGCCACAGGTGGGGACAGGGGGGCAGACACCTGCCACAGCTGCTGAGGAACAGCCTGGACACGACACAGCTGGGTGGTGCTGTCCTCGGGCAGGATGGGACAATGCCCTGTCTGATTATCCTGGGCCTGCCTGACTCCCTGCTGCCAGCTGATTCCAGAGACCTGCCTGGTCTAAGGGATAAAATCTCAGCCATCCACTCTTTATTTCCCTTTTCTACCAACAAATCTGGGCAAACACCTCAATACCACAATGAGCAAACCCAAGTTCCTGTGAACAACTCCAGTGAGCAGATATTGCAGAAGTAGGAGCCTGTTCTCATTGAAACACCTGAGTGGCCTCATGGAGACCACTACAAATCCTCTCCTACATTACAGAATCCAGAACAGCATTTCAGAGCATCTGAGATGTACCCAGGTGCAAGGGTGGCCAGGAAGGGAAAACCCTGTGCAAGAGCAAGGGCCCAGCTGGTGTTCTCACCTCCCAGCCCTCACAACCAGCGTGCAAAGCAGCAAACTCCTGCAATTTCAGCAAGCACCCAGCTCAGACCTGTTCTCAGATAGGTGATGATTTGCTCCAGGTAAGGACATCCCTTAGTTCAGGGGCTCCTTGCTGCTGCAGCCACCCCCAGGATGTTGGGGCCCACTCCTCCAGCACGCCCTGGCACACTGTCTGTGTCTCTGCAGCCAAAGTTACCACCTGCTCAGCAGGGAGGGCTCCACCAGGGATAAATCACCAGGCTGGACAAACACCCCAAGATCAAGTCCAACCCTTCCCCCAGCTCTGCCCAGGCCACCACTGCCCCCTGTCCCCAAGGGCCACATCCACAGGGCTTTGCAATCCCCTGGGATGGGGACCCACCACCCCCCTGGGCAGCTGTGCCAGGGCTGGGCAGCCCTTCCCATGGAGAAATTGTTCCTGATATTCAACTTATTCCTCATCAGGAACAGAAATTGTTCCTGATATTCAACTTATTCCTCATCAGGAACAGAAATTGTTCCTGATATTCAACTTAACCCTCCCCAGCCCAGCCTGGGGCCGTTCCCTCTGCTCCTGTCCCTGTTCCCTGGAGCACAGCCCGACCCCCCGGCTGTCCCCTCCTGGCAGGAGCTGTGAGAGCCACAAGGGCCCCCTGAGCCTCCTTTGCTCCAGGCTGAGCCCCTGCCCAGCTCCCTCAGGGATCCCCCAGCCCCTTCCCAGCTCCTCCAGCCCCTCCAGGGCTGCCCTGCACCCGGGGAGCAGCAGCAGCAGCCGGGAGGGGCTCAGAGAGGAGGAATTGTTCCCCCATGTGCAAGGTCAGCCATCTCCTCCTGAGTCCCAGGCATCCAAATTCCTTCAGAAGGGGTGGGAGGCTGGCCTGGCCGTGGGGATGCTTTCACCAGGGACACTGAGCGATTATATTTATCCCGCCTTTGATTCCATCTTTTCTTTAATCCAAAATAAACATTATCACCAGTAAAAAGGCCTGTTGTGTCCTCTGAGCATCAGAAGCAGAACAAGGTCCTTCAGGACACAGGCTGGCTATAAGGGAGAGGGAGAAAATGCAGTGAGGAGAGATGTGAGCGAGAATGGATTGTAATTATGGGAGAAATCTGCATTTGACATTTCTCTCACTACATATCCAAGAGTTATAGGGTATAATGAAGTTCCAGTGAATATCTATACCTTTTATTCCCTTATATTTCATCTCTGGCCTTTCACAAAGTGCATCATCACCATGTAATTCTACAGATATCTAAATATTTCTGCATTATTACAGGAAAAACCACAAGGCAATCACACTTTTACCTTCACTGGTTTTCTTCACCTCAACACTGAGCTTGCCAGCTAAATAATTACATTTCTTCTTATCTAACTTGTGCGAAAACAAATTTAATAACAGAAATACAGTCAGAAAGACGAATACTTAGGGGAGAATAATTTTCAGACTTAAACTTCACAAGCTCAATAGATTATTCTGGACACTGGATAATTACTCTGCATGTCTTTATCGCAAAAGTGCCCGGACATTCTAATTAATCCAAATTACTTTCTAAGGGCCATGTTATTAGACTCATGCAGGAACAGCCAGATATAGAATTTTTTTTTTTTTTTTAAGGTCTCTTAACAGCTCAGTCTTACAGCACCCAGAACCACACCAGAGCAGCTCCTTCCTCTGCCTGGAGCCAGCCCAGAGCAGCAGAGGAGCCCACAAACCCTGAGGAACAGGAAACCTGCAGGAAAAGCTGCCCAGCCTGAACAGGGTCTTCCTTAAAAATAAAAATCAGTGTCCAGGGCTGATTCCATCAACAGCACCGACCCCAGCCCACAGCCTGTGTCCATGACAAAACTGATCCTAAACCACAC
>VZRH01000884.1:0-14918 GCA_013397555.1 Urocynchramus pylzowi
GCCTCACAAAGGAAAGCTTCAGTAAAGATTTAAAGAATAAATGAGCTTTGGGTATAACTTCTTATCAGTCTGAGTGGGGCTTTGAGCAATGTGGTCCAGTGGAAGGTGTCCCTGCTTGTGGCAGTGGTTGGAACTAGATGATCTTTAGTGTCCATGCAAAACTTTCTGGTTTTCTGTATATGGGTTGTTCCTGTCAAGATAAGCAGGTGAGAAAGCATGGGAAGACCTGTTTGAACTTTTGCAAGGCAGACAAGTCAAACATCACTGACACTTCAGAGGTGAATGCACCTGTGCAGAATAGTGATGAGACTTGGAAGAAGGATAAAACTCTATTCCCTCCTAAACTGTTCTCCCAGGTTTATGGAAAGGAAACTTCATTAACCCTTACAGGTACAAACTTCTTGCTGCCAGTACCAGCTCTTGCTGAATGCCACAGGCTTCCTTATAACCCTTCAAAGCAGCATTAAAGGAGGCCTGAGAGAATGACACAGGCCCAAAAATACAGGTTTGTTCAAGCACTCTTTTTACTGGCAATACACTATTTCAATGGGTAACACTATCTACCAAACAGGAGTCTGTGTGAAAGTGCCTAAGAAAGCTTGGTTTTTATTCTCTGCATTGCAAGTGATTACATGGGCAATATTACAAACCAAGAGCAAAGACCCAGGCACACCAGAATTGGAGCACTGGAGCAAAATTTTGGCATTGCTACAGTCAAGTCATGTACTGACCATGCTGAGGTGGGAATTTTTTGCAAGTCTCTAATGAATAAGTGGGACAAATGCAGTTTTCAGCCTTTACTCAGACTAACATTAATCATTTAAAGATTCCAGTTACTTCTCTGGAGCACTTTTAGATGAAACTCAGACAAATAAAGTGCTGATATAGCCAACTCATGAAATACAGTCTTAATTTTACTTGTGGGTTAAAATCAGTGCAATCGTTAACCGGTTTGAAGTGCTTTGCTGAGTTAGGATCTAAGACTTTGTAAGAAGATGAATGCAGATTGAATTCCAATAGCATTTTGCGTAGACTTGATAAGGCTTGGAAAAGTAGCTTTTCTAGTGGACATAAGTGTCCACAGTCTTGTGGAATAAAAGTAATACTTGGAATATCTGTGTAAGTCACTCCTTATTATTTGGAAGGCATGCTTTAATGTGCTTTCTTCCACTGGCAGGATGAAATCTGGGAAAGTACGGAGCAGAACACAGCAACAGCACCCAATAATTCAGGAAAGAAAGTAAAAATGACAAACTGCAGAGAACTCTAAGCATTTTCTGAATAGTCAAGATACAGATTTTTTTCTGGACACTTTGATTAATGTCTCTTGCTCTCACATAAGGTACCATGGGACCTTTTAAAGAGCACTTTCTTTTACAGATCCTCTAACAGCATAGCTCTTCCTAATCATCTTCTGGAGTAGGATTTCAGTATTGACTTGGAAAAATATTATATACTAAATCACTAAAATGATTTTCTGGAACAACTGGCTTTTGTTTTGGTGGTCTTCTATTCAAGTAATAGCACAGGCCAACATTTTATATTACAATAGCCTGATTTTCTTTTCTCTATTCAATTTTGTTCCTAATGTAATTGTAGTTTTGCCATCAAAGCAGATTAATTTGCACTCCTGGCTCTCTGGCAGAGGCATTCCATTACACCACATGTGAAACTCTGTGTGTGTCTGTGGGAGAGCAGAGTTTGGATGTGCATAAGAATGTGCACATCTGAGCAATTAAAGAAGTGGCCATTTGCCTGCTTATGATTTTAGTGAAAAATATACCATCTTTAATTTGCTCTTGATTTCTCTTTCAAGCTGTTGTGCAAGCTCAGACAGCAGCTGCTTGTGATCTAAAGGCCCCTGTTCCCATTTTCAGCCTTTCTGTGGACACCAGTCTGTTTCTCATCGTGCTGACACACTGCCTCATGCTCAAACTGTGTGCAGCAAGGAGGCTGTGGGTAGAGGAGGCAGAACACAGGGACACTGCCAGAAACAGAACTCTCCAGTAGCATATGGCCTCAGTACCGGTGGAAAGGATCAGTAGCAGTTAGTGCTGCAGCTGCCACCTTATAACTGGATATTCTTCTGCAACAACTCTCCATTTCGGTAAATGATTAGAGCATTAAAGTCTGTGGAAGCCAGCAACAAAATTGCTCCATATACAATATACCCAAAATAGGCTGTATGAGGCTTCAGATTTTAATTCTGTATCTTTTATTCTCTATTCTGATTGGACAGGAGAAATCTGATTTCTCCTTTTCCTGATTTTGGATACTTATGTACCTTTTTTCTAGTGGATTAACCCCATTCTCCATCTGGAGGCCTGGGATTGCACCATATTTTCTCTGCTTTTACAATCAGCTGGAAAATCTCCAGGCCCGAATGGGGCTGTGTCCTTGGCTTTGACATTTGGTTTCTAGTCTCCACTAATAATCAGGGTTAATTCCTTTGCTTGTCACGATGATTTGTTGGTTTTGAATTGCCCTAATTGTAGAATGATTCTGTCTCTACATCAGCCCCCCATTCTATGTCTGGCACTCCAGTAGCATCTCACTCTGAGTTTGGAATGTGAGTACATACTAGAAAAGGTAACCCTCCAATTTGCTTTTCTCTCCTATGGGGAGGATGACCACATGGAATATATAAGCACACCTGTTACCTGGTTTTATGTCTCCTATTCCTCCTGAGTTCACCCTCTCTCATCATTGTCCTCAAATTTTGACTTTGACTTTTCAAGTGAAAACAGAGGGATACGCTGACACCATCTTTTACTGTGTATATGGCTTTCTTTTCCTAGAATTATAAAGTGGTTTTAGTTGGAAGGGTCCTTAAAGACCATCTAGTTTCAACCCCCCTGCCATGGGCAGGGACACCTTCCACTAAAACAGGTTGCTCAAAGCCCTATCCAGCCTGGTCTGGAACTCTTTGAGGAATGGAGCTTTTTTTGGCTATATGTTCCAGTGCCTCAACACTCTCACAATAAAGAATTTTTTCCTAATGTCTAATCTAAACCTACTCTTGTGCAGTTTGAAGCTATTGCCCCTTGACCTGTCACTATATGGCCTTTCAAGACGTCCCTCTCCAGCTCTCTTGTAAGCTCCGTTCAGCTATTAGAAGGTGCTATAAGGTCTCCTTGCAGCTTTCTCTTCTTCAGCTTAAACAGTCCTAACTTCCCCAGCCTATCCCCACAGGAGAGGTGCTCCATCTCTCTGATAATTTTTGTGGCCCTTCTCTGGACTCTTTCTGACAGGTCCACATCTTTCTTGTGCTTCCCAGAGCCCCCACAGCTGCCCTGCAGATTCTGGGCAAAATTTGTATGATCAAGCGGCAACCCAAAGTTTTATTAAGTCTCAAACTTGTATTTTCCCCTCAAATGTCCTTCATGTTTATAAACAAACACACATCCCAGTACAGCAATTACCTTGGAATGGAGCAGACATTGCCACATTAGACATAAAGGAGAAATCGAAAGGTTAAAGATATGAGTTTTAGAGAGCCAGAGATATTAGGGTAAATAATAGATACAAATTACTTCAGTGTCTAAGAAATAAGAGGGACTGTGTTGCTCTTGCCAAGATGACCATTTAAGAAGCATAGCAAAACAAAAAAGGGAGCTGAGGAAAATGGTATGGAAAGACATCTTTTAGGCCTCTTTTACATGAGATCAGATGACTGATACCAGCTGATGTGTCACAGAGCTGCTTGGAAAATGCAGTGGATGGTAGATCCTCCAGATCTCCTTTAGAGGCTTCCACTTCCAAAGAGGACAGACATTACTCATTCAGCAACCCTAAAATAAATGAAATAGATTATAGACTTAAAGCAAGACACAATTCTCATATTAACTTGTGTTACTTTTGTAAGAAGACTCCAGAACAGCTGTAAATTATTTTTAAAACCTTTTATTCTGACAGCACCCTCTCAGGCTATGCTCTTACAAATGAGAATAGGTGCGTGCATGGCTTTCTGTAGGAGAGGAGAGGACAAACTGAGGAAGTGGGGTACAGCAGTGTGGATCCTGTGGATTGGGATATTGTATCTTCAGAGAAATCACCGAAGCGCCCCTTGCATTGATGTCTGTGCAGCCCAAACAAGCAAACGAGCACTTCTGAAGTTGTTGAGGCTTGCTAGAACAGACAATCATAAGAATAATTATTTGCTATGATTCTCAGTGACCTTTTGGTAAGACCCTGAAAGAGGGATACATGGAAGCAAATCGCTGACCACAGGACAAAGTGCAGTCTTCTACCATTTAATATCTGGGTAAGCAATGGGAAAAGATCCCAGGGTTTGATACTATTCGTAGTGAAGTATTTCAGCTGAGGGATGACACAGAGAGGCATGGATATTTGGAGTTATGAGCTATAATGTTCTTATGCTCAAAAAGGGGTGACTATTTTAGTATTTATTACATTTGTGAGAAATTAGATACACCGCTGAAGATGGTAGATACCATATCTAAGGATGAAGTGAGAGAAGAGTGCAAATCCACCCAAGTTAAATGACAATAGATCTAGTTGGTGGTACCCATGGAATCAAGGGAGTGTCAGAAGGAAGAAAAAGGCCAAGGAACGGTACATTTTTTGACCAGTTTTGGACAGCAGAAGGCTTAGAGAGATGAGTGGGGAAGTGCCCCACAGCAGTGGGGAAAGTAGGACATTTATCAGTGCTTCATAAGAAAAGTCATACTGTGCTAGACAAAGTCTTGAATAAAATGTCAATTTTGCTTCCTCTTAGAAGCAATCTGCAGCATCCAAATTGAGGTTAAGCATTTGGACTAATCACTTTGCAATATCCTACTGAGCTGGGAGAATTAAGTTGGTGACCTGGGGAAGCTGGCTGCAAACATTAGTTTGTTTTAAGCAATAGAAATACCATGCTACAATATTTTTTTTCCCTTCTCTTTTACCTCTTAATCTCAAGCTTCCAATTTGCACTGGTCTGGAATAGCCTGTCAGCAAGAACATAGAGGGCAAGTCTCTTTATGAAAGGGATTGAACAGTGCCACTGTCTCTGGTGGTCCACATTCTGCAACACAGAAGGGTTGTTTTGCAGTCTTTGCTCTTACATAAAACACTTTAGAAACATAGTTTTTGGTAAACTAGGTACCGTCTAAAAATTTCTAGTTTAAATGGGAAAGAGTAAAACAGATCTGCTCCCTCATGTCCACAGTCTAGGCAGTGGCTGAGCACTAAACACATTTTACTTGAAGGATGGGAACTGACAAAACAAGGAATTATTAGTGTTTTTGAAATGTTTAATAGTAAGATTTACATGTGTTTTCTATGGAGTTTAACTGGGAGAAGTGGCAAATGAATGCCTTGCCATAGATGAATTCAGCAAGTCTCATCATGGTTTAAATATGCAAGGATATTTGGGAATAGACAAGAAACCCCCAACTGTCAAACCAGAGGTTTGAAGTAGAAAGGCTGCTCTGTCCAAAGGCAAAAATCTCACTTTTTTTTTTTTTTTTTTTTTTTCCTCTGACTACTCACAGGGATTTTATGTGATTGTTCATTTGTGTATTCAATAACTAACAGAGCACCTTCTCACACAGTGCACAACACTTGTGCAAATGCCTGGAAGCCAAAGAACTTTCCCAACAGGCAAGGGTGGTCAGCAGAGCTGTGGCAGTTGGTAAATTGTCATATATCTCTTTGGTCAGACATCCCTTTCCTTTGGCAACACAGGTTGAAAAGATCAGAATTGGTCCCCAGAGATGCAGATTGTTCTTTCTCTTCTTTTCTTACAGAGGAACATTTTGATTCCAAAATAAATAGATCAAAATGCAGTGATCTCTGGGTAAATGACTATGGATGAGCTATGCCATTTAACTGTTCAAAGCAAAAGTGGTCCAGTTTGCTTTTGAACAATGGCAGAATTGGCTTTTCTAAAGCAGAAGAGAACATTGCATGAAGTTCAGGCTGGTTTTGAGTGTAAAAAAGTTCAGTTTATTTTCCATTCCAACTTCTGATTGGTTGTACTCCAAGCCTTCATACTCTTCTAAATACTGAGCTACCTATTTTTACCACTTAATGAATTAAACTCCCCAAACATCTTGAGAAAAACCTCAGAACTGTTAATTTACAGTTTTCTTTTGTCATTAGGTATTTGGCATTTTCTGTCTTATAAACTAGAGTTTTAAGTTCCTGGCACCAGCAGCTACAGCCAGAAAACAGCAACAGCCCTGTCAAAGACCTGTTTTTTCTGAGACTCCCTCTTTATTTTCAGGTCCTTGAATACACGATGGAGGCCCAAAGATTGATTTTGCCAGATTTGCCCAAGGCCAGCTGATATGAGAAGGCTGCTTAAGCAGTGCTGTAACATTTACCCTTGTTCCTCACTAGCACTTAATACCATAGATTATAAATAGCATCTTGCCCTGTGATCAGCCTGACATACAGCTGGGAACTCCCCAGGAGCTTATAGTTAAGATCTTTAAAAACCTCTCCTACAGAAAACTGAAATTATTGCCTCTGCAATCAGGGGGAGAGGAGTTCACGGAGTGTCTACAGCTGTGTTAGGATGGGCTTCTCGTGACAAGTCCCAGTTCAGGGGACACAGTGGCCCCTCTCCTGGCAGGCCACTGCCTGTGTCCTGCCACGCTCTCTCTGAAATGTGAGTCTCCTGCTCTGGCTGTTTCCTAAGACTTGCAAACCAGAGGATAGTGGTGTTACAGTTGGAGCATACCTGGGAGATGCAAACTTGGTGCAGGGAGAGCAGCAAACCCTTGGTCTGGGAGAGGTATGCAAGTAACTGGCTTTAGGTTCCAAACTGAGTCCTTGGTAGGTCCTCTTGCCTCCCTCACTTATGAATGGCAGGGGATTTCCAAGAATGGATATAGAGTAGGTGTCCTTCAGCTGGGGCAGTTCTGGCCTTTTCCCAGAACCATGTGAGAGGTGTGAAGGGAAAGGGAACTTTTCCTCAGGGTAGAGCCTAGGCTGTGCAGTCCCCACCAGAAGATGTCTGGTCTTAGCCCTGGGTTGCCTTTGCTTTCTACCTCACCTGCCTGGGCTTTAAGCATGTACAGAAAACTCCCACAAATCCCCGTGGGAGACAAGGTAGTCCCCCATGCCAGAAGGATTTTCCTGCTCTGGCCCCATAGCACTGCTCTTCCCAGCACCTGGAGTCACAGTTCAATCCTGGTCCATTATGAAGCCTGTAAAAAGTCATTTTTTAGACCCATAGTAGGTCACTACTCATCACTCACTGATGCTCCACTGAACAGCTTTGGATAATTGAAACAAAGAAATCTTTTGTGGGAGTTAATATGCAGAAGAAAGCCAGCCATGCATGCAAATGTGTTTTGGCCAGACTCTCCCACCTTGTCCTGATCCTTGCTGAGAGAATCCTCAGCCAGCCACCCTGTCTGCAGGCAGCAGGGACTGTGAGATGTACGCTGGCTACATTGCATCAGATGCTACCTTTCACGGACTAGGAAACACAGGAGGGCTAAGGCCCTACCCCTTACATGTCTGTGTGTCCTTTCCACAGGGGCACAGTCCTAGGGCATGCCCCAGGGGGTAGTCTGAGCTGTTCCCAAAAGTGGGCTCAAATTGGGCCATGCTGTTTTGCAGAGACAGGCATCTCTGAGCTGTGCTATGAGAATCAGAGAAGGACACAATTTATTAATAGTTTTTATTTATTCCTTATTTTCCTTTTTTAATACCTACATAGCTATAGGGACCAGGAGAGTCCCATGAAGGCATTCCAAACAGGCTTCATGTGTCCGGGAAGGAGCAATTTGTGCAGGCAACAGAGGAGACTTTGTAACTGCAGATCTTGGGGATTTGTCCAGACTGAGGAGGCGGTAGGCAGATCCCACTGCTGCTGCTGTGGGAGTGAGGAGTGTGGCTGGAGGAGACTGCATGGAATTCTCCTGAGTTAGGCAGCATAACACACCGGGACAGTAAATGACTGGAGGCAAATGATTCATTGTGCTAAGTACCATAAAGCCAAGAAAACAGATGTCTTGGCTGGACCAAGGACAGAACAACATATTGTATTAAGCAGATCTCCCAATAGGATAATGAATATTTTGTTCAGATTGTTGTAAGGTTGGAGACGGTTTTTTTTGTCCTAAAACATTATAACTAGATAAAGCATAAAGCTGTCTAGCAAGAGTTACCTAAATCCTTTCTAAGACTAAAATATTAACAGTGTGAAAAACAAGACTTTAAGTCTGAATGTACAGAAATTATTACCCAGTCCTGTGCAGCTGATTCATACCCATACATTTCTATTGATACCAGTGGGATTGCATGGATCTGAGTAAGTCAAATATACAGACTAGTGATTTTCTATTGGCGTACCAACCAAGGGCTAAATTTAAAGTTAATACTGACTGAAACAAGACCCTGTTTTTTAATGTTATAGGTAGAAAAAGTGCCATATGCCGAGGGAGGGTGTCTAATGTTTATGTTGATGATTTTTCTCCAAAGCCAGAGTGGCCTGCCTATGCACATGGACATCATGTGCCCAGCAAACTTACACCCCACTAAGGTTTATGAGAGGGCATCTGCCCTCTGCTAAAACATCACCTCATTGACCTTAACAGGAAGGTTTTCTGAAGAGGAAGCTGAAGGTTTCCTCCAAGTAGCACAGAGCATGGCAGTGGATGTAGGGGGACAAACAAAGCTATGCAGACATGGCTTGGCTCCTACAGCAGGAAGGGTTAATGAGGGGATATTTCAAGTCTGCATTCTTCTGGGAAGTGTTCAAGGAAATTAACACAGACACAGGAACTGGTTGCAAACCAAATGCCATTTACCCAAATGCCATTTATTGGAAACTACAGATAATGTTTTCTCAAGGTGTTTTTCCTAAGGATCCCTGTTGACCAAGAAAGCCAGTGGCATCCTGGTGTGTATCAGCAATAGTGTGGCCAGAAGGACCAGGGTAGGGATTTTACCCCTGTATTTAGCACTGGTGAGGTCACACTTTGAGTCCTTTGTCCAGTTCTGGAGCCCTCACCATAAAAAGGATGTTGAGTGGCAATGGAGACAGGCAACAGAGCAGGTGAAGTGTCTGGAGGACAAACTCTGTGATGACAGCTGTGGGGAGCTGGGGCTGTTTTGCCTGGAGAAAAGGAGGCTCAGGGGAGACATTATCACTCTCTACAACTGCCTGAAAGGAGGCTGTAGCCAGGTGGGGATTGTCCCCTTCTCCCAGGCAACAAGTGCCAGGATAAGAGGAAATGGCCTCAAGCTTCACTAGAAGAGGTTTAGATTGGATATTAGGAAAAGCAGGCAGCACAAGGAAGTGGCTGAGTCACCATTCCTGGAGGTATTTAAAAGATATTTAGATGTGGCACTTAAGGATGTGGTCAAGTGGTGGACTTGGCAATGCTGGGTTAACTTAGTCAATGTTGGACTTTATGATCTCATGTGTCTTTTCCAAACTAAACAATTCTATGATTCCATAACTTTTTTTATATCCCACGGAATCCATGGAAACCTTCATTTTTGGGGTACAATCACATGCTTAAGTTCTTTTTTCCAGAACCTTCTCTCCTACTCTAGTGCCCACCTCTCCAGACAAAATCAGATCTGTCTTGGGTGGGCCACCAAAGCTTTTTTTTACTCCTTTGAAACTACCAGGCAGTATCAAAATGCTGGGACACTAGAGGTTTTAGTTGTACACATGAAGTTCTTGAGGCAGTTTCCTAAGCAGAAAGCCACTGTGAAATGGCTTGTGTGATACCATAGACAATACCTATCACTCGTGTGGTATCACTCTTGCTGACCAAATCAGAAAAATTTTCTCTAAGGAAAGAAATGCATGCTCCCCACTTTATTTTAAAGCAGCAGGCAGTGACAAAGCTTCTATATTGTGAATATGTTCCACATATTCTAACAAGAATAGAAATGCAAGCCTGTGAAGCTTGCTTTTGTCTTGAGTAGATAGCTACTTTAAATGCATAGCACGTCGTGACTCTCCTTTCTGCTCCTGCTGATCCATTACTCCATAGCTGGCAGGTCTGTCTGAACACAGACAGATGTGAGCATGGCTGTGCTCTTTCTCTGGTCAGAAGCTGCAGTCAAATCAGTATAGTGATAACAATCTTAAAATAATAAAAATAAAAGGAAGAAATGCAGATGATCAAGTTTTTGGGGTGTGGGTGGGGGAGGTAATGATGGCTAAAGAAGACTGCATTAATCACTCTCCATAATACTCCCAAAAGTACCTTGCCAAGACATTAATTTTATTCTTTACTAGTTGAACGATTGCTGCAGGGTGCATTTAACTTTTCACCTCTGATGGAGCAGCCCATTCTGGGAGTTAAATATCTCCCTGTTTATCTCTTTTGTGGAATCTCACTCCATTTCATCCGTGCAGTGCACTATGTACTCTGCTGGGGAAAAAAGTAAAAAAGAGGGGGAAAAAAAAGTCACTGTTAATATCATGAGTTGTTTTCTTTTCTGAAAGGGAATCTTTGCTTCTTTCATGACTCAATGTGTTTTATGAATCCCATCCTCTTGACTGAGCATTCAGGCTTCAGCAAAGGAGCTGCAGCTCTCACCAAACAGGGACAATTTTTTTAAAGCCTTCTCTGTCCTGGATAAGGGTATCTCTTGTGACTGCCACAAGATATGCCAAACTGGGTTAACTGCTGTCTCGTTATTATTGTAGACTGCACTGTCTGATAATAACACTGGTTGAGATAAGCCCGTCTGCTGAGCAGGCATAACACTGTGAAATCCCACTCTGGGACAGATTATAGCAAAGCAGGGCATTCTTTGAAATGAAAGTCTCCAGATGGAATATTGGCAACTGTAGGGAATTTGACTGGCAATACCCAAGATGGTCTGATCATCAGCATCGTATGACATTGTTTTCTGCCTTTCTCAAGGGGTCCTGAATGTGGCTGTCATTCCTTCTTTTGAGAGGTGAGGCAAGTAGTTATCACCAGTATTTGGAAGAGTAGGATCTGCCAGTGGCAAGCCACTTTATTTGCCTTTCAGGCTGACCAAAGTGCAGATACCATGCAGACACCCACGCTCCCGTGGCCCAAAATGTGCACAGATTCTGGGTTAGGATTAGCATCACTCTGGCTGCACATTACAGCTAATGCCTTTGGGGAGCTGATCCTTGTTTGTCCTTTTTCTCTCAGCCCTCATTTGGGTTGGACATTCAGAATTGCTTTGCTGCCATTTGAGATGGTCAGGGAGGAGATCAGGTTTCCATGAGAGCTCATTCAGGTTTGTATAGTCTCTGCCACCTGCCTCTGAAAATTCTTCTGGAATATGTGGACCACAAAATATGGAGCTGCACATGTGGAGAATGGCAGCTTTAGGGGATTTTGGATAAAGAATATGTGAGGACCTGGACCTACTTCTTCCATTCCTGTTTAAAAAACCATTCTATCTGTGACAAGATGTATTATTCCATCCAGAAAAACCAAACCCACTTCAAAGAGAGCAACAAGAAAAGGCAACCTGAGCCACAAACCTATGTAAATTTTTTTGTGCTTAGGGAATAAAAAACTTTTCCCAGCAGCACTTACCACATTATTGTGGAAACTGTTTCTGTCAACTGGACTGCCTCTCCTTATGTCCTCTACAGCGAGTGAGAAAAATATTTAGAGCAGCATTACACCCCTCTCTGGCCTTACAGTGCCAACAGATGCTTCCCTGGTTGCTATACTATTGGGAGGCCATTCAGGCCCTATTTTGTTCAGAATCCCTCAGGTGGTCTTCTCTCACCTTTGAAGCCTACCTGGGTACCTACCCAAATTCTTGAGCAAAAAACCAAAACCCAAATGCTTAATAGCTTTACCACTGCATGCAAGGATCTGGCTACTCTTGAAGTGGTGGATCTAGCAGAGTACAGGCTAAATGGACTGCAGCAGGGTACACCTGCACCTCCCATGTGCACAGCTCCTCACTGTCCTTTTGAGGCCTCCCATCCTGTCTGTGACATTGAGATGCCTGGAGCAGGTTGTGAAGGTGATGGAGAACTGCTTTGTGCTCCTGGTGGTCTCAGCTTCCTGACCATCAGCCATACAGGTGGTCAGCACAGCTGGCAAAATTTTGCATTAGTTCCCATCTTCATATGGTTTAGCTGCCTGAGGCAGCTGCTAGTCCTGGTGCCAGTCCTGTCCATGCTGCTGTCCATGCATCTTATTTCACTTGTGCAATTGTTCTGCTGCAGTTAGACCCACCTGTGATCACAAACATCTGAACTACTCTCCTCCTCAGGCACCAGATTCTGCGTGCTAAAGTATCTCTGGATTAGCTGTGAAAAAGCAAACTTCTAGCTGGTAATCAAAGACTTCTTTCCATACAAGACATCATGGTAAAAGACTAAATTCACACTTGCTCTGCTGCAGCAGGAGGACTCCAGCCCATTGCATTTTTATGCATTAAACCAATGATAAACCCAATGTACTTTGGCATATGAAAACCTGAATGGAAATGTTCTTATTGCTCCCTGGGACTGATGATTTGGCAAGGAATAAATTCTGAAAATTCTCTTTCCAGGGAACAGGGGATTTTACTCTTCAGTCTTTATTTAGAAATAAGCACATAAAAATTTTCAAGATACATGTGGGGATAAGCTGCCCAGTAAATAAGAGATAGGAAAAACATTGAGAGAAGGCACTGCTTGGCTGGGAAATTGAAACAGAAGAGTGACACAACTGGCAGTGTGGTTAGTTGTGCACATAAGTGTTCTTGTTCATGTTACACATATGTAGATTCTTGACTTTATCCATTCACCCATAAATAAGTCAGAGATTTTGCTTGTGCTGTGTGCAGACATTGTGCCTGCTCTCTTGTTGCCATCTAGCCTGTGAGAGCTTTATTGTGGCCATGAGGACCTAAGCAGGGATGATCAGGGCTTGTCCATGAGTGAATATAGTGAGTGCCACTCATCATTACAGCTGCCAGCATAGTTTTTTGGGGCAGTGGGTTGCTTATGCACAGTGACTTCAGTAGTGGTGTCTGAAATGGAGAAGGACTATTGCTCCCACAGCTTGAAAATATCAGCTTACTGCTGAGGCACTGTTGATTTGCAGGTGTAAGAGGGCTGTGCTCATTCTGTGCAGTGTGACAGTGTGTAGTGTGGAAGAGTGCACACAAACAACAACACCTCCTTCTGCACCTGTGTGGCTCATTCCCCAGCTGGAGATGGACCCCTGGCACTCAGCAGCACCCCAGGAAGAAATGTGCCCAAGCAACATGCAAACAGCACCTTGCAAGCATGACAAAGTGATTTGCAACATCGAATGGGCAAACTTCTGTCTGCTGGATAGACCCTTTCTGATCTGGTCACTAGCGGGTATATTGCTTCTTTGTGTGACCACGCTGCTCACATACTAATAATAAGAATGGCATGTTTTTGCACCAAGAGAGTAGCCCACCCCTAAGGAAATGAAAAAATTGCAAATGGCATTTCCCTGAATCACCAGTGTAACTTCCAGAATTCCAATAGTCTCTCAAAGCTTGGAAAAAAATTTATATGCTGAATGTCCTTAGAAACAGGCTTCAGGATGGCTACTCAAGATTCAGAGTTTGGGATTTGGAGTTTGGGGTTTTTTTGCTTGGTGTGATATCTGTACCAATTTGCCACACGGTAATGGTTGAAAATCAGGTCTGCAGCAGGAGGTTTGGGCTAGGGTTTGTTTGACTTCACAGTCCACCTGGAAAAGTACACTGAAACAACTTTCCAGTGTACTGGAAAAAAGCCTCAGTCCTCCAAAGAGTTGACTTCAGTAGATGTTGTCCAGGGGTTGTGGTAATGTCGTGTAATGACATTACAAAAATAATAACATTTTTAGAATAGGGCCAACCAGAGGATCTTAAATCAATTTGCCTTCTCCTCTTTAATAGATGTTCATCCTCCTGTTCAAGCCTGTTCATATTTTATCAGTAAAAGCAGCAATTGACTAATCAAGAGACATTACAATAGTCTGAATTCTCTAAATAGGCTAAACTAGAGTTAATACAGGAGACTTTTACTTCTCCTTCCTCTCCCTGGAGGTTGCCTCAAGGTTAGTGGCTCAGCATCAGGACCTGTAGCAGATGAACAGAGGAAACCTGCTGGTTTTGACTGAACATGACACCGAAAAAGGCAATCCAAAGCTACAGTCAAGCAAAATATACAACCAAGTGCATGGTTAAATATTTTACTTCAAGATCTCCAGGCTGATATGTTCCCATCTCCTAGCAGTACCTCCACACAGTGTAGAGCAATGCATTGTAGGCCAGGTCAGGGTCTCAGACTCAAAAGAGGTGTTTGGAGGGATGATCAGTGTGGTTAGCTCTGGTGCGGCACCATGTGGGCCTGTCTGTGCCTAATTACAGCCAGCTTGGTCATTGCTGATTTCCCCCAAAACACTTTGCAGCTCTGAGGTGAGAGTGTCAGAGCACCACCCTGACCTCTGTAACCCCTTGGCCTGAAGCCATCTCTCAGGGAAACACTGCAACTCCAGGAAGGCACTTAACTGGGGTGCAGGAAAGGTTTATACAGGTTTTGCCTGCTTTTCCATGTCAGTCAGTGGCGGGACCTCTCCTGTTTTGATATGACAATTATTGTCCATTTAGATCAGGACATATTTTCACTTTTGGCATTTACATCTTTCTCCCAAGCTTTCTTGGATGTGCAGTGAGGGAGGTTCTGAAACTCATTAAGGAAACATTTGGTTTTGGCTCTCTGCTGCATGGTGAAAGCTGCAGACTAAAATCTGTGAGACAAATCATCAAATTTATGAGCATTTTGAAGTTAGCCTCATGATTCTGACTCACAAAGTCTAAATATTTGGGGCTGGCAATGTATGTAAGCCTCTTTCTCTGCCCTCCAACCCTTGCCTTTCACTGTCTCTCCAGCTCCAGTTTAACAGCTGCCCTAGGAATTTACCACTTGGGCTCTCGGTTGTTACTGCAATCACAGTTACCTGCAAATTTTTTTTTTTTTT
>VZRH01000884.1:14978-48048 GCA_013397555.1 Urocynchramus pylzowi
TTTTTGTGGAGGGGAGAGTGGAAGTAGTCTTGTTACAAATTTCTGTGGCTATTTTTAAACTGCATGAATTGCCAATAAACTAATGGCTGCTGGTTTTTGAGTTGCTGACTTGTCTGCTTGTTCATAACCCGGAACACAAACTGCCTCAATTTTTCCAATTCTGTTTTGCATGCTCTTGTCCTCTGATGTGGACTAGAGGTCCTGCCATAACTTGATTTAATTTGAAAAAGCCGGTGCATTGGGACTGGAACCCTGACCACTGAGTCAATTACATTCAGAACACTTTAAAATGATGTTTTGTCCTGGTACTAACCTTCACAATGGCTTCACACAACACACTGGCAAGCTGTATCCGGCAATGAGAGTAAACATAATGCATTTTTTTAAGATTAGATATGCTTCTTAGGGGAATTTAGGTCAGATTCTGACCTTAACAGAATCTGGTCTAACTCAATGGGTTTGCATGGCATCCTTCTGAAATTCTGTTTTTGTTGGTTTTTGTTTTGTTTTGGTTTTTTAATTTTTTAAAATTTTGTTTTGTTTTGTTTTGAAATGTACTTTAGGCCCTAAAAGGACCTTATTGTTTACATAAAGTGCAACTCATCTCAACAGGAGGTCTGTGCAAATGCACTGGGCCATGAGAAATGGCTGGGGAGGGAGCAAGTCAGTAGTCTTTCTATGCACAAGGTGAATTAAACAAAAAAATTGTGAAAGTAATGAAGAAAACATTCTTATAAATTGGAAGAAACCCATGTTATTTGACCATATTCTAATTTATCTTACCTTATCTTGATGTCACAAAGGAGAATATATAATACACATTTCTAGTTTGGAAAAATATCTTGCACCTCTTGAAAAAACAAGGTTGTTGAAACCACTGTAAAAGATAAAACCAACATAAAATTAATGTCAAGGCAGTATTTTTTCACACAGGACATGGAGAGAACTTGTTGCCACAGAATGTTTTATGGTCAAGGTACATAAAAGGTGAAAAAAACCAACCCCTGTTAAGGTACGAGAACTTTCCAGTGTGTTTCCTGGTGGTGTGGGTGTAATCTCTGGCTCAGGAATCATGGCTGGACTGTGGGTAAAAAAGCTCAAAAAGAATAGTGTTTCCCTTGACAGCTGTCAATAGCCACTGGCAGATAGGGCACTGTGATAGATGGACCTCTGTTATAAGTGTGAATACTTTATATTCTCATGAAAAATAAGATGGAAGTTCTGATGGAAAGACGGTCTTCCTTTATGCCTTGTGATGAACTTTAATAGTACCAGAGCTAATGATTTTATTGTAAAAACATTATTACACCTGGTTTTGAATATTTAAAATTAATTTTCAGAACAAATACAGCAGTGATTTTTACAGTAACACAAAATTCAGCTAGTTATCAAACTTGAAAATCAAAAAGCACATTAATGGTTGTGTTTCTTAAACCATTGGAAGTAATTTTTTCCTGCAAAAGAATAAGGTGGGTTTTCTTTGTTTATTTATTTGTGTTTGTGTTTTTCTTAAGGAAACTCTTCAAACTGAAAATTTTAGGGGTGCTGGTCTTAAAACCACTAAAAGCTCAGGTAGTTTTGCTCCATAGATACCTCATGTCATGACCTCTTTGAAGAGAGTTCTTGCTTATCAGTGTGGATTAGCCCTAACTCTGTGTTAACCTGATTAGTATCATAAAGAAGAATATTCCTTCTCTTTCCCTCAAATGACCTATGTAGACATATTCCCCCTGAGCCCAAAATTGCACCCTCCACTTTAGCTTCTGCAGGAGTTAGGCATCTGCAAAGACTTAAGTAGGGAGATACTAGACTTGAATGGCCTTTTACCTGAAGAAGTGAAGAGGTGGTTTTCCTAAGTGATTTTCAGTTTGACACAATTACTTCCACGGGGTGGGGATCCCTTTCTAGGTTCTAGCATAGTTAAGTTCCCTTTAGCATGAGTCTGTAGGAGAGGTAAGTATAAATTATACTGTTGCCTCATTGGCAGATGAATAAAAGTAAGTTAGCTTGGCATCCTGTTTTTTGTTTGTCAATAATCTTTGCTGAACTTAATTACCTGTAAATTATATGACCCCAGGGCAGGTTGGATGATAGAGAAAAAACAAGGCAATATACATACACTTCTTTGTTAGCAATCACAACAGAGGTCAAACAGCCTGATTGATTTTGACTTGGCATCAAGAAGCAGTGGGCATTCTAAATTCTCCTGTTTGTTTTCACCTTGTCTCTGTGACTCAGACCTACTGCATAGCTTTTCCATTCAGACATCAACAATGAGGACTGAATAACCCTTCTTCAGATCTGGGGAGGACAAAGAATAGCCAGTGCATGCCACTCAACTCTGCATGGAGACAACCTTCTCCAAATTTAAAAGACAAGAAAATGTGCTGCTTGGGGACGTGGTTTTGTGGTGGGCTTGGCAATGCTGGGCTAATCATTGGATTCAATGGTCTTAGAGGTCTTTTCCAACCTAAGTGATTCTATGATTCTAATGATGTTGGGTAGTGGCATACCTGTCACTGATGGCACAGAGGGGGGCACAGCATGAGACAGAAGCTGATTTGCTTGCTTCTTGTTGGTGCCAAAATACCGTCCACATCCCCCTTCTGCATAAGGTTCCCCAAACTATAGTGGAGGAATGCATTTTCCCCTGCTGCTATGATAAATTTTCTCAGTTTTTGTTGTACCCATTCCCTGCTGAATCAGAGCTGCAAGATCTGCCAGAGTATTTCACACTTACCATAAAACCTAAAAAGGGCATAGGTCTGATTTCCAGGTCTGAAATAATCAGTTCTAAACAACAGAACATTAAACATTCAGAGACCATGATGGTGTGACTGTAGTTCTGGCTGCCCTTTGGCCAGAGCAGAGCATCTCCCAGCTGGCATCTACTGATGAGCTCTGTGCACTGCATTCCTTCCTTTTCCTCCATGCAGTCTCTGCTAGTGCCATCTGCCAGCTCTAGGGCTGTGCTCCTCTAGGAAATGCTTGTTTCTGAGCCTTCAGCCTCACCTCACCACAGCAGGAAGGCACTGGGCACTGGAAGAGTTTGGGGGGAAAAAAAAAAAAAAAATCCCTGCTTCAAAGGGTTGTCACTGATGAAGTGAATGCTCAGCTTTATCTCAGCAAATCAGTCCAGTGGTTAGCACCTGGAGAATGAGCCCTCACCTCGCTGCTGTACATCATGCCCCAGGAAGTGATGGTATTGCAGTTTGTGTGTGCTCATCTGGGGTGCCTCTCATATGGGGGACCTGCCTCAGGGCAGGGAGTTTTTAAAATCTTTTAACTCTATGAAGTGTCTCAGCTCTTGCATTGTCCAGAAGGCCACATTTTTTTCACTGTGTCTCCAAATCAGCAGTCCAGGTGTAGAGCTGAAAAGGGAGGCCAAGGGTTCACTTCAGCACAGTCAGCTGCTGCTGGCCCACCCCACACTGCCTCTCTCTGTTTTATGCTCAAGTCATGTACACCAGTAACAATTTGGCACGGTCTCTGCTCCCAGCAGTAGCCAGGGGCTGAGTGCAGTCCCTGTGCACCTGCAGCACCCAAGG
Source organism: Urocynchramus pylzowi (assembly GCA_013397555.1). NCBI lineage: Eukaryota > Metazoa > Chordata > Aves > Passeriformes > Fringillidae > Urocynchramus > Urocynchramus pylzowi. The sequence continues at coordinate 18,527 of VZRH01000884.1, forward strand.
CAGGTGGCTGCCTTTGGCTGGGAGTAATGCCATCCTCAAATATCTGTTTTCCTTCCAGAGTGGGCCCCTTTTCATTGACATGAGGGCACTGTGCCAACATTTATTTTAAAATTAGTTTAAAGAAACTAGCCATGTTCTTCAGGGCTAGCTGGCCCCTGGCTCCCCTCCAAAAAAAAAAAAAAAAAAGGTGGGACAAAAGCAGTGTTGATGAACTTCTTCCTCTACATCCTTAAAGACCTTGTCTCTTTGAAAAATGAGCTCCTTGCAGCAAATGGTGGAGAAAAGAACTGTGATATAGTGTGAGGAGGGGTGGAGTGGGTAGCCAGAGATGAAAACATGGAGCTCAAAAAGAATATGTATGTACTATCGAAATAAAGGTCAGACTGTTTATGGGAACAGCTATGGAAACCCAGTATGAATGTGAGAACCAGATGCTGGGCCTGTCATTTCTCCATGCCAGCCTGGGAGAACATGACAGCTGGAGCAACAGTGTTGCAGGAAGCCTGCTGGGGTCTGTGGGCTGATGCAAAACATCTTCACTCCTTAGTCTTCAGGTTTGTCCCGAAGATCAAATGTCCTGAATCATCGCAGAGTAGAGCCTTGACACTGACAACTTCATCCTTGTGTTTTTTTGTGCATAGTACCACACCCACTGGCTGAATTGATGCCACGTTGACTTCAGTGGGATTTCCCACCTTTTCCAGGAGCATAGGTATGTTGGCAGTTCTGATGGGGCAGTGAGGGGAGAGCTCATCCAGCACCTTTAACTGATGAGTAGGCTGCTTCAGGATACACAAGGCAAGGGACTGGTACTATTTTTCAGTGTGTTTCTATCTTGCTGGGGCTTCTTTTCTTTAGTTCTACCTTCTCTTTAAGCAGGATCATCCTAAGCAGTCACAAATGCAAATAAGATGACAATATCATGCAGTTTGCTTTGAAATTACCACGACAGAAAGCACTCTGTAGCCCTTCTTTACTTATTAAAAATTATGTTTTTTGTAAATTTTAGTCATTTTGAGAGTTTGTCTGGAGTTGTTTTTCTGGTCTTCCATTCCTTCTGTTTTAAGAAATCTAGAAGTACACAGGTATCTTTATTTCTGATTGTGGAATACAATACTTCTTGCAATATCCCAAAGTATTGCAATGAACTGTGGTCACTCTGGGAAGCACGGGAATGCCAACTTGCTTATGTTATATTTTGATACCAAGTGTCCTTAAAAATAGATACCTTGGCCCTTCAGAAAACAAACGGAAAGCCTGATCTTACCTGCAGCCAGAGACCAGTGTTTGAAGCATGCAGATAGCTACTCTGGGTGTGCAGAAGCTTACAGCTGTCAGGACACCTGGGGACTACTGGCCGGTCAGCCTAACCTCTGTACCTTGGAAGACCTGAACAGATCTTCCTAGAAGCTGTGCTAAAGCACATGGAGGACAAGGAGGTGATTTTGGACAGCCAGCATGGCTGCACCAAGGGCAAGTCCTGCCTGACCAGCCCTAGTGGCCTTCAAGGACAGGGTGATACACCAGTCACATTGTGAACAGCACACAGGAAAGGCCTAGAGATTCATTTATCAAATAAAGCCTTGATTTGTTGTGTGGACTGTTAGGTGGGTAAGAGACTAGCTGAATGGTTGCATCCAGAGGGTAATGTCAGTGCTCAGAGTCCCTCCTGGTGGACATCATTGACCCTCAGGGCTCCACATGATGAGCAATACTATTTAATATCCTTATTAATGACATAGAGCAATCAAGTGCACCCTCAGCAAATTTACAGATGGACAAGAGAATGTAGTGACAGGACAAAGGGGAGTTGCTTCAAACTGAACAAGAGTAGGTTTAGATTAGGTATTAGTAAAAAATACTTTATTGTGAGTGTGGTGAGGCACTGGAACAGGTTGCCCAGAGAAGTTGTGGATGCCCCATCCCTGGTAGTTTTCAAGGCCAGGCTGGATAGAGCTCTGGGCAACCGGGACTAGTGGAAGGTGTCCCTGTTCATGGCAGGGGGCTTGGAATGACATGATCTTTAATCATGATGTCCCTTCCAATCCAAACCATTCTATGATTCTATGATACTACTCTATTTTGGTACCTTCCTTGCCCAAGCAGGCAATTGACAGGCTGCTCTAGAAGTTCTGAGGTGTTTTTCTTTGGCTTCAAAGATGGGTGTAGATCTATACCTATTTTACCTAAATGGAGCAGAGCCTTAAAGACATAATGGTCACCTAATTTGAAAAACCCATTAGAGTGGTGATGGAGTGGAAGAGGAGGTGCTACCTGAACCAAAAATAATTTATCCATCAAATATTTCATATTCCATATATCAATATTTCAACATTTCTTTCTTACTAGGAGGAAGGCGAGCAATTGTATTCTAGCGGAGTTTTGCAATGGTTGCACCTAGCATTCACAAGAGAACAGCAGGAAAGGTTGACTCTTCCAACACATATTGAGCTGAGGCACAACAAACTCAGCAATCACAGAGGTGGTTGGCAGTGTGGGGTGACACAGTCAAGAGTCCTTTCCTGGAAGTGGGTCTGAGGACAGCTATAAACTTTATGCTGTGGTATGTTGTTTCAAAATAAACCCCAGACTGTGTGTGTAAAGTTACAGGGAGGTGTTGAAAAGCAAATGGCAACATCTGTGTCCTAAAGAAAGTGTCATTTGTTGCTTGAGACCTTGCAAACTATACTATCATGTGCAGTCCCTGAGCTGGGATCTGTAGTCAACACAAAATGATATGCATGTGCATAGTAAAAGAAGTCATCACTCGGTGACTGTCAGTGAGAGTCATCACTCTGGCAGTCAGTCAGTCAGTGCTGTCAGGAGAGGAGCTGAAGGCTGTCTGCTGCTGCACACAGCCTTCTGGCAGGACTGATGGAAAGAGGTGCTTTGCCCATGCGCCACCTAAATATGGTTCTGTCAGCAGGAAATCATCAGGGACCCTTGCTGCTGGTTACTGCTGTGGCAAGCCTTGTCTCTGAGCTTGCTGCAGCAGGTTTTGCTTCCCCAAACCCTGTCCTTGTGGGCTCCATTGCATGAAAGCACCTGAAACTTCAGGGTAAAAGCAGCTGGGGCAAGGCTAAAGGCTCACTGTCAGAAGTATATTGGCACCCTCCACCTCATACTTAGCACCATCTTTTTGTACCTGGCCTTGAGTCATCAAGCAGATTTTGCAGCTTCATCATGGTAATTTTTTTGGTACTTGCCTGTCACAAAGAATTAAAAGTGATTAATATTTTTGTTTAAACTAGTCCCAGATCAAGGAAAAAAGCAAATAGAGCCCATCTCAGGAGTGAAAAACTCTAGCACAGCATTTAAGTTAATATGAAGCACATGTGCAGTCCTGCTAGAAGCAAATAAAACTTATTTGCTTAGTTACTAAAGGCTTTTCAGAAGCACAGGTAGCTGATCTGCCCAGGTACACCACACAATGTGAAGTTCTCATATGTCTATAATTAAGCAGAGTGCATTGTCTTCTGGTGGATTACAGTCCATGTGTTTTACTTAGAGAAAAAGTTTCCAGAAACAGCTTGCAGAAATATTCTATGTTGTCTCCAGATTCTCTCACAGACGTTTTCTGGATAACTGCCTATGTAGATGCTTGGGCCTTATGCATAGGCAGCAAATATATTTTTTCGGGTGCTACTTTAAAATGGGCCTTCAAGTGGAATTCCATTTAATCCCCTAGAGCCTGTTTTCCTTATGTTGTGGGTCTATTTCTGAAGCAACAGCCACCATTAGTCATAGCATGATATGGAACAAACAGTAGCAGGACATTGAAAAGTACTTAAAAGTGTTAAAAAATATTGTGAAATAGAATGAGATATCCATGAATAACAATTAATGTATCCATGGACTATTTACCATTTCATAAAATGAACCTGAATTTTTAGTGATTTCCTTCATTCTACTCTTAGAAGCTATTCAGAATTCCCTGTTAAATCCCTTAGGCCCCAGAAGTCCTTACAAGGCATCACTCAACCATTGTACCTTCCTTATTTGCCAAAATGATAGCTTTTTCACTGTGGCACAGATCCCAGCTCATTGTGCTGTTTGTGCTGTTCACAATGTGTCAGTTTTGAAGCACCCATAAATGCTGTAGGCCAGTCATTGTGCAAATCAAAGAAAAATTGTATGAATCGAATTTAAACTCTAATTTAGCATATGTCCTGTAGAAAAATGTAAACATTTGGAAGATTTATAGGATTGAAAGGTTCGGGATCAGATGTGGCTGACAGCTCTGATTGTGCTCAGAACTTTGTTGGGCTTTACTGGGCTGAAGGAGTCCTCTCTTTTATGGGTGAAACCACTCCTTTTGGGTTGTGGTCAAGAAGAACAGCCAGTACATTATGCTGTGGCTGGACATTGGAAACAATGTGAGTGTGCCTGCTCTGGCTCCCCACCAATGAGTGTATGTGGCCCCATTTGGGGCGATCTGCTCTTCCCAGGCAATTGCCAAAAGACCATGGCTGAGGCTGAGCAAACTGTCCTGTTCTGGAGATTTCTGAGGCCTCAATTTCATTAGCAACAAAAGGAAAAAGCATGTTATCATCTCAAATGACATAAAGCAATTGGGTTAATTTGAAAAATGTTCAAACCTCTACCTTTTCTTATCTTGCAGCTCCTTCTGCCCATATTTTATTGTCTGCATTGTGCAGACACACTAGAATTAAAAGAGAAAAATAATTGATTAATGTAACAGCATGGATCTTACTTAAATCCAGGTGACTGAAAGCTAAGTAGGTAACTGTGTTTGAGGTACTTGCGGTTTTGCCTAAATCAAGTGGCAAATGGGAGACTTCAGATCAGAGGTGCCAGGCCTTCATCACAATATGTTTCATGGTGCAAATCAGTTTTGTGACATTTGTTTGTCTCTCTGCTGGAAGCTGGAAATGTGGTCCACTCTCCTCAGGGACAGAGTTGAGTAATAAAGAAAGAAAAATGAAAAAATGAAGACACAGCCACGCTAAAGTCACTGCAGCAGGCTGGAATTCCACGCAGCTCTGCAAAGGGGCCCATGAGGTCCCCAGCTGTGGTGTGGGCAAGGCAAGATGGCTACTGAGGATATCAGCCTCCCTGGACATGAGCCATCTTCCACATTTCTTGGAAACACTGAGGTCTACTGGAATATGGCCCTTTTTGCTCTCAATGCATCTAGGATTACCCCCATGGAGCCAAATTCATGTACAGCATTGAGTTTTCAGAATGCCAGCGGTAACCAAGGTTATGTAAAAATCCTCTTTGATTAAAATACAGAAATGTATCTTATAGCCTTTTCCTTTCCCCAGAAGAGAAGGCTGAGTTAGTAATTTTAAGTGCAAATATTCCTTGTCTCTGCTAATTGGGGATTGGGACAAAGAAAGCAAATGTGGGAGGCACCAGAGCTTGTGTTCAGCAAGGGCAAATCCACCCATTTGTCACAGATGAGGATGAAGGTAGAAATGAACTTGCTTTTGATGTCTAGATGTTGAGAAGAGTTCAAGACAACAAAGATTGTTAAAATTAATAATATCAGCCCCTTGGTAGTGATTTTAGTGGTAATAATTCCTGGGGTTTTCAGTCTGGCAATTATCCATAAAGTCAACACAATTTTGTCTTGTATTATAAACAAGTTCTTTTATTCTTTTATGAGCAGGCAGAGAAAAATATTAACAAACATAGCTGATCTGTTGAAGAGATTGTTACCAATAGGTCTGGAGTCTTCTGTCAGTAACAGTAGTTGCAAATTACAAAAGAAAAGTCCCCACAAGTCAGAAGTAGATAATTATTTCTTCCAGCACTTATATGAAAGTGGATTAATTGTGCCACTTGCACACAGTGCAAAAACTACAGACAAAAAAGTGCAGGAAACATTCTCTTTTTTAGCTCTTTTTAGAGTGTTAACGTTTTACCATTTTCTTTCCTAAATTCTCAAGTACATATTAAATCTCATGAAAATTATAATCATCAGTTCCAGAAGTCGCAATTTTGAATACTCAACTTTTAGGTAGACAGAGCCAGATTTTTGTAAATACATCTATACTGCATTTTGAACTTGAGTCTGAACTCACTAGCTTAGACAGAAGACACACAGTTGTGGATGTTAGAAGACTGGGGGAGAATGGATGGAAAAGAATTGAAGAAAGTTGGGATCTCACCATCTGTTGGCACAGCCCTAGGTGTGCTTCTGTCTGGTTTGGTACACTCAACTGCAGTTTGATGCATTACTGGCCAATAAGCAAAAAAGTAAATCTCTCTTGGAAGAACAATGCCATAGGGATGGATGGGGTCTTGGCCAGACCTGTGCCATGTCCAGCAATATGGGGCATCCAAAGCAAGGTCAGGAACATACTTCCTTGTGCACTTCCTTAAGGAGACTTCAGGCATTTAAACTGAGATGTAAATTTGGACATAGATCATCATATCATCATAAATTTGGACAGTCATCAACATATAGGTCCCAGGTATTTTTCTCACTTACAGTTTTGACTGTTGAGTCCATCAAGGATTTTCTTTGTGTAATCATGTTCCATCATCAACATCTTCATCCTGATGAGGGCTGATAGGGAATGGGAGCTGACCACAGTGATGGTGCTGCAGTTCCACTACAAGTCTTTGTAAAATGGTCTCAGGAAATGGTCTCTGTTGCCAGCTGGATGGCTACCAGCAATGTAGGCAATGCTAATAAAGAAAGGCAAATTAACTATTTACATAATAAAAGTAGATATTGAACTCGTTATTGCAGGAGTCTTTGGGAATTAACTGAGACACAAATGCAGAGATAAGACTAAGTTGCTTCAAGGGATGGTGGGGTGCTCAGGACTGTGGACTTTCACTCTGGTGTAGACACAGAGCAAATACCACTTGGGAGATGAAACCATTTCTGGGTAGATCAAAATGAGCCAGACAGTATCTAAGAGAGCTCCCCCAGATCTGCTGATATCAAAATACTGGTAAAAGGAAGTTTTTCAAATGGGGCACAGCTCTTCAAACTTACTAAAATATTTTCCTCTGTCCTTTCAAGGAGTGCAATCAGCAGGCCTTCATTTCCAGTGTGTTGCAGTAGGAGTTAGGGACTAATTTTTAGTTTGGGTCTGAGCCATAGGAGTTTAAAAGCCCCCAATGTCTGTTTCAAATGAAATGAAATAAACTCAAATATTTGACTGGATATTGAAACCAAAGGATAAATGTTTATTTCAATTGAATACTTGTGTACAAATGTCCGATGTCTTCAACAGTGTAAAGAATGAACCAACAGATCCTCAAATTAAGAAAAAAACAATCAAGGTGAAAGAATGTCTAAATTCCCCTGTAATATTTGTATTTCAATGCTTCCAGTCATTTTCCAAAGGACCTAGGAATTATTTAAGAATTCCTCCTTCTGACAAGGCTGGACTCTCCCCTCAACTGAACCATGCTCTTTGGAAAAAAAACACCACCACCACCACCACCAACAGAGAGATTAAAAGAGGGTGTTTTAAAGCTTTAGGGGACAAGAAGAAACTAGGCCAGCATGAGATTGCTAGTCTGCTTTACACTGAACTCTGAAGTATTCCTGTTCCCCTGTGATGGTTGTGCATCGCTGTGATGAATATTCCCTCTCTGTGCTGAGAGGCAGTTCTTGTTCCTCAAGAATTCCGTTTTACAGGAAAATAAATTATTTTCCCCATTGCTATTCTCATATAGATTGTGAAACAAGATATTTTAAGTAGCTGGTTTGTACCCATGACCCATTGCCCCTAACTTCCTCTAGTTCTGGGAAAGCCCTGTTAATCTTCTTTGCAAAATATTTGTGAGTAATTGTTTACTCCACAGCTTGTTGCATTACAGCTTATTGCATTTCATTTTCAATCCAGAAAAGAAAATCTACATGAGAAGAAGTTTCAGCATCTTAGTTCTACCTTTTGTCCTTGCTCAACATCAAAATTCAAAAGTTTGTCATTTACTACAAAATTAAGTACTTTGTGTATTTAATTTTGGAAGTGCTAAGAATGTCTTTACATGAAATATATTCTTTGGAAAAGGGCCCTATATCTTATTTTGATTAGGCCAAGACATCTTGGTTTGTTTCTTTTTTTGCTTAACTTCTAGGCAAAAACATAACACAACATAAATCATGTGAGACTACCACATAAAAGGCATCATTAGTTTTCCACTGAAAGCTATAACCAATGACCAAATAATTTCTTTACTGGCTTTTTTGTCTTATCTGATCAGTGTTTTCTGAAGGAACATAAAATCAACTGGAAAATCTGCAGCCAGTGTTAATAGAAACAATGTTTGTGCTGCTGTGCCCATCTCCTTTGAGGCCAGCAGTCTGGTTATTCATCGTCAGGGATGTATGGCAATGAATATGTCCTTATGTAAGTCAACAATTCCAACTATTTCAAAATCAGCAAGGTTTATTTCATGCAGACATGAAATCCAAAGCCGTCAGAAACTAATCAGAATAGAGCCCTGCACAGGCTATGGTGACTGTAATAAACTTTGCCAGCCTGGCTTTTCTACAAAACCGGCTACAAAGGTTTTGCTAAATGAAGAAGCCTCAAGTAGCTCAGTACAATGGGGCTTTCTGGGCAGCCAGCTGAAGACTGTCCCTGCAGCCCTGTCAGCTGGGAGCTCTCAGACACATCCAGAAGGAGTGGGCAGCAAACCTCTGCCCAGCCTCAGACAGCTTTTCAAGGCTCTCTCCCTGATGCTGTAGGAAGTGGGGAGTGTATACCTCTCCCTGGTTTTATGATGAAGTGTCTGTGCACTTCATTATATCCAGGCATAATTGCAAGGTGGTAGATAACCAAACTGTGCCCTGTCAGTGAACCACAGAATGGCTAAGGTTTGAAGGGACCACAGTGAGTCATCTGGTTCAACCTCCCTGCTCAAGCAGAACGACCTGATTTGGCTACCCTTGTACCAGGGAATATGTGCACGGACTAAGAGCCCCTTGTTGCTGACCGGTGTAAACTGAAATTTAATTTTGACCTGTAATATGCTAAAGTGCTGTTTCAAGCAATGTAGCTTGAGGTGTATTTAATAACATGGAAATAGTACATTTGCATCAGTTTCAACTTTATATATATATGTGCGTGTGTGTGTATATATATATATATATATATGTATGTATATGAAATCCCTTTCTCTAGGGGCAATCAACTTTTTGCCTGTGTTCTATCAGACTCTTAGGGATGACTCACAAGTCAATTGACAATACTGATTACATAATTGTTGGAAAATTTTTAGTAGTAAGAGCTTTGGTTTCACAGCTGGTCAAAAGGATTAAAGTAAATGTTTTCAGTGCAAAAATTATACTCTGGTATGTTTAGATGAAATATTGAATGAAATTAGGTGAAACATGTCTATTTCAGTAAGACTTCATTTAGAAAAATGAAAATTAATAGCTTGGATTAATTTTTGACCTTACCAGAGCAGAATATTTTCTTACTTCATTTTTTATTACTTTGTTTTGAACGAACATGTTACAAACTGTAAAAGTTCATGTAACTTATATTTTCATGGAATTCAGTTCATCAAAGAAAGGGAATGATCTTGTTTGATATGACAGTGGATCTGGTTGACAAGTGACTGTATTGATACAATAATTGACATCTGCAAGGCATCCTCCACACCGATTTGATTTAAAACACTTGAATTACAAAATTTATGGGGATCATGATAAGGGGATTAAAAAAAATCTACTTATTGATATGTCTCAAAGTGCAATTATCACTGAGAAAGTATTAAAGACCATGCACAGGGCTGATTCTTGTCAGGTTCCTCATACATCTGTTCATCATAATGCAGTGTTTTTTAATTCACACGCAGACATTATCCTGTAAGGGAGTCATAATCAAATTATGAAGAACAACAAATGATCCAGGTGTTGGCATTCCAAGGAACACATTGGGAAGTTTAACTGTAAATTTAGGTCATTTTTCTTGGAGGATGAATTATTGTTCTGGATTGAGGCTGGATGACTTGATGCTTGCAGAAGGGTTTTCTTCTTTGTAAGATGGTTGTGTGAATCAGCATCTAAAGCAACACCATGACTATGTACACACCTGAGTCTCATGACAGGACAAAGGATGTGCCAGGGAAGTTTTAACTTTGATGCGATCAAACCACTTCTCAGAGAATGGCTGTCAGCTCCTTCAACAGGTACAGCCAAAGAGTCTTCTGAACTTTGTCATAGCCCAGTATGACCTGTAAATCTAGTTTAATTTTGTAGGGTTTTTCCACTTGTTTTCACAAGAAAAAAAAAAAAAAAAAAAAAAAAAAAAAAGAGCTGAAATTATCTTAAGGTTTCACTGTATGTTTTTTGCTGACTATAACATCAATTACAGTGCATGTTACCTCTGACTTTTGCATGGCCTCATCTCGGTGGGGCATGGAATGAAGTTCCAGTCCCTGGCTCTTGTAAGGACAGTAATTCAGGTCCCCATCAGGTTCAGTCCTGTGATAAGAGCAGTTGTAATGACCTACTTCTAACTGGGATGGTGTCATCACTGCAATCCTTGCTGACATTTCAGTATAATGAACTCATTTGCACTTGTTGCTTTTACATCTCAAATTGCTCCTGAATATTTATGTATAGAAAATAATGTCATTCAAAAGAGGTGCTCCCTATTCTCCAAAGAACTGTTCTTCTGTAATTTCCCAAGGAATGATTAAGGAGTAGCAAACAGACTATCTCTCACGTTTTTCTTCTATAGAGGTTCATTAAAATGTAGATAATCATGGGAAGACCAAACCTCCATTGTTACTGAGCCACACACAGGAGGTTTGCACAGCAGACACACACATGCACAGTTCACCTGCAGTCTCAGCTTCTTCCAGCCTTATGTTTGAGCATGACCTTCCTCTCCCTTTACATATATAACTATGCTTTCCACTTTCTTTATTAAGAGACAAGGAGAGGAATCTCTGCATTAATCTTCTTTACCAAGTCACTACTTCTAGGTAACAATTTGAAAATTTGCCTTCATCAAGATGGCAACGGTATCACCACTACTGATACTTGGGCTTTCTCTAATCTAGCCCCTGTCATTGCAGAGCTTGACTAGTCTCATAGTCAGATATTTTCTTGTGAAGTTTGTGGCCCAAAACATTGTGTCTTCCAGCAGTCTGGAAATTGTAAACAGTTGTTTGAGATTATAGAGTCATCACCTGGAACAGAGCTGTTTTATTTCCATCCCAAGCTGAGGGGCTGATGAAGGTTTGAGGAGAATGATCTGTGGTGTGTGCATGCTATTGACAATGACAGAGAACAAGAAATCTCTTCAGGTATTCTTCCTTTGTAATGAGCTCTTCAAATCATGTAGCTGGAACCAACAAAATGGTGTCTACAGAAAGAACACAGTCTTGTTCCTTTTCTGTGAAAGCCTCCTATCCAGTGATTGGCATGAGGCAGTCAGAAGAATTAATGAGATTTAAACTGGCAGGCCTTGAAATATTCACCCCACAGGTGAATGCTGATCTTAGAGACCACAGCTATTGCCTGGCTTACCCAAACCTGTCTATTTACAAAATAAAATTGCAGACCTTATTTCCTCTTTCTTCCAACACGAAGTATGTTAACCAGCAGCAGAAAATTTTGCAGTCAGTAAAGACATGTATAGCATACATGTATGTACATGGTGCATGTATTTACAGAGGCATCACAAAATCCATGTATTATTTTGAACGCCATCCCCAGCTGAAGTTCAAGGCAGAAGTGATGTACTTTTCTTCAAAAAAAAGTATAGTCTTGAAACACTTCTAAGACTCCAAGGGGGTATAGATAGAAGTATAGACATGGGGAGATTGACATTAGACTCCAGTACTAATGAATGACTAGACCTAAGGTCAAGAGTACCTCAAGAAAAGGTCAAGTGGGAAATAATACACCACAAGAATTTCAAAAATAGCAGTTTGTGGCTTACTCTTCAAGTCTCTGATGTTTTCTTATAGTAAATAATGAGACAACTCCCATATAGAACTAGATACAAAAGAATTTAAAGATGTAAACATACACAAACCAAGCTTTGGCGTCATGACAGAAATGCTTCTGGTGGTAAGTCACATCAACACATGTCCTTGGCTATTTTAGTCAGTCTTATCAGCAGGGCTTTTGTTGTTGTTGTTGTTATGGTTTTTTTTCTGTTTTGTTTTGGGTATTTTTTGTTTGTTAGTTTTTTGGTTTTTGGGGTTCTTTTATTATTATTATTATTATTATTATTATTATTATTATTATTATTATTATTATTATTATTATTATTATTATTATTAGAAACATGCACTTTTATTGTCAGAGTTGCTTGGAGGTTCTTTTTTAATTTTGTAAGATCTGACTATCTTTTAATGAGCACCTTGCATATGTGAAGTAGAAGATCTGAAAGTTCAGCAGGTAGCTGAAAACACGGAAGAAACTTTAAGATGTTTGTTTCACATTAAATGTACACATTACTACAGATTGATGTGAGTCGGGGAATTTGGATTATAATTTTCTTATATAAATTTATTATGTTTAAATTCTGTCTAGTTTACATATTCTTGTGTCCAAAGCTGTGGATCAAACTTAGATGCCATAGAGTGCTCCACTCTTTGAAGATGAAGAGAAAGTGGCACATTTATTTACTTGAGATGCTTACAAAACCCTAAAACTTTCTGTACATTGTTTCTCGTCTCTTGCCCATTGTGTATTTCCTTTACAGAACAGGAAAAACCTTTGGTCTTCCACTGCATGATTCAAGGACAGAAAGCATCCCACTGAGCCAATAGCTGTTTCTGAAATGACTTATTGGTCACTTGCCCATGGCATCACAGAATAGGTCCCGCTGCTGCTGGAGTCCTCCTGTATAATTGTCTTTTTGCTGTCTTTCTGGAGGACTGTGCTGTGGCCAGGGACAAGAAGTGATGCAGAAGTGTCACAGGAGGCTCACTTTCTATTGTCAAGGCAGAGGACACAAAGGACCAGACCTGTTTCCCCAGGGCAGTGCCCCCACAGAGGTACCAGCTACAGTAGGAGCATCACAATCCATCACACAGCTGCCCAGGAGCTGGGACCTGGATGATCTCCAAGCCTGTTGTGCAATACACAGGTCTTGCACCTGATGTCTCCTGCATAGCTGGGAACAAGAATCCCAGAGGATGTCTGCCTGTAAGGAGGCAGCTGCATTGGGTCTATTCCCTATGAAATACTTGTTAAGACAGGGTCAGCTTTGGTTACCCTGTGACCTGGTGTTTCATGCAGGTGTCTCATGGAGGAGACTAATCACAGCCATTGGATGCTTGAAAACTATGGCTGTAATAAGCACATCTCTAGTTGTTGGTGTTTCAAAGAAATTTTGTAACTGGGGAGATGGAAATGCTACAGAATACCTGAATAACTAGAGACCAAAAGGACCACTGTTTCTGGGACACTGAACTTTCTGCTGGACTGAGAGAAAGCAGAGCTTGAAGGGCTTAGTTTGTGTAAAAGATCAGTGAAGGAAGGTATCATCAGGAAAAAGGCCTCAGTTGGTTGCTTTGAAGAAGAAGACATGACAAATAGGGAACTGGCATTGGATCAAAAAGTGATATAAATACTCAAAATTTCATCCTGTGACCAGATTAGTTGGACTCAACTAGTGCAGGTAAAAATGAAACTTGAGATTACAGACAATGTTTATTCTAATGATACAGGTGTGTGTCCAGTGCTTCCAGGGCCTGAACACCTGGCAAGTTTCCAATGACTCTCTTGACTGGATGTTCAGAAGTGACAAGCACAGTTCCCGAAAAGGCTCATAAGGAAGTCTCCTTTGTGTAGCAATGCACATGTTGCATCTGAAGGGTTTGTGGAGAAAATTCTGAGGAATCATCAACCTGCTATCTAGTATAATGAGGGTCAAAAATGGGAGCACAGCTGTTCAAGTTTAGGAGAAGACTGAGGAATTTGCAAGAGCAGCATCTGCGCTTCTGCACCCACAGCTCTGTCCTGCGAGGTGTCTTAAAGAAAATTTGGTGCTGACCCACAGACCTAGTATCTGTTATGTGTCAAATGTAAACACAAAAAGCACAGTTGGCTGTGAGGAGGCAACAGTGCCATCACCCAGAGCTCTTGTGCAACCAATTGCACAGAGTGCTGTCACTTCCCTCCAGCTGTACAGCTGCTGCGCCAGAGGAAATCAATAAAACATCATCTCAGACATTTAGACAGTTTGAGGTTGTGATCTGCCCAATCAGGATTCAGACACAGATCTCAGACCTTGGGGGGAACAAAGGCATGTGCGTCAGCTGAGCCACAAAAACCAGCTATGTTTTCCTCAGTATCAAGGGTGGTGGTTTAAGTATCAAGGGTGGTGGTTTAAACATCAGTGAAAAGCATCTGACCCCACACATTTGGGGCTAGAAGTGTCCATACTCACACTGTATTTCAGTTGGTGCAGAAGGACTTCTTCAGCACAGGAGTTCAGCTACACCTGATGTGTCTCCTACCTGGGTAACTCCATGACAGAGGCATCAATCAAAGAGATCATAAATGAAAGACTGAGTTATAAATCTGTCATTCTGTCACTGCTGCATGTCCATGTGGGGACACCAGGGAAAAATGGGAGACACTGCTGCTTCCTATGTGGAGGATGCCACAGAAATGGGGCTCTCAGCTGCAGCTGGGAAGCAAATGTCTGCTGGGTCCAACTAGAATGGAGCAGCAGCTTTGATGTCCACTTGTAAAAGTGGTTTTGTGTTTAAGAACTTCCACCTTGTCATACCTGTTGGCTTGAAAAACATATTTGTAAACGGTGACTGTGCTGGAGGATAGTCAAAAACTGAATGGCAGAGAGGTCATCCTCTCAGATGTGCTGATACACACAACACAAGAACCTTAACTAGTGATGTTCCTTCCTTTTAACTGTTTTTATTAGAGCAGTTCCAGAATACTATTATCAACTTTATTCCTACCAAACATTTTTGAAACCAGGACTCTGCAATGTATGTGACATATGACCTTCAAAAGTCACAGGAAAGAAACTCTCATGCTCACATTTTGGCTGGGAGTCCAGCCCACCCAATGCAAGCAACATTATTTGGATCCTGTAGCTTTATATATGAAAATGGAGCAGCCTTATTGGAGTAACTTGACTATACTGTTCGTGTAGAAATAGAAATGAGTAAATGCCTCAAAGGGGGTCCGGGAACTCCTCAGGCAGACCCATTCCTCTTCTGAAGGTCCATTAGACACTAGATATGGTTGTTCTGTCCTAGTACTCCATTCTTTCCTGGATCATCCCTAAAGACTGATGCTGGCTACGAATCGAACTGTTGGGAGGTCATGATGCTCCGTGTGGCCCATCCTCATCAGAGCAGTGTTGTTGCTTGTCCCCTCCTGTGTGTGTGCTGCCTTGTCTGGCCTCTAACTTGGCTGAGGTACCTCAGACACACTGAAGGTGTCAAGCTCTGTATGGTGTGAACAGGATGTGGTTCCTCTTTTCAAAAATGTCAAAGTCTAGTGCAGTGGAAAATGACTAGAAAATAAAAATAAATTTTCCACCAACTGTGATTTTGTATATGTGTGAATATGCGGATTTGCACAAGCAAAAGTCATTCTGATCTGCAGAGGTTGTTTAACCATAACGCCTTGTAGAGGTTATAAGGAGGCTATAGCCATTTTTTAAAAAGAGAGTTGATGAATAATGGCTGCTATAACTGTCTCGACTGAGGCATTTACCTGATGCTTTGTTGTTTCCTTAATTTCTCATTCCATTAAATCTTTGGAGCAAAGCTTGTGCAGATCATGACTTGTACTTGGCACCTTTTATGCTTGGTGGGGTTTTTTTTTCTATTGTTATTTTTTCCAACTTAACAGCTGTTTGCTATCCATTTTTTCAATCAGGACCCTTAAATTCATCTTAGTCCTTGGTTACTGTTTAAGCTCATGCTACCTAGTTCCCACCCTCATCCATTAACAGAAATTCTTCTGGCAAATTTTGTTTTTTTTGGTTTTCCAATAAACATGATACTGGTCCTTCAAGCAAATAATCTTCCTCAATGTAATTTTACTGTATTTTCTTCTCACATGATACAATGAAGAGCAAAAATAACTCTTGACAGATTTTAATCTCCTATTCTACATACGCTATAAAGTCCAGTCGTAGCCAAGTACATTTATAAGGACATTCCACAGCTATTAAGGTTTCATGTAACTTGCCATGAAAATTAAATCTTAAAGTCTGTATAAGCAGAAGAAGAAAATTTTAAACAATAGATTTGAGTTTGTTTTTTTTTCCCAGTGTTTTCTTTCCTTGTGGGTTTACTAAGAAGCAGAATTATTCTCTGTGGAAATCTGTTCCTGATCTTCCTCCCTTTTCTTCTCGGCTCAATCCTAACCCTGCCATTGAATTTTGCTAATGCCAAGGGAAATTTGACACTTTAATGGTGTCTTTCTGTCTATATATTGCTCTCAATATCTGACAAATCCTGAGGCTGAGTTTTCAGTTGAGGAGCTGCAAACAGGGCAGCAAAACATCAAGACTGGGTCAAGATGACACCTCAATATAACTATAGTTAAAGTTTGTGGTTGGAAACCTGTTGTGAACCCTTCAGAAACTGAGGGCAGCTGGACAGACTGATGAGCAGCTTATCCCTTTGTACTGCTCTCATGTCCGGTAGTTTTGGTGGTTTTGTTCATGGGGGTTAACAAAATTCTTCATTCATTTATTACTTCATTCCAATAGCTTTTCAAACTTGATAATCAGTATGTATCTTATTTTCAAGACAAAAAAGGCAGCAGTCATTCCTAGATGCAATGCATTATTATCTTCAACATTTTAGGTGCAGTAAGGAGCAAACTATAGGTATGGCCCTCAGAGTATGCTGAATCAGAGTGCAAGTATATTAAAAATACCCCTAGAATAAGGAGGCTTGAAGTCAGGATTCAATCACTGGCTACCAGACAGTGTCAAGAAACAATGGGCACAAAACCTTCAGCTTTACAGTTAGCTCTCTTGTGCGAGAGAGCAGTTTGAACACTGCATTTAGCCCCTTCTCATCATGCCATACTGGGCCTTCCTGAGTATTAAAGTAACTGTTCTCAGGTGGGAAGCAAAAACAGGATCACTCTTGGGATTTTTGTACTTTGTCTGGTTATTGACCAATGTTTCCTGCCTTTGGGGATGGGAGTATGTGCAAAGCAGAGAAGGTAGGCATTTTGTATTTTTACTGCTCATAATCATTACAAGGGATAAATCCACTGAAATGGATAGTTGACTATTTACAACTCTCATGGGAGCATTCTCCATGGCATGGTTCAGTGTTATATTGGTGTCCACATCAGTTTGGGTAAGTTTTACCTGTCTGATATATCTCCTTCCAGTGTGGAAAAGTATTCCATAAAAATGTAGTTTGTCTGATGGCTGTATCTCCCTCCCATATCACGCTTGCCAGGACAGGTGACTGGTTCACAACAGGTTTCAATAAATCCTGCCCACAGAGCCATCACAGCTGCTGGAGACACTGATATGTTGCAAGACATACTCATTCTCCCTATGATGCCAAGATGATTTTTTGCCTTTTCTTTTATATACCTTTTAAATACTTTTTATGTAGCCTCAGTACTCTTAGCATGTGTACTCATAATTCCATTAGTCTGATAACTTAGCATAGCCCTAGTATTCTGTTAGGCCAGGGGACCAAACATCTGAGAGGCCTTGTAGAAGGAGGCCAGAAAGCCCTACTCTGTCTTGAGAAACCAAGGACCCCTCTAGGGCGTATCCTGTAAACAAAGATTTGGCCCATCCAGGGGGGGAATTCCTCAGGTGGGAGAATATCATGTCATTCATCCAGGCCTCCCATTGGGGCATCCCTGTTAGATATGCTGATTTGTAAGGTCTATAAATTGTATACACCATCTATTGTGGAGGTGCATTGCGGCGCATCCCACCTTGGCAAAGTGATGCATCATGAGGATCCTTACTAAATACCCTAAATACGAGGTAAAACCCCTTTATCCCTTAACTGTGTCTGGCTCTCAATTTTTAAGACCAGGAAACAGCATCACCTAGAATGCCAACTATGTTTTCTTTCTAAACACATGCAGCTGACAAAGGTACAGGAAATCACAGGAAATCACAAAAGTGCTGCTTGATTGAGATAAAGACTGAGGCTCTGGCATGCAAAAGGAATGACTGTATTGGAAGACACACAGAGTACTGTGAGAGATGATATTTTCAAGCCTGACCTCTTATAAGTTAAAAATGTTACCGTGTCCTTACACAGCGTTACAGGTAGGAAATAAATGTGAGGAAAGTAACAGTGTTAAAGGGGTGCTACAGCTCTTGCACCCGGGACAACCTGCTGCAGTGGCGGTGGGTTTTTCCTTGCATGTGTTTACTAACACCTGAAGATTGCAGAAGTCATATTGCTTAATGAAACAATATATAATGGAGCAGAATGCAAGTACTGAAATATACAAAAAACTACTCTCAGCTGTTTTATCCAGGGAGTAATCGATAGGCTTATTTAGCATTGCAAAACTATTCACATCAAAAATAGTTTATACATGGTGTTCCACTTTCTGATCCACTAATTTCAGAGGAGAGAATCTAAACTTCAAATATACAGCAAGAACAGATTGTTCAAGCTATGACTATTGTACTTCAATAAAAATATTTCTTCTCCCTATGGTAGTTGAAATGTACTGAGGCTTCAGCTCAGGAGGAGAGAGAAAAAGACTTCAGATTTTTTCTGCTCATGCGCATCTTACAGATTAAATAGTTTGATGATTTTTTTTTTTAACATTAATTACAGTAGATCTGCCAGGTACACTTGTGCCAAGCTTCCCTGTAGACACTGCCTGTCACCCACACCCACTCAGCTCATGTCAGCCATCATTTTTGTCATTGCCCAACAAACCCACATGCTGTTTTGCAGGGACCAGACAGCTCACAAAACTGACAACTGCATAAAGCCATCAGATCTACAGAAAATCCCTCTGAGACCTAAGAAACACAGTTTTTCAGATGATTTCCCTATTTACAAGTGCTTCAGTTGTAACTGACCTTTCTGACATTTCCAGAGAAGTGAATGGTGGTTAGTGTGGCCATCTGGTTCCTCACTTAGTGACACTGACACTTAAAGCACGTGAGTGCTTGTGGAAAGTGATTATGAAAGTCAGAAGTGACTGAATATACATGAATTTTCAAACACAACAAGATTTCAGAAATTGCTCTTTTCCTCTGTGTGGGCTTGTGATGCTAACAAAGCAAGAGCCAGTGAATGTGCTGACATCTGGGAACAGCTTAACTGAGAGTGATGGAAATTCAGCTACTTTTTCTTGGAAACTTCTCCAGAAAAATTAATTTTCCTTTCTGTTCAGAAATATAAATATGTTCAAATTTTATCTAACATGTGAAGCCTAAGTTAAATATTTTTGGGTGTGATTCTTGCTTTCTACATCATGTGTCTTTGAATTTATTTGCATATGTGCTTTCTTGAGTAAGAGTATGTACAACTACTGACCTTGTGAAGATATACAAAAGCAAAGTAATAAAAAATTTTTAAAATATTCAGTTAACAAATTTGTTGCATTCCAAACAAATTCTTCCTTGAAAATACTATTTCAAGGATTATAAATTTTTTTAAAATGTTTTCCTCCTGCTGAATTTTCCTGGAACTTATGCTTCTTATGGGAAAAAGAAAAAAATAGAACAAGAAAAAAAAAAAAGGAAGAAAAAAGACATTTTCCAGTGTAAGAATCTTTTAGAAAAGCCTCTCAGCTTTGTATGAGTTGTACCTCATAAGTAAACTAGATAGCACAGAATAGTCATTTATAATTTCCCTGGTCATCCTATGATTCAGGCTGGTTTTTGGTCACGTAAAGTTTAATCCAGTATTTGCTTTCTTTGTCACTCAGAGAACCACTGGTATTTGCTATGGGAGTTCTGTATTACCATTATTATTTTTACTATTATTATGCAGCTACTTATATTTAATAAGCACTCAGTGAAGTACACACATACAATTGTAGATGGAGTGCATTTGTCTTAAAATTGAAGTGACTTGAATTTTAAGTTCTTACCAAGATAGGCTGAGCTGCCTTCCACATGTCAAAGTCCTGGTTGCCAAGATGACAGCAGTGTTTAGATAACAATGTAAATTATATACAAAACATGCATTTTAGGCATGGTGCAGTGACAAAGTAATGTGGAAGAAAAAATGTCTTTATTTTTTGCATGATATTTCATGCCTGTTACCTA
This sequence comes from Urocynchramus pylzowi, assembly GCA_013397555.1. Taxonomy (NCBI): domain Eukaryota; kingdom Metazoa; phylum Chordata; class Aves; order Passeriformes; family Fringillidae; genus Urocynchramus; species Urocynchramus pylzowi. The sequence continues at coordinate 38,710 of VZRH01000884.1, forward strand.
TAGTTGAATAGGTACTGGAGTTCAAACAATGTTACAAATATATTTCATATACCAGCTCCATTTTCAGCTTCTGTATTCTCACTTTAAATATTGCCTGTGATTAGAAATGTTCTTTTAAAAAGTTTGCATATGAAAAATCTTACAGAAGTTCACCTGAATGCTTACCTGTATTCTGCTGCCAGTTGTTAGCAGCTTAAGCCTGCAGTGGATGATTTTGGTTGGAAAGAGGATTGCATTAAATTCAGCAAACCAGAATTATACCTACTGTGTCCTGTATGTGACGCCTGTATTGGCCTTGCTGTGATTTGAGCCAGTCACCATTCAGCCAATAAAGGTACAGAAATACAATTCTAAAATAGTTTTCTATATATACCTTCTCACATTTCCTAATAAAATTGCTTATTCTTAAACATTCACAAGTTTTTTGTGCTGCACATTTCACATCTGTGTATTTTTCCTTCCTTCTGTCTGTTTTGTTGGCTATTTATTTGGTTTGGGTTTTGTTTGTAGCTTGTGTGTGTGCGTGTGTGTGTGTGTGTGTGTGTGTGTGTGTGTGTGTGTGTGTTTTCAGGTTTTGTTTGTGGGTTTAGCTCTGTGCTTGCTTTGGGGGGATGTTTATTTAATTTTTATCCAAGTTTCATATTTTAGAAATAAAAGATTGTAAAATGAAGATACACTAACAAGCAGTCCATTCATGGTAGCATAAATCTCTAAATGGACCAACAGTTTTCTGATACCAATTACTTAATTATGAAACACACAAGAGCAAAATTTCAATGTTTGGCCACATGGCACAAAGTGCTTAAGATGATGTTCTATTTGTAAACAGTACATTATGTAGATTGGAACAATACAAAGCAATTCAATTAGAGATAGTATGACCTTTTACTGCTTAAGCTCAAAGGCAGCAGAAGGAACCTTGCCTGTAATGAACATTTAGCTATCTCTATTGCTGTTTTCTAGCATTATCTAAATGAACACGTCTTCTCTATATTGCAAATGGATTTGGACGTCTGCAGAAGATTGCCCTCTCTCAGCTCAATGTTCTGAGTGTTGTCAATGAGGTCATACATATGTTCTCACTAATATAATGGTAGCTTCAGTTTAACCATCAAGATATTGATTTCACCCTTGGGAAACTACCAAGCTGGGTGTCATTAAAATAACATTTGCGACTTCACAGTGATTGGGGTGATGCAGTATCTCCTCTGGTGCACCAGAGAACAGCATTTCTGCCTCTCTATCTTTCCTGTGGTGAAAGTTGTGCAGGTGCCTGCTGCAGGTAGCAATGGTGTTGCATGCAACACTTCACCTTAGTTTACTTGTAATCAGCCTAGAATAAGACGTCGTTTATCCCAGAAGCAAAGAGAAAGTAATTTTAAAAAACCCTACTCACTTCACCTAAGTAAAATATTTATAATTTATGCAGAGAAACTAATGAATACCATCTGATCAAGATCTCAGTTTTGATAAAAATCTGATATCTTGATCAGATGATACTCATTAGTTCATCTAATGATGAACTAATCTAATGGACTTGGATGGGACTTGTCTCCCATCTGAGAGGCAGGTCCTTGTGACTGGGCTTGTATAAATCATTTAGCACTGTCCTGCTATGGCCCACTGACTGCAGAATGGACATGGAGCATATATTCTAATCGTGCTGGTAAACTGGCTCAAAAATGACTCAGAAAATTCCACCTGTACTTCCTACCCAACAGCCATGTTTTATTACAAGTCTCTGAACCAGAAATACAATTTCCTATATAGGCTTTCCTTTTCTAAAATAAAAAAAGTTACTGGTCTTGCATTTGTTTACCTTGTACTTGCTTTGTTTTAAAATAGAATTTTTGGCACATGCAGTATGTGGTTCTAAATAATATCCTGTAGTATAACAGATACAGCCTAGAGTATAGTGTCAGAAAATGGCTTGTTGAGTGCAGGAGGCTGTTTCAGTTAACATGGAAGAAAAGCAGCTTGCTGAGTAGCATTGTATAGCCTTCAGGTACAGTTACTGAGAAGCTCTCAACTCTGTGAGTGAAACAATGGGAAGAAATTAGATATGGGGATTAAAAAAAATTACAGGAAAGTAAGAAGCAGGGATGGGAAGTGGCCCTGAGGAGGGTCTGTGGTTAGTGGCATGTTTCGTCACACTATGCCAGCCACCTGGATTTCTGGGAATTTAACCAAGTTCCAGAAAGCCCAGACAGATAATTGGTTAAGCTTTGCTGAACCACTAGCAGCACTTGGAATTGTGGAGGAGGTTAATGAGTGCCCTTGGTTCCAATGGGCAAGATTGCAGCTGAGTAAGGGGGGAATTAATGAACTCACTGGATGGACTCATCAGAGAGACTGGAAAGAAAGCTCTCATCCTTCTGGAAATCCCCAGCTGAGCACAGAGCAGGGTAGCTTTTTCTCTAACTTGCCAGGACAAGGAGACCATATATGTGCATTGTCTTGGGATCACTGTGAAAAGGAGTATTTCCATCCCACTCCTCACACAAGAATGTTCAAAGCAGGAATACCTAAACTTTTTTCCAATTATGGCATTGCCAGCTTGTGAGGGACTGGGTGCTCCAGATTTTCAGGGGGGAGGAAGGATACTAAAGCACTTCTCCATGGGTTCCTGTGGACCCTTCAGCACTGCCCTTATGCTAGTTAACTACTCAGCTTTGAGTCATGGACCAACTAATTCCTATCAAGAGGAAACCCAGAGCTAATGAACAGAATCACAGAATCATAGGATGTTAAGGGGTTGGAATGGACCTTCAAAATCATGCAGTCCCAATCCTCCTGCCATGGGCAGGGCCACGTTACTCAAAGCCTTATCCAACCTGAACAGCGTCAGGTTTGTGGCATCTACAACCTCCCTGGGGAACCTGTCTCAGTGTCTCACCACCCTTGCAAGGAAGAATTTCTTCCTAATATGTAACATAAATTTCCCCTCTTTCAGTTTGTACTCATTACACCTTGTCCTATCACTGCAGTTCGTGATGAAGCCAGTTCCCCTCTGGCTTCCCTGTAGGCCCCTTCAGATACTGGAAGGTTGTTATGAGATCTCCACACAACTGTCTCTTTTTCAGACTTTCTCAGCATGTCTTTGAAGGGTGAGGACTTTGTGTCAGGATCTACTCTACGTAGTCAGTAGGGATCTGGAACTGTGCAAGGGTTCACTGCTCTGTCCACAAGTCTTTCAACATTATCTGTGTAAGTCGTGGCCTCCCCCACATCCTAGGCATGTGTGAGACATCATTGCTTTCCTGAGATAAAAACACTGTGCTTGTGGGTTGTCAATTGAACCAATTTGTCTTATTTTGCACTGGTATACTAACAACAACTAGCATGTTGCAGGATCAGAGAGGGGTGAGCTGGGGCTGAAGAGTTGGAAGGCATCCCAGATGCCTTCAGGACTCCATCATCTCCCACAAGATGGCAGAGCAGCTTGGCACAACGTACAACCATTGTGATGAGCTGTGTCAGCTTGCATTTCAGAAGCTTAATGCAACCTTTTCCACCAAAAGGTTCAGTGCATCTTTGCATGGATGTGCAAGCAGTACGGAGTCTTTGGTGAGGAGATCTTCACTGTTCCTGTACCATGTTCAATGTCCATCTAGTCTGGGCCTGGGGCTCTGTCTTGAGCTGGGAGTCCAGGTGCCTTCTCCATGTCCTCACCTCTCAGCACTGAAGATGAGGAACCACAGCAAATGCACCCTCACAACTGGATCTTTATCCCTCCTGACTCTGATGAAATGGTGCTCCAGAGTGAAAGCAAACCTCTGGGAGCAGATGAGAGCTGCTGCTGGGTGAGCCAGGTTCAGGGGTTATTTGTTGCTGGGGCAGCTACACTTGTGCAGATGGCAGTGACGCTTGCCTCCCATCTGAGAGGCAGATCCTTGTGACTGGGCTTGTCACAATAAATGGTTTAGCACTGCCCTGCTATGGCCCACTGACTGCAGCATGGACATGGAGCGTACCAGCAGCTCCTGCCCAAAAATGGGTAACCTTGGCTGTGCAATGTGGACCATGTGGATACACAGAGTCTTCAGAGTGGCATTGAAAACATCTATCACCTGTGTGACCACAACATATTTTTTCTATTTTTATATTTATTATGTCTTTTGTCCATTAATGCTGTGTTGTCTGACACCTTTTCCATGGGAGTAACTTTTAAACGTGGGGACTTAAAAGTGGTAATGTTGCTCCATTGAAGCTCTCAGTTCCAACCCAGTCCTCTTGGATGTGGTGTTACATCCTTCTAAATGTTGATTTCTAGGTTGGCAGTTTCACATGGTTAGTCCCAATGGTACCAGACAGTGGTGTATAACCCCAAATCTTCCCTGTACAGGGAAAAGACCACCATAGGCTGCAGTCAGAACTGAGATTGTTTAGCAAGTGAGGATGTGTTGAGGAAGGCTAAAAGAAAGGGAGATCTGGAGATCTGGAAGCCACACTTACACCCTATCTGATGGCAACCCTAATTTAGGCCTGTCCCAAGCTCTCCCAGGCTGAGGCCAACCCAGTGAAGATCTTCTGCCATCATGTTGTAAAATTTTGCAGGTGCAAGTGGGGCAGGAAATAGTTGAGGATTAGCTTTGCCAGGGAGCAACGATGAAGGTGTGCTGCCTTTTTTTTGGTGTGCTCTGGTGTGGCCTAGTGCAGAGTGCAGCACAGATGGTGAGGAGTGAAGCTCAGGGGCACACTGGTGAATGAATATGAAGGGCTCTGGAACCAGCACCTCAGCAAGGTTTGTTCTGAGCTTTGCTGCAGTCACTCTGCTCCAGAGGGCCTGATCATAAAAAGTGTGAGCAGCATGAGTCATCCCTCACCAGCTGATGGGAGGCTCCCTTCATGGCTCATGAAGGCTGCATAGATTTAGCCTAAACGTCTCTGTAAGCATCAGAACTCAACTGCCAGGCTTTGGTATTGCTCACAGCTTGTCATTTGACAGTGTAGGTTCTTCTGAATCTGATTTTCTAATAAAAGATTCTAAATTTGAACATATTTTTTGCTGGCAGGTAGACATGCAAATGATAGTGCTGTCCAGGGAGTAACTCATGACTAAGTCTTACTGGAATTCACAAAATTTGCCTCCTCCTACTTATTTAACTTTGCAGCTCATTGTCACACATATACCCTGAGCCTACTGAATACTGAATACAAAAAAGTGTGGAAAGAAGGAAGAGAGAATGGTTACCACATCACCTGCTTTCACCTCCTCATAAGGGCCCAAGAAGAGGATGTGCTTACAGCTGGAATGCCTATGAGTCCAGGGTAGAGCGCCCACCATGGCTGGGACCCTGTAGCTGGCTAGGTCAACCTTGCCCAGACAAATATCCTCATTCCTGGATACTCTGAAAGAAAGCCTCTCACATCAAGACATTATCTTGTCATCCTGCAGTATGGGAATGATACCTTTCCTCTACACTGGCTATTTGGAAGAAGATTTTAGACTCCTAAGATTGGGACAGTGTTCGCAGCTCAATAAATCAACAATTTTCCCCTGAAAATCTTTAATCAAAAAACCCCATTTCCTCTCCTACTCTGCTATAGATCAACATCAAATCAATACTGTAAAGTAATCCCTCCAAATTCATGTTTCTCTATTAAATATGGGTTTGACCATTTCCCATTTTGTAACAAAAAATGCACACCGAGACTGTGGTAGACAACATCTATTTGATTTAGGTCAGTCTGAAGCGAATTATCAATTTTGAGAGAGAGGCCATGTTTTGTAGCATTGTTATTGGCAGGTAGAAGGAGAGGAGAGGCAGAAGGCAGACAAAAACACGTTTGTACTAAATCTAGTGGAAGTGGCATTCTGCTCTTCTGGGTTTCCTGGAGCAGAAGAGGAAGTCTCAGGAATGTTTAAGTGCAATTTGAGTGAAAAGCAGTGAAGACTGGATTTTTTTTACAAAAGGTTCCTAATTTAATCTCTTGATTAATAATTTATGGTTCCTGGGTGTTAATAAAAGCAAAAAAAAAGAAGCAAAAAAACCCCCCCAAAAACCAAAAACCCCAAACAAACAAACAAGCAAGCAAGCAAGCAAGCAAACAAACAAACAACCCCAAAAAACAACCAAAACCCCCAAAACCCCTACAATGACAAAACTTTGAGAAGGATATCTTGAAATCCCATCACTCCCACCTGTTTTTACTGAGGAGGTTTTGTCCTACATAATCTCACCATTTCATTAGCTCTCCACTCATTCTATTCTCCTTAGTCTGCAGAGTATTCTAGCCTGCATTTTTGATTAAAAAAAATTAGAAATTCCCAGGACAAGGGCTGTTTTTTTACTATTCATTAGGGCAGAGATTTGCTGGATCACTGGGATCCTTATCTAGAAGCTGTGTAGCTAGGTCCTGTAGCTATCATGACGATGGCAAGGATGTGAAGAGAAGTCACCCTTGTCTCTGGGCTGGCAGTGCCATGGTATGGAGTCTCTACATGGTGCTGTGACCACTGTCTCGTGTCTGCAGTGCTGAAGTGCTGCCAGCAGTCTGTACCACCAGGCAATCAGCTCTCCTCACTGGAGTCTCCACTGCACAGGCACTGAAGAGTCACCCCTTTGACAGAGTAAGAGCTGTCTTTCTTTCTCACTTTACAGCCGCAGGTCTGAGTGGCTGCGTCTCAGCCCCACAGGGAAAGCTAACGTTCGAGGCCTTCATAAAAATGCCACTGCACTCTACAGCAAAATAAATGCTGCTATTTTCAGTCTGACTCCTTTTCACTGAACAGGAGGGGCTGTTGACACACAAAGGCAAAGATAAGTGCCTTTTGTTAATTATTTGTTAATTATTCTTTTGTTCACTTCTCTTTTTCTTGGAAATACTCTTACAGTATTACATTTGTTCTCTCAATAGCGTTTGATGCCAAATCTGATATGAACCTATGGTATGATTTGCATATTAATGCTTGGTCCAGATCATGTCATTGATATTTCTCCTCTTCATTGCAACATAACATAGTATACTTACATTTTCACTTAAACACTTAAATGACCTGTCACTTCTGCCTTGAAAATCTTTTTCAAGCAGGGCTAGACCGTTTTCTGGGACATTAGCTTTCAATCTAAACCCTACTCTAAGACCAACTGTATCCTTTTCATGCTCAAAATACATCATTCAACATCTCCCCTTCCACACAGAGTATTTTTGGTCTCCAGCATTGAAAAAAATGCTGAGTGAATAAAATCATGGGTCTCATACACAGCCCTTCAATGGTTAAGCAGAGGTAATTCTTCAGTGTGCTGACTTCATCCTTTCAGGCATGCCCTCAGACACTTGGTACACTCTGTCTTTCCTTTTTTCTGATGCAATGCAGCCAGCGTTATTGAAACACTCCATTGCTGATTTACTAATTAGCTTTTATTACCAGAATTGGTCTGACCTTATCTACTTTCAGTACTGTTCTTACTGGCTCTGTTCCTCCAGAGCATTCTCATCTATTCCCATGTACAATGCACATTCAGGAGCTTGTTTGGGTTATGAGTCAGAAGATAAGCCTGTCTACCAGTCTCCAGGCTGGAGCTCCTGAGGCTTAGCTGTGAACTCCAATATTCTTTACAGTAATTTAAATTTTTTTTACAGGGTAGTTTGAGGGATCAATATCTAAAAGCAGCAGAGATATTATTATAATTTGCTTGACATCTGTTATCAAAACTATAGACTATACAGAAAATTTTGCAGGTGTAGAAGTGCATGTCCTGAATATCACAATATTTTTTCCTGCTGTTGGGCACAGGGTGAGTGTCAAGAGGCTCCAGCAAGGGGTGAACCATGTTTGGAGGTTAGGTAAGGTTTTATCTGCCATGTACTTGGTCTGACAAGGATCACGAAGGCTGGGAAGGTGGGAAGTAGAAGGTAGTTATTCTACCTTCTACTTCCTGAGCAGCTGTGCCATCAGTGCCATGACATAAGTAATCAAGATACCACTAACTTAAACCAAGCATTAACCAGCCCAGGAAGGCTCTCTGCTGGAGTGGGTAGCTGCATGCTGCAGTCTCCCACAAACATGGTTATTTTCTCACCGGCCTCAGGTGGTGTGCAGGAAGCCTGGCTAAAGGGTTGGTTCACCAGCAAACAGCAAGGTTACACCAGATTATGGATTCATTTAGCTGAAAGGCTAGGGTTGCTGCCAGAAGCCAAGGAGTCCAGCCAACAAGAAAGTGGGTGCTATCAGAAGAGTTGTGTGCAGAGCACATGGGAGACCGCTGGTGCTTGGAGACTTCAAACAGGCAAAAGAGCAGAGTGTTTCTCTGAGAGGCTCTGATTTGTTCATTCCATAGAACTTGTCTGATTTCTTCACACACCTGAGCCTGCTGCCTTAGTGGACCAGCAGCACCCTTAAAAGTTCAGGGCCAAAGCATGAGGAATTACATATTGTTAAATTGCTATTCCCACCCTGAATTTCAGTAATGTCACTGCATTGGTGTGGTAGTTGTCAATATTAATGTTTTGCTACCCAGACAAAAAGTAGGAGGAATTCCTTGCATTATATGACTGTGACTACATCACTATCATCACAACATGATTTAACACAGAGATTTGGGAAAGAATTTCTGCAAGACACATTTTTGCACTGGAAATGGAAGAATTTCCCACAAAGTGGGAAGTACTTCTTCCAGAAGGCTCTCTGCCTTTGGCTTCTCCTTCCTCCCCATCAGACAGATGCACTTTATACTGTTTTTTCTTTTTTAAAGCTCAGCATATTTTTAAGCCATGCATAATATTCCAAACACAACACTATGGATAAATTTGTGTCACGTTGTCCCCCACATCTGAAATACAGACAGAGCAGATAGCTGGTGCATGGACTATACTGTAGGCAGAGAGGAAAAACTCTTTTCTTGTGAGGCATTGTTAAATACTGACAGCATAGAACTACACAGTTTTGAGCAGGCTAGAACGTGTTGTAGTGCTTGGAAGAATACCTGCAATTTTCCCCATAGATTTTGTCCTAAGAGAAGATGGTGCTCTCATTATTCATTCTCTTTATAAAGCTATAGCAATTTGGCAGTCAGTGCCTCAGTTAAGGGAGAAGGGGACTCGGGTCTTTACTCAGATGTAGCCATTTTTCAGGAAAACACAGCTGACAAAGACAGAAGACTTCCCAAAGAGTCCATAAATCAGGGTCAGGAAAAAACCTCAGAAGTGCTCACAACAGTGAAAGCTAAACTCCTCAAATGAAGAAAACAATCTTGTGGTTGTGACCAATATCCTATTCCCAAGCATAGGTTTTTGAAAAGAGATGAATTTATAAATTTTTTTTGGCAAAACTGTTTTCTTTTGATTGTGATGGAACAACTAAAAGGCTGCAAGAGGCTGAGTAAAAAAAAAAAA
>VZRH01000884.1:48060-84532 GCA_013397555.1 Urocynchramus pylzowi
AAAAAAAAAAAAAAAAAAGAGAAAGTAAAATTAAGAACTAGATATAGTATTAGATGGTGGGAAATGCCATCACCTGCATCAGCAGCATCCAGCAATGGCAGACTGGGAGGCTCCATCCAAAATCTTAAAAACACTCAGAAAGCACACTCAGCTCCCCAGAGACATAAAGCAATCATCTATTTTTTGAGTGAGAGTACTCAAAAAAAGAAAGAACAAGAGACTGATCAAATTGCAGTGAAGGCAAAAGGACTGACTTGAGCAAGTAGCAGCTATAAAACATGAAACAGTTATTGCTAGATTCCTAACCTGTGAAAGGCAATGGCATTCAAAGGAAAATGACCAAAGCGGCCATAAAAATCCACAAAGACTTGGGCAAGTCTAGTACACAATCTTCCATTTGAAGACAGAGCAAAGATAGGATACAAAAAGGAGCTGGAAAATGTGGTGGCATAAACAGGGAAACCATGCCCAAATAGAGAGGATACAAACTGCAGACACTCTGAATATCATGAGGAAAAAAGTCTACAAAAAAGGGAAACAAAGGAACAAAACCACATAAAGAAGCAAGCACCCAAGGAGTGAAAACTTGCACATACATGAGCTCAGTGTAGCACAAAGGAAACAACCAACCAAAAAACACAAATGAACAGAAGATGTCTGTAGAGCTCAGTGTGGCAGCAGATGCAAGAGAAGGGCCAAAACCATGTATAAAATAGAACCACCAGAATAGTTAAGGTTGGAAGGTTACTCTGGAACTCATCTTGTCCAATACTCCTGCCAAGGCAGGTTTACCCAGAGCAGGTGACATAGAAGCATGTCCAGGTGCATTTTGAATGCCTCTGGAGAGGGAGAATCCATGACCTCCCTGGGCAGCCTGTGACAGTGCTCTGCCATCCTCAATGCAAAGAAGCTCTTCCTCATGATGAGTGAAAGTTCTTGTGTTTTAGTTTATTGCCATTGCTTCCTGTCCAGTATCTGGGCACCACTGAGAAGAGTCTGGCACCATGCTCTTGGCACCCACCTTTCAGATATTTATATGCATTGGTGAGATCCCCTCTCAGTCTTCTCTGCTCTAGACTAAACAGGCCCAGCTCTCTCAGTCTCTCCTCGTAAGAGAGATGCTCCAGACCCCTCATCATCTTTGTGACCCTTTGCTGGACACTCTCCAGGAGCTCCTTGTCTCTCTGCTACTGAGGAGCCCAGAACTGGACACAGCTCTCCAGATGTGGCCTCACCAAGGTCCAGCAGAGGGGGAGGATCAGCTCCCTTGACCTGCTGGCCACACTCTTCCCAGTGCAGCCCAGGATCCCACCGGGCCTCCTGGCCACAAGGGCACACTGCTGGCTCATTGTCACCTTGTGATCCACCAAGACTCCCAGCTCCTTCTCCGCAGAGCTGCTCTTTAGTGGGGCAGCCCCAGCCTGGGCTGGCACTTGGGGTTATTCCTCCCCAGGGGCAGGACCCTGCACTTGCCCTTGTTGAACCTCATTAGGGTTCTCCCTGTCCAACTCTCCAGCCCACCAAGGTCCAGCCCAAAGGCAGCAGAGCCTTCAGGTGCATCAGCCACTCCCCAGTTTGTATCATCAGCAAACCTGCTGAGGGTGCCTTGGATCCTTTCATCCAGGCCAGTGATAAACAGGCTGAGTGAGACTGGACCCAGTACTGGTCCCTGGGGAACACCACTGACTACAGGCCTCCAACTGGATTCTGCTGCCCTGATCCTGACTCTGAGCTCTGCCATTCAGCCAGTCCTTGGTCCACCCCACTGTCCATTCATCTAAACCACGTTTCCTGTGCTTACTATGAGGATGTTATGGGAGACGGTGTCCAAAGCCTTGCTAAAGTGGAGGCAGACAACAACCACTGCTCTCCCCTCATCCACCCATCCTGCCCTGCCATCACAGAAGGCTGTCAGATTGGTCAAACATGATTTCCCCTTGGGGAATCCCTGCTGACTGCTCCTGATGACCTTCTTTTCTTCTGCATGCTTGGTGATGACCTCCAGAATGTTCTGTTCCATCACCTTTCCAGGGATTGGAGGTGAGACTGACTGGCTGGTAGTTTCCTGGATTCCCCTCCTTCTTGCCAGTTTTGAAGATGGGAGTAACATTGGCTTTCCTTCAGTCATCAGGCCCTGTTCCTGTTTCCTATGATTTTTCAAAGATGGTGGAGAGTGGCTTAGCTACAGCATCTGCCAGCTCCCTCAGCACCTGTGGGAGCATCTTATCAGGGCTGTGGGTTTTTGTGTGTTGGAAATCTGCACAGTTGATCTCTAACCAAACCCTTTATGACTGGGGGAAGTCTTCATTTCTCCAGCCCTCTTATCCTTGTCCCAAGGTCTGGGATTCCTGAGGGCTGGCCTTAGCAGTTAACACTGAAGGAAAGAAGACGTTCAGTAATTCTGCCTTCTCTCTGTCTTCCTTCACTAGGACACCTGTCTGATTCAGCAGTGACCCCATATTTTCCCTAATTTTCTTTTTGCTGCCAATGTACTTATAGAAGCCTTTCTTGCTGTCCTTGATTTTGGTTTATATACTCAACTCCAAATGGGCATTGGATCACTACATCCTCTGACAATATTACTATAGATGTCTCATGTGGTCTGTCCCTTTTTCCACATCCTATAAATTTTTCTCTTCTGTTTGAGATTTTGTAGAATCTCCCTGCTCACTTCTGTGGGCCTTCTGGCCCCTTTGCTTGACTCCTTGCTCATGGGAATACAATGGTCTTGAGCTTGAAGGAAGTGATGCTGGAAATGAAGCCAAAATTGAAACAGACAGTGGGATATGCCTTTGTGCTTTATATCACAAAAGTATCCCAAGTCTTTTACAAGGAAAAAAAAAGTGAAATTGCAGCAAAACAAATAAAATTAAAATCATATGATGACATGTTCACAAAACTAGAAACATAGTGTAACTTATAAGCAGAGTACAAGGAACGAAGAAGGCTGGAATTTCAGGTAGAGAGAGAGAAAAAAAAGAGAATGAGAAATGTATGATTTTATTAAAATATATGACCCTAACAATCCCACAGCCAAAAGAAATATTCCCCTCGTAGAAAAATGACAATCTGAAGATACAGCAGCAGGAATTAAATTTTGTGTTCCATCAAGGCAGCTGGAAGGTTAGTAAATTACCATTATGCTTTGGTCTTTTATCTTGGTGGGCAAGAATATCTTCCGGACCCGTTATACGTGATAATAGATAAAAGAATTTGGTTATTATAGGAACTGCTCCCATTACAAGAGCCAAAAAAATGACAGTGGGAGCTCCAAAGAGAATGGAAAAGCAGATCATGTAGTTACAAAAGCCAACAGCTGGATGAGTAGCATGGTACTTCCTCAGAAATTGGGCAAGCTATTTTCCAGAAACCATCAGTGTTTCAAACAAAGTACTAAAAAGAGCTCAACATAAAAAGGTCTGCAAAAGGAGACATATAAACTGAGTTGACAACAGCAAAACATGTTGGCAACCAGTACCAACAATGGATATTAATAAATGTCATTAGAACTACTTTACCATATTTGGTATGCCACTAGGTTGATAGAAATGGCAAATAATGACATTTGGGGTAAAAACTGAGGGCGATTTCCAATGTTACCAGAAAGATACATAAACAAAATTCCTAGGAAGTTGCATCACAGCAGATGATGTTCTGGCAGAATAGATGCAATCACTGAATGAAGGCTGATGCAAATCATGGCAGAAATCCCCATTGTCTTCTGAGACTGTTCAGGGATGCAGGACTGCAGTAGGAAGTGGTGTCACTGAGCCACTGACCACACAAAAGTTGTGACCTGGCCTTGGGAAGGCAGAAGTAAGAAAACTCAAATCCACACTGAATGGATTCAGTCAGTTTACAGACTATTAACACTGCTAAACTAGCTTCACTTCTTTCCCTAGAATCTTTAGATGAAAGTAGACTTTCATGGTTACTATTACACAAATGAGCCATATGGGTTACTTTGATGTAGCATACCTATGTCACATCTCAGACATTAACTACCCCCTTAGAAATATTTGGATTGGTACAGAAAAATGTGATAGAGAGGACACCTACCTCAGAAATGGCAGTAAGGGCCTTCTGTGTTGAAGGCCACACTGAAACAGGGGCTTGCAGGACCATGTACATGTGAAAAATACATGAGAAATATGTTCAGTTTGTCCAAGCTCTGGAAACCTTCAAAGAGAAGGTGACCATGAAAGACAAGCCTTTAGAAAAAGACCTTACTGGAAGCTTCTGGAGACTTTCATCACATGTTATTGATACTGCAGAGCTGGCACTTATAAAAAATATGCTTCAGGCTACTGAGGTGTGCCTAGCTGGCTTCTTTTCCAAAAGGATATTGTGACACAAAGCATGGCAGCTCATCAATTTGAAAGGAATTACTTCATCAGCTTGAAAGAAATACAGGAAACTATGTGGCACAGAACACTTCAATTGAGGTAGTTATGAGGCAATTTCAAGGCAGAGGTTAGAAAGAGTCAGAGAACAAGATGTATAAAAGAACAAATTGCAAATTGTTTCTACCAGTTGTTCTGTTGGGAGGATGAACAGTAAAAGCAAGGTATGATCTTCCTCTGAAGATTGGTGAGATGGGATGAGTGGACCATGGCAACACCACATGTGAAAACAACCATACTGCAAGGAAAGTTTTCTCTAGGGCATATTTGAGCCAATCTGGAATAAAATCTAGAAAAGCAGAGAGGCCATAGACACCTGACCAAAACATCCTGTGGTAACATCTGGTATGAGTGGGAAAATTCAAAGGCAACCAAATAAACCACTTGTCTAGCAGATCTGTCTTCACTGCAGAGGTGGAATCTTTCATTGCAACTTTCTAGTTCTTCTGACAAAATCTGCTTCTCAGACTCCTGTGGACCAAAGACATGGAAAACATAATCACAGCAACTGCCCTGGATAATGCAAGGAACACACAGAGGGCCTTCAATCTCACGGTGTGGTTTCACAAGGGAAAGCCAGCTTACGCAAAGCTTTGTTCAAGCTACCTGTGTCTGTGAAGTCACATGTATCAGATCACTGGTAGTGGAAGGCCAGCTAGAAATGGGTCTTTTTATGTCCATTAGAAGTTTTTGTGGTTATCACAATTCACCATTTCCATAGTAAAATCTACTGAAGGCATTTGTTGTTCATTGTGAAAACCATAGCAGAAAAAACCCACATGCAATTGTAGTCCAAAGAGGGGGCTTCTGTTTTGATGGTGGTGGATTCAGGTCTCAAATTCTCTACCCAAGAGAGAGGACACATTTTCAGCTGTAGCTTCCATGTTACAGAAGAATATCTTTAACTGGAAACCTATTCTGTGCTGAGTCCCTCAACGTTACTCCTGAGTTTGTCCCCTTAAAACTTTATTTTTCTGCTCTTCTGGGGAGATGAAAAAGAGGAGAGGAACTATTTTTTGTTAGGATAGGTTGAAAAAAATCAGTAAGAGCAGTACTTAAATGCCTAAGATTATTTGTTTTTTAGTGGGTACTTGTCCAGTGTCCCCTTGAGTCCCTGTCAACCTTCAGTAGTTACTGCTTTGTCACACTCTTGTTTTATGATTGTACACTGAGCTCAGCCACCTGCCTTAAGCTTTTGCTTGATTTCTCTATGTGAAGAGTTATAAACCACCCTTTTCAGTAAAGAAAATCCTTGAAGTGGCACAAGGCTCATGATCTGTAGCTACATTAATTTATAGGAAAGTCCTTGCTGAAGACAAGAAAAATAAAACATTTTAGGTTTTCATTTTATCAGATCACTATACCAACAGCATCACTTCCAATTTAGATTTTATACCCACTAAAGATAGTTATATACTGAACTATATGCAACAGGATTTATAATTAAATTATGTTACAACATTCCTCATTAATTTCTTCAGTGTTTTTGGATATCAGTCTCTGGCTGCATTTTTCTGAGATGTCCTGGACACTAGCTAATGTAGAAATATGTGTTTGTACTAACCATTACTTGTTATCCATAGGTATACAAAGCTCATTCCTAAATCTACCTATGAGAAGCTCCAGTGCCTCTAGTGACAGCCAGGGTGGGTGTGGGCTGAGCACAGCTGGCTGGCAGCACACACTCTTCCCCACACTGAACCATGTCCTACCACCTGCACTTCTCCAAGGACAGATTTGAGAATAAGGTTTGGACTTTAGAGGGAAGGTAGGCCTGGCTTTAAGTGTAAAAAGTTAAAAAGGCCAGAACCGCCTGCTATTTCAGACAAGGAATTTTGATCTGAGTTTGTGACAGAGAGGTTAATAACTAGACTGGAGCAGATTTTTTTCCCAACCTGAGGGAATTTTTAAGCTTTCACAATTATTTTGTAGCTCAGATCAAGGGAGAAAGTTGAAATAATGGAAGCCAAGACAAATACTCTTTCCTTCTTTCCTTCTGTGTCATGTTTTTCAGTGTTCACTTTAATTTTTTCTTTGTCTTTTATTTTTTATCTTTAGGAAGAAGTCATGTGTCATATTTGATCTACTATCCCATTCCATCTGCCCTTCTCCTTCACAGTAAATGCCTATACCTCTTGCTATGTCCTCTCACAACCTCCCTAAACACAGTGGGGCTAAGCTGATCTAAGGTAGTCAACACTTTCCCTCTAACTGCTACTATAATACCTAACCAGCATGACATAAAAAATGGTTAAAATTTTAAATTTAAAAAAACCTAAATGAGATATTTAAAATGTAAACAGTCTTTTCCACACATTTCAAGGCAAGGAGGCATTCTACTGGGTATATTGTCATAAACATTAAGTTTGGATAAAGCTTTGCTTTGGTGGCTGGCTACCTCTCAGGTAAAATGCATTGATGTTCCAGGACTGATATTTATAGGAGAGAAGCAGGAGCTGAGCTTTTGCACCCTACAAGTGACTGTAGAGGGAACTGGCTTTGTTTTCCAATGCTGGTTACTCTAGCAAGTCCAAATGAGGTTTAGTATGGCTTCTGAAAGTCAAATCTTTTTCATAGGGGCTCAAGCACAGATCCTGGCTTTACCTTCACATGCAAGTGTTTGTGCCCAGTTTTTCTGAAGGCTACAGGTACAGCCTTCACCAAAGTGGCTGTGGAATTGTCTGGACTACTATTGATTTTCCTCAGACTATGACTATGTCAGGTAGGGATCTATACTGCTGTAAGCTTCTTCTCAGAGCACCTTTATTTTTCTGGGGTCTGGTATGCCTGTCCTCTATTTAGCTCCTTTATTAACTCCTTTGATTATTTTTTCCAGCTGATTTGCTTAAATTTAAATTAACCTTGTTGAATTTCTTGATGCTCAATCTCCACAGAAGAAAAAGGGGCAAATCCATTACTTCTTGTTTTACTTCCATCACCAAAGTACTGAGTATAGTTATGTCTATATAACATAGATGGGCTTATACATACCCTATTAAAGTAAGATTTAGTGTCCCATACAAAGATAGAGAGTGGTTTTATTAAAAAGATATGTGTTAAGCTGATCAGTTTCTAGTATATTCTCTCTTTGCTCATACCACAGATGCTGAAGGGCAAACACACCTGCAGGAATATGAATACTTAACATCAATAAGGACTGTCATGGGGGGAGGTGTGCACATTCTGTTGTGATCAAATGACACTTCCTTAACATATTGCCTCCTTTCTCATTGCTCATTTGCATATGAAGCAGATTGTAAGGGATGCTTTACAGACAGGCAATAAATTGTCTTCCTCTTGAAGAATGCTTTTGTGCACTGGTACCCCCGCTGTGTCATCTAAAAGCCCTGCTCGAGGTCCACGACATTCTGGTTCTTGGGACAGATAAGCATATCAAATCCACAGTACCATGCCTTATTTTTTGCTCTCATCATGTCTCTTTTAATGGCAGGACACAGCATTCCAATTAAGACCCCGAGGCTGCACCTTCTCTTGCTCCAGCAATGGCAGCAGTGGCAGACAGTTAATGGTATTCCTGCAGGAGCTGGCACAAGGAATTGGACACACAGTGCCAAGCAGGGAACAAGCACAGAGCAAAGGCACTTTCCCCTCGTGGCAACTGCAGCACAGCAGAAAGAGGAGTCTTAGGCAGGTGGAAGACAGGGAAGCAGAAGGAGGGAGCTGGCTAAGCAGAGAGAGTATTTATAGTCAAAACAGCACATGGGCAGCCTAATGATGTCAGGTTGTCTATGGACAACTGCAAAAAACCAGCCAAGCCTCCTTCACCTGCAAACAACTGCAAAAACAGCTGTACCTCCACAAGTTACCTTGTGATTCTGCCAGCTGCCACCTGAGTACACAAAAATCAACCAGCAGGTGGAACAGGATCAGAAGTCTGCTTAAATCCATTCCTATGCATGCAGAGATGGGCATAACTGAGTGGGGCTAGTACTCAGGGATATGCTGAATTCCCTGAAACCCCAAGCACTTTGTCACCATGAACCCCACTCAAAAATATCCCAGAGAAAACAACCATGGTCCTAAAAAGCCTTCTGGGCACCTGAATGCACAGCTCCTGGGAATGGCCAGTGTCCTAGAAAATTTTGCCAATGATACCAGGAATAGAAGTTCAAACAGGGACCTGATTCACTGACGTTTGTTCTGTGAAATCTCACACTGATGCAATTTTGAGCAATTGCACATAGATGGAATCAACCCACTTCTACTTCAGGTAAATAGCATTTATTTGTTCTCCATGTCCACAAATAAGGAGAATCAACCTGCTTCCTCCTTTAGCCTTTCATGATAGGCCCAACAAGCTAATCCAGAACTAAAAAGTGATTTTCGCAAACTGACACGGACAAGTTTTCAAGTCAACCCCATTTCTGCAAGAATCCTAGAAGAATAAAACTGCATCAGAACATAAGCAAAAGGGATGACAGCAAAATTTAAAAAAAACAAAAAACAAAAAACAAAAAAAATCAAACCAAAACAAACAACCAGTTCCTGCAGATTCAATTAAAAAAATCTGATTAACAAAAAATGACTTTGAGCAGTGTTTCTAATGCCTTGGCTTAGTGCTGTGACTTAGCAAACAGTATGGGACAGCACTTAGCCTTGCATCCCTAGCTCTGGCCTAGATCAGTCCTTCATTTAAAGAAATCCTTTGAAGAAGCTTAATGAGGTGTGATGGCAAGGACAAGGCAAGGAGGTCCCCTTGCCAGATATCTGTCCTGGATAGCAGTGCATATACCACAGATACATAAAACACTGTGTCACTTGCACTTCAGGGCATGTGTAAAGCAGCTTGTTCCAGCCTCTCCCAGCTCCTCCACTGTCTTCAATAAGGACAAAGAAGTATCAGAACTCAGCACGAGGGTGTTGCACATCTTCTGGCAGTGCAACAAAGGGCACTTCAAACACAGAAGGGAGCTCTGGTGTTTGCATACAGAGCTACTGGGCTGACTGCAGCAGTGCACACTCTCATCTCCTAATTCAGCCTTCAGCAGGTTTTTAATTTATTTGCTTAGAAGTATTTATCTGCTATTTTTAAATCTCACAAGGTTTCAGCAATTGAAAAAGCTTTAAACCATTTTCACCTCCCTGCTTCATTCCGATGTTGAAAGAACAGATACATTGTATACATTATTGAACACTGATGTCGGGGACAGAATAAATAACAGAGAAACTAAATCTAAACAAAATACAGTCATCACCGTTCTTACACAGCTCGCTAAGACCCAGACAAAATTGCCCTGTGATACCCAAATTGTGCTTTGTACCATTTAGAAATCAGAAGCTAAGGAAGATCTTTGGCAATGTTTCGTCAGCAGATAAGCTGGCTAAACATTAACCTCTTTTTTTGCAATCCCTAATCAGAGGTTTCCATTCATACAGCTGCTCTGTACTCTGAACCTTGAGTTAATGTATCTCTATTTTACAGGAAAGCTTTGCTCACATTGCTTTTGGACTCTGCAGACTTGACAATGTGACCTCCTGCTGCCAGCTCAGGAGGCAACCTGATGATGCTCTGCTTAGGTCATGTTAGTTAGCGAGTTCACATCAGGTCCAGTGCTTAGCTTGCTAAGAATTGCTTGTGGTTTCCAAATGAAGTGCACTGTCCTGAAATAAGGATTTTACTGACCGAGAAGAACCATGATGATTTGGAAAGTCAAGTTAGACATACAAAAATATTTCCAAATCCTGGTGCAGGAGTGCAGCGAGCCTGTAAAATGTTGCTTGCCTGGAACAGCACACCCTGCCAATAGAGCATCTACAAGTTCTCAAGAATCTTCTTCCATGGAAAAAACCCCAGACATATTGGTGTTTATTAATAGTATATCAATGTGGTCTATTTTAAATATGCGAATAAGAGAGAGAGAGGCACTTGCTGATTGTTGTCATTTATCAGTATGAAGTATTAAAAACGAAATAGAGATAAGGAGCACAATAACAGCAGAAGTGTTAGACTTGGACTATGAAGACTGAATTTTAATCTTGGTATTTTTGAATGTTTTGTGATTTCTCAGTAGTGTGAAGCAGGTGCAGTTAAACTGATTGTGGGACATATGCAGGGTCCAGGGGTCAGAGCAGCTCAGTGGCTCTCTGGTCTGTGATGGAGCCTGGGCAGCAGAATGTGGTGGGCAAGACTGGGGGATCTGAAGAGGAAGAAGCATGTGATAATACTCTCTGTCCATCCTAGCTTGCCTGAATTCTGGAAAAGTTTCGTGGGCAGTGCTGGGCCAGCAAGTCGCACACAATGGAACCATTTCATCTTCCCCTCTCAAATTCTCCAGCTCTGGGACTTGCTAAGCACAGCGACAGCTTGGGGGAAGTCTTGCTTGCTGTATCCTGGGTATCTGACCCTCATGCTTAAGTATGCCTCTGCAGACTTGGTCTGTCTCTTCTCTGTCCTGAGAATCTAGTTTTGAAATGCTTTTCCTCAGCTCCTGCTTAGACATTTAATTTTCCAGGCAAGAAATATAGCTCAGTCAAAATTCAGTGAACAATTCCTATACCACACAGTACTTCATCACATACTTAACTGTAACTTTAGCACTGACCTGAAGGGGATGTGAGCACATACTCAACTTGCTGTCCGTGCTAAATTATTTTCCTGAGCAAGGACTGACAGAAGGATCAATCCTCAGCTGAACTGAGTCAGATTTTCTTAGAGTTCAGCTGTTTTTGCTGTTGTTTATCCTAAACCCCCCCAACAACAGCCCAAGAGCTTGCAAGAATTTATTTTGCAACACAAGGAAAAGTATGTTTTATGTATTCTGCCATAACTCAGTAACAGTAGAAGAGATATACAGCCCACTAAAATAATTTATTTCTGGTTGGAAAGAGACGAACATTTTAAGCTGAAAAAGTGAATGTTTTTCAGACTCACAAAAGGTGAGAACTCAAGGGTGATAACTGCAACTGCCTTGTGGTCTTATTGCAGCCCTCATGCAAAAGCTCCTGGGTAAATTAGATCTTCTCACATGCAGTTTAAGACAGTAAAGCCTGTGTAGAGGTTCTTACAGTACTGCAGAGCTGGTGAACATAAGACCAGGGATTATATTTATTCTTCCAGTTGCACAGCTCCAAGCATACTGGCATTAGACAATAAGGGACAGTAGCAGAGTACAGGGTCAAATACAGACCTGTTAAGAACGCAACACTACTGATTGCATTAGCTTTGGATTTGAGTGCAGATAAAGCTACCATTTTCAGATTGCATTACAGCTGTGGCCAGGATGAGCTCTACACCAGCTCTCAGCAACCACAATTCAAGCCTGAGGATCTAAATGTTAGGCTCATGCAGTGGCCAGGATGAGCTCTACACCAGCTCTCAGCAACCACAGTTCAAGCCTGAGGATCTAAATGTTAGGCTCATGCAGTGAAGAGCCGTAACACAGAAGCCTTCCCTCCTTCTCCATATCCTTTCTGTATGCACCACACTGTTGAGGCACAGTGTTTGCTGCAGCTAACCAGCTGTTTGTAAGTGTATGGATCCCTACTCCCACCCCAGACATGAATTCTGATAGAGCAGCCCCAGTCCTGTGCATGCAGGGGGTAGCAGACCCTCAACATGGAGCTCAACATTGACCTAATGCCCTGCTCAACTGCCTTTCCAGCCCTCCTGAGGCTTTTCCAGAGGTACTGGAGTCCTTCAGTATTCTCCCTGTTCTGGCCCTACTAAAAGTAGTTATCTCCCAAGCATCCTTTCCTTATAGACCTCTAGAAAGTTTTCCTACAGGCTGTTCCTTTTCACCTAGGTGGACCTGTTTCTCTCCAGGATCTTTCTGTGCTCATTTAAGAGACTGAGAAAATAATTTCATCCTAAGAAATCACACACAGCTTTACTCATAAATCCCCTGTGACACACTACCCTCGTGAGCAGATTTCTTTTACCATTTTTGATGTCAGTTACCATCTACCTTTCATTTCCATGTGTCATAGGCTCCTGCTATGCAATGGATTTCCAACATATTGAAGCAAAACCTTGTAACTGTTTAGGACTAAGCAGTACTAAGCAGTATTATCTGGGGTTTTTTTGGTGTCTCAAGAATATACATTACTCTGCAGTATCTGGTTTTTTTTTTGGTGTCTCAAGAATATACATTACTCTGCAGTAATGTATATTCTGTATATAGAATGTACATTACTATATTATTCTATATACATTATATATATTATGTATATGTATATTATGTATATAATATGTGTATATATATATATATATATATAATGTATTTGTATATTAAGTATATAATAATGTATATTCTGTATATAGAATGTATATAGAATTCTGTATATAGAATGTATATAGAATGACCCATCTGTGGAAGAAAAATTCTTGTGAACCTACTGGTAAAGGGACAGTCCATTTTAGCTGTCTAACTCTTCTACATGAAGCAGAAGAGTATGGCTAGATTGCCCAAAACTGCCTCTTCCAGGAAGGCTGGTGAGAAGGAGAAGTCCATGGATGGACCTTGGATTACTGGAATACTGTATAGTGTGGACAGGCTGCATCACTACAAATGTCTGTATCTGTTGGGATTTACCTCTGTGGTCACTGAGGTGTAGCAGAACCACACAACATCTTGTGCAATTACAGACTTCATCCGTCTCTGTGTGGGAGGAGACAACAGAGTTTTCATTAAACATCTTTTTGTCCCAAACTAAGAACTGTCCACCACAGTTCACTAAATTGGAAAGCAAATTATATCTTTTATTCAAACTAATGAAATCTCAAACTGAGCAGTAAGCACAAAGGGTCAGACAGTGATGTCCTCAAGGCCAGAGAACAGCACTAAATATGGGATGGCGGAGGTTAATTTTGGGTGCAAGGGAGATAAGGGATTAGCACTGCCATGAGGCAAAACCAAAAAAATAGAATGAAAGAAAGACAAGTGAAAGGGAGAAGTATGATGAAGTACTGTCATGGCTGTATGAAACTGAGTGGGTTTTCCTTCACAGAAGTATGTGAAAAATCTTTGCTGATATTCTGGGTGTTCATGCACTGACCCCTCTCTCTCAATGGATTTTCACAAAGATGTCCCATTTCAGATGAACTCATATGAGCCTATATGATATGTTGCTATATATGTTTATTTTATGTGGATATGTTATGTACAGTTACAGGGTCTAAACTAGAGACCATATAATACGTGATCAGAATAACCAGCAGTGATGTTTTAGGATATCCAACCTGCTGACTAAGCCACCAAAAGTGTCTTCCTGCCCTTGCAGCACAAGGAGTAAGGATGCACCCCCTCAAGACTGAAGTGTCTCTGTAACTCTTGTTTTCATTGTTGCTGTCTGAGTTTCTACCAGTTTACCTGATTTGTGCCTCTCTCAAGGCAACAGTTGGTGATGATGTGAAAGCTGCACTGTGAGGTGTTCTTGGAGTTGCCTGTACTTACAGGTGATCACAAAATTTTGGGTTGTTAGTTTCAGTGGTAATTTTTTTTTCTCTTGCAATTTCCCTCTTTTGGCTTGAAGGTATGATTTATAGCTTGATTTTTTTTTTTTTTTTTGTGCAAGACCAATAACTCATTTCCTTTCTGCATGAAAAGGGATATATCCCCTTTTGTGTCTGCTTTCCCCTTCAGGTTTGCTGTTTCAGATGATATAATAGGTCTTAACAATAACAGTTAGAATTGTTGACTGCTGGTCAACAGTTAGAACACCTGGGACAGTAGGGCTAGATGGAAGCTGCAGTGCTGATGAGGGAAAGGAGCTGAACAAAGAGTGCCAACAATGCCCTACTTGCTGCTGTGAAAGCCAGATGCACACACAGGGACAGGCAGGACTGTCTCTGAGGGTGCATCTCTCCCTCCATCTCTATCTTCCCATGGAGAAGACCTCAGAGTGATTATATGCAGGACTTGATAAGCCTTCATCTGTTTGAAGAGCTATTCTCTTTAATCAAGAGAAGATGTTAGGACAGGCCCTCAGCACACAAACAGTAAATGATGTTAATCTGCCCTTTGCTTGTGTTACACCAAAATGACTACCTTAGTTATGTATGTCAAAGACAGACATCCTCCTTCCTATCCAGCTTGGTATGCACTGCCAGCAGCTGCCAGCATTGTCCCTGAAGGTGACTGATTCATTGAGAATTCTTTTGAAATCTAGTCCCACAAGCTTTCTGCTTTGCCACAAAGCATAAACTCCGATTTATCTTCACGACCATGCACAACTGCAAGTATAACTGACTGTGACAAAAATAACCTGCTAGCACCCAGCCCCAGCTTTAACTCTGTAGCCATTTTTGAAGTGTGAGCCACACTTAGGTACAGTTCTGCTGCAGAAAAGTGGGGTTTGGAGGTCAGAGTGTTCTTCTGTGTAAATAGGGTACACAATCCAAAACAGGCGACCATTGTACCCTTTCCTAAGACAAAGTCTCCAAATAAAAGGATCAAGCAAAATACATAAAAAGATAGAACTGAACATTCAACTGAAGTTGATTTTGTCTCTCATAACTCCAGAAGCATGGCCCATTCTTGTAAGCATGTGGAAAGAATTTATGGACACCAGGGGTTTGAAGCGACCAACTTGAGGTTCTGCCAAATGTGGTCAATTAGTAGTAAGGTACTTGCATTGAATCTTCACATTTATGCAATGCAGCTCTCCATTCTGCTGTTCACAATGCACTTCACAACACTTGCCATTACATGATCTCTAAGCATGAACAGGAATTCTCTTATTTCCACGGATGAGGAAATTACATCACAGAAAAGTCAAATGATTTTTCCTCAGCCACACAAAGTGAGAAACTGATTGCAGGAACAGGTGATTTATCTTCCTGTCTTGAACCATTAGATGACATCTGTTTGGGATGAAGAAAACAGGTTGCTTTTTCAATAGTAGGTCATAATTGCTCCACCACAGGGAAGATTGTAAAGCCATTTTTCCTGATGTTTGTAGACATTAAGGACACCATTTGAAGAGTTTAACAAAATGTGAACTATCATTAGGAAATGATGTTCCATTCTCTGTATTTCTTGGTGCTGCCATTAAAAATGTAATCTTCTGTGCCATTCTGAAACCATGCCATTTTGGTACCTATTCTTATGTTCTAAGGACTTATCCCATGAGCTCTGTGGACATATTTACTATTTTTGATAAATAGTTTTGTGAGGGGTCTTAGATAACGAATGCATTGATCAGTCCTTACTGCCTGTATATGTGCTTCCAGAACCTTGCACAAGTCAGGAGAATAGTGTGCCAACTCCTGACAAAGACCAAGACTTGACTAACCAAGTACTTTGATAAGCTTAGAGGGACATGGTGCAGAATAGGTGATATCTTTCTTTCCTGAACTGCTCAATTTGAGTCAGATTTAAAACAAAGAAAGTGAGGGGAAGTAAAGAAAAAAAATTCCCAAATACATGACCTAAATGAGGAAATAAAGAGAAATTAGTAGGGTAAGGAAAGTTTTAAATAATGCAGGGATCCAGTTCTTCAAGTAGAAAGAGGTTTAATCTCTGTTTTAAAATATTTAAACTAGGAAATCTACAGTAGGAAATATTTAATATAATTCATTGCAGTAGAAAAGAAATATTACCAGAGATATGTGTGAAAGAAAGCTAGGATGATTCAAACCCAGGGTGATGAAGGATTCATAGTAGGCTCCCTGTTATTTTCTGGGCCAACACTTCTTATCATTTCCTGGATCCAGCTTTTTTTTTTTTTTCTAATTCTGTTTCCAGCTGCCCTGCAAGCAAAAGGAGTGAGCATGCTGGCTGAGGAGACAGAGGCAGACTGGAAGAGAGCGAGGCAGAGTGACTGTCAGGAAGGTATCTGCATATGAAATGGCACCAGTGAACCAGAGCACTTTCCAGAAAAGAAGAGACAGAGGAAATGCTTCAGGGACACTGCTGTTTTCTTTGGATGAGTGGCCAGAACTTCAGTCTTTTGTTTCTGGGATATGCTCTTCTTTTTGTGCTTTGCTTTCCTGTCTCATTGAGAGGGGTAAGAAGGAAAATATTTGGACATGGCTTGATTGTAAATATTTTTTTTTTATTCATACATGCACACAAGAAAAAGGAACATAGTTGAGGCCCCAAGCTAATAAAAGGAGTGCAATGCTATATTTTCGTGCAATGCTATATCAATTTACAATGGAACATTTGGTGGAAGATCATCCCAAGAAGTATAACTTCCCCAGAGGAAGTGTTTTCTTCCTTCTTATGATTTCCTGTAGGCTCTTCTAGTCTTGGGGCTATAAGAGAAGAGGCTTTCAAAAAAGTACAAAAGAAATCATTGAATCATAGAATGGTTTGGGTTGGAAGGGACCTTTACGATCATTTAATTCCAAATCCCCTGTGATGGGCAGGGGTGCCACCCATTAGAGCTGGTTAAATGAGAAATAGCTTGTCTGTCAAATGTAATGCCATTTGTCTTTTAATCACTGTATTCAGGAGTTTTCTTTGCTTTCTAAAACTCTCTTCTGGATTCAGCTTTTTGGGGGAATGAAATCATTAGGCATATCCAAAATTATTAGGTCACCTACATTTCCCTGAACCTTTTGCTTTGCCACCCTATGGCACATCTGCAATGTGGGGAGACAGTGAAGTGTGGTTGGCACAAGTAGAATAAGACTCACAAGTATGGTACCATAGGATGGCTTTTGCTTGTTTGCTTCCAGTTGCAAGATATTAAACACATTTTGGGGTTGCTGTTACACATTAAACACAGCACTCACTGCTCATCATATGAATCCAATGTTCATTTAACACAGTGTTTGGCTCAGGCAAACACTGAACAGTTTGAAAGAGACAGCCTGCTGAATTGTAATGTATTCTGATGCTGTAGGAGCAAACTCCTTTGATGTAGAGGCATGTCATGATTGTGTTTGCTCATCTACAGTATTTGTATTCAGGTATTTTTTATTACTTCCATTTGGTCTTCACTCAAAGTTCACCCCATTCCTGTTATTTTGATGCTGATCAGAACTAATGTTTTTCAAAAGTTTATCCTTCAACCCTTTCTGACCAATTTCTGAATAGAGATGACTATCAAATCCTATGAGCAAGAATAAATATTTTTTAACAGATTATAGGTAGATGCTAACATGTTAGCATGTTAATGTGTTGCAAAACTATTATTTCATCTCAGGGGTTTACCTGGTGGTCAAAAGATTCAAAAGAAAATATTTCTCTAGTTGTTTCATAATCTCATTACTGAGAAATGCTTTGGTGACAAGCACAACTTATAGAATCAGTCAGGTACAAAAAGTTTTTCCAGGAGATGCCAGGTTTTGGCTCAGGAGAACCACCTTCCTCACAGCAGTGCAGACAAACTCTGTTGGTAATGCTGTTAATAGGTATTTTTCAGTAGCTGGAATGGGTTTGACTTCTATGTGGTCACTCTGATTTCTTGCAGCACTTCTCTGATGCATGGCTCTGTTATCATGCTGAAATGCGAAAGAAGGGGAAACATATGGTTCTGTGTGTTTCCAGTGTGGTCTCCTACATGGAAAGGTCTTCTGCAGTGCCAAGGATGCCTGTCACTTGTATCTGCCATTGACAATGTGCAAAATCCCTGATATTGTGCTAAGCTGATCTCTGGAGAGAATGGGGAGCACTCAGGGCTGAAAAGTGGATGAAAATGTCGGGACAGTCTGGATTGTGGAAAAGAATTTGACTGCTGCAAACAGAACCGAAACTTCACCCTACCTTTGACACATCCATGGATGTGGGCAACATTTGAAGCATGTCTGAATCTGGTAATCTTTTTCCATATCTATTGTCTTATTCTGTATTTTCATGTTTAAAACTGATTTCTTCTGCAGGAGTGGTTTGGGGACAGCTTACACTCCAGAGATAGCAGTCCTTGCTGGTATTCAGCTATAATCAGTTTTTAGGTGCTTAAAGAAGGGGGCAACAGTTCTACAGTGTAGACTTCAAGTGTGAAGCAGTGAAACACCTTGTGGGTGAAGATGGAAGAAGAAGTTAACACACAGAGAGGAAGTATCATTCTGTTGAGTTCTAAGGTGCAAAGGGAATAGTGCTGTATAATACATCTCTTCATTCACTCTTCCTATAATATAAAATGCTGTATCTGCTTCTCCTCTTTCTGGAAAGTACAAAAAGAAGAACAACAAATAATTAAAAGAGCCCTGGTGCACTAAATAAATAAATTAAAAAAAAAACAAAAAACACAACCCAAATCAAAACAAAAAACCCAACAACAACCAAAACAAAACAAACCAAACAAAACAAAACCAAACCCAAACCAAGCCAAACTAAAGAACCCCCACCAAAACCAAACCAAACCAAACCAAAAACTCAAACCAACAAAAAATCAACAAAACAAAAAAACCCCAAAACCCAAACCAACCAACCAACCAACCAACCAACCAACCAACCAACCAACCAACCAAAAAAGTAAAAATCAGACACCTTAGGATTCTTAGGAGATTTTATGCTGCCTGCCTTAACATTATGAATACCAATGCTTTCCGAGTACACAGAGGAAGGCTGGTTACTTTCTTGTTCAAGTAATTACACAAGAAGCTTTTTGGTTTGGCTAGATACTTAGGGTATTTCAGTCTTCGTATTCTTAACTGAAAAGAGTCATACACAGATCCTGAGATTTCAATGAAAAAATAAAGTTTGGGGTGATGACCTGGGTTGTAAATTAAATTTGGAGTACCCAAAAGAGTGAAAGTCTTGAGAGAAGCAAAAAAGCTGAACACCAATTTCAGTCAGTAAATTTGTTTCTCATAAACACAGTCTTTAATAAACTTTTCAATAGAGAGTGATTTCACATTAATGTCACTCATCCTACTGTTCCTGTAGGAACTGTTCCTTTTTTTAGTAGACAGTCTAGTCAGCTGTGTTAATGCAGTAATTATTATCTTGTGTCTCTTGAGCCTGATCAAGCCTTTAGCATAGGGACTAAAACCTCCAAAACACAATTCTTCCCTTCTTTTTGGCCCAAATATAGTCCTTGCCCATATAATCAGTCCTTTCCCATATAATCCCATAGCTCAGTTCTCTTTTAGGAGTCTGGCCTTTGGGCTGTGTTCTCTTTCCCTGCAGCACTTTGCTTCCTGCAATGCTGGTGAGTTAAAGGTCATGTATCTTCAATACCACAGTGTAACTAGTGGTAAAAACCTTGTTCAATAGAAAATTGTCAAGCTGACAATGGGGTGATGCACCTGCTGCCTTGTGAACAATAAAAGATTTGTTCATTCAGTGTCATGTATTTTAGACAGAAGACCTTTTTTAAAATGAAGTAATTAAAATGTAATAATTCCATCATGAAATTTCATTCAGAAATAGTGGTGTCCTTAGGAGACTTGTGGCTCCTAACCAAGGGTCATAATAGCAAAGAGGGTAACTGATCACAGAACTCAGTAGAAAGGTGGAACAGCCTGCGTGTTATCAGGCTGAGAAACTGAAAGGTGAAGTATCCGTAACTGATAAGGAGTTGGCAGTTAGAAATTTGTCCTACGACTGCAACCTCTCACTACTTCTAAGACAAGGAACACTTTGATCAGGGGTTTTCAAGATATAATTAATTAATCAGCAAAACTTCTCTCTGAAGGACTACAGGTAGCTTGGGCAGATGGGTGAGGCTTTAGCAAACACTGGGAAGAGGGAAGATGCCTCCTCCACACCAGGTTTAGTTGAGACAGTGCTCTGCCTGAACAGGGCTGGGTTGGAATGCTCTACTCCAGGTGGGAGAGACAGAGAAAAAGTGGTCTGTAGACAGCTGCAGCCATGGAAGAACAACTCAAAATGAATATGCAACTACGAAAAACTTTTTCTGGAAGAAAAGCACAGGTTCAGAAGAAGCACAGAAAAATTGAAGAAAGAAGTGGAAAAGGCATGTCTCCCTCAGCATTGGTATAGTGAACAGTTAGTAAGAGGGGAGAGCTATGCAATGAGCTCTGAGTAAACTCCAGGTTTGGCTTTGCCAAAATCCTGTGTGTAATAACACCCAGACAATTTCATCTTTCCTGTTCACACTATGGGAATGTCTCTTGCTCCAGGATTGCATGCGCCCTGGTTCCAGCCAGGTTATGGTTAATTTTTTGCAGTAACTGTAATGGGCTGTAGGTGGAACACAGAGGTTATTCCACACCATCTCATGTCATTGCCAGGAGCAGAGGGAAGGAACTCTCACTTCCAGAGAGAAGGGGCTGCTCCTAGTCAAGAAGAAGTGGTGGAGGGAGCTGTTCAGTATTTTCTATATTTGGGGATGTTTGTCCATGTTTTCTAATAGGCTTTGTTAATAATATTTTTGCTGTTACTGTTTGTTTTCTTATCTCATTGCTGTTTCCAGTGAATTGTTCTAATCTCATTCAGCCCATGACCTTTGCCTGTTGTGCCTCCAGTAGGAGCAGCATATGGTTGGGAGAGTTTCCACTGAACTGGGAAGTACCATTCCTAAGGCACAGCAGCATGGTTCCAGCACAGGAGAGCCTCAGGTTTCCTGGGCCTCCAGACACCATGGCAATGAAATATTACCTTAATGAAAGAGAAGTAACAGAAAGGAGGCCAGGTCCAAGCACAGGCCTGGAAAATGAAGGTAGTATAGCAGAAGAAAACCACAAAATGTCCATAACCTTTTCTAGGAAGGAGGGGTGCTCATGGCCCCTGAGATGTCTGTATCTCCTTCTTTTGTCCATCCTTTCCTTCTTGTAATTCTGCTTGTATTGTGCCTTCATTTTATAGTTATCAGCCAACATCCAGCAGCTAAAATCTACACGTTCTTCCTAACTAAGACTCGCACACTGCTAAAAACTACCTCTCTGTTTCCATGGAAATGAAAGCTAACAGCATGACAATAAAATAGGAGAAAACCATTAAAAGAGAGCAGTTGAATACCTTTATCTTACTTCTACTTGATAGTAGCAAGAAGGCAAATGCCTTCCATCTAGAGCAATTTCCAGTGGTGGTTGTCAAAATTCTTTCCAAGAGAAACTACAGCTAGCCACAAAATGTCCTTGAGGAAATAGTCCTCTCATTTCCTAAGGGACAAACAGGCTTTTGGGCTCCCTTCCCCCGTAGGTGTGAACATTCTTGCTTGAGACTGGGCCTTTCAGACACTACATAGCAATGTCCTACAGCATGTGACATGACAGGACTATATTAATATGATCAGGAATAGATTCTTAAATGAGATGCCTATCTCATCACAACTCTTTCCCTCAAGAACAATCTTCTTCCTAGGTGCAGAAGGAAGCAAAATGGCCTTACCTGGCTTTGTAGTAATACAGATTGAAATTAAATACCACCAAAAATAACAAGTGGGGTGTCTGACTTTTATTCCCACCACCATTCTCAGACAAAAATTAGATCACGGAATACTAAAGCCTTTCAAGCTCTTTTAAAACAATTGCCTATACCATATGCCTGACCTTCTTTCTCCCATTTCCATGGAAACAGAGCAGAAAAAATGCAATAGAATGGGATAGAGGACAATTATGCCAAATATATGTAATAGTTCTCACTAATAGTTCTCACTGCAATTTCAGATTGGGTGCATTTTAAGGAAAGGGAAAGTTAAAATCTGATGAGTATCTGAAGGTGGATCACTCACCAATACAAATCTACAGCTAGTCAAATCTGTTTTTCTTTATCATTCACATCATTATAAACTTTATTGCACTGATATGAGAGTGATTGAGCACTGGAATATGAGGCCCACAGAGGCTGTAGAGTCTCCTTCCCTGGAGATATTAAAAAAATTTCTGGGCACAGTCCTAAGTAATGTGGTCTAGGGGACTCTACTTGAACAGGGAGGTTGGTCTAGAAGACCTCCAAGGGCTCCTTTCTTTAACTTTAACCATTCCATGATTGACAAATCTCTTCAGCTTGGTTCTTGGTTGCACACAACTTGGCTTTGTGGAACAAATGTATTAGAATAGGCACAAATAAACACCATAGCCTTAAAACAAGTCTCAGACACATTGGAAATAAGCCTGTCTATCTATTTGTGGGTCCATGCACTTTTGTAATACCTGTGCGTGTCTGTGTTTCCACACGGGGTCAAGCCTGTAGCACTGATTTCATATGCCAAATTCCATAAAATTCTGTTTGCTTTCTGGAGTGATACAAATGCTTTAATGAGTTACATTAATCATTCTGGATGGTACCGCAGCTTAATGGGAACACAGCAACATTTTTCCTGTTGGTGAAATATGCACAAATGACAATCTGTGCCTCCATAAACAATCCATGGGAGGCAGCAGGTTCTAGATATTGGCTTCTGGTGCAAAAGACACTCAACTTCCTCCTTTTCTTTGGTAGAGAGATGAGGGGAAACTGGCATTCATGGGTTCACACATACTTGTTTGT
The DNA here is from genome assembly GCA_013397555.1 of Urocynchramus pylzowi. NCBI lineage: Eukaryota > Metazoa > Chordata > Aves > Passeriformes > Fringillidae > Urocynchramus > Urocynchramus pylzowi. The sequence goes on from VZRH01000884.1 coordinate 70,772, forward strand.
TTTGTGTCACTTACAGAAGCAACAAAAAATTCTGTAGCAGTCATTAATATAAAGCTGTAATATTTTAAATAGATCAAACTTACATTAGGGTAAAAAAGAAGGAAAAGCCTTCCAGAATTTTTTGATGTCATCCTGGCATGGAGGTGGTCCTGCAGGTGCATGAGGTTTGCCATCTGCATGGTCTGACTGTTGCAAAGGTCTGTTTGGGTTCAGAAGTTTGCATGTGGGCATCCTTTTGCAAGTTAAACCAGTCAAGAGTTTTCCAATGAAAGCCTCCTAAACGAGATATATTCTCCAGAAAAGCATATGATCTCACACAGAGGAAGAGGGGTACATGGACTGTTAGGACTTTACCCAGCTAAACAGACTCTCACCTTCATGAAAGACTCTTTGAGCAAGAAGACCAGGTAGCCTTAAACAAAAATTTTGTAAGATGCTGTAATTCTTCATTACGGCTGCTCCACAGCAACTTTGTACTCTCTTCTGTCCTCACTATGGACAATTCGGTCAGAAAATAGAGTCAAAAATGCCCTGAGGCCAGTATAAAGCCTCCAAAGTCTCTTGTTGAAATACCCAATATTACTCAGAAAAGGAGACTGAGGATTTTAGTGAGAAAAGGAGAGTTGCTGGGGACATGAGATGCAGAGTCTTGGGGAAAGAAGAGCCATTTAAAGTTCTTACAAAGAAGAGTCTGCTGGCAAGAGGAGGAAGGAAGCAGGTCACTAGTATAGTCTTGCAACATACTCATTGGGAAAATGCAAACAGAGTAAGTGGGGGGGAGCTGTGGTCTGCTTATGGATATTCTGGAAGCAGACAAACAGGCTGATTTAATGGGATAAGTTATTAACCATTAATTACTCTTTCCACCTGGATGATTAAAAAGTCTGTTTATCTTTGTAGCCCATTTTGTATTTCTTCACAGACCTCACAGGTAAATTCAGAACTGGTTACTTAGGTAAGGCATTTTGATAAAGGGACAAGGTAAATTAGTCAACTTGATTACAGTGGCTTCCTGCCCAAGGGCATTTGACAAAGATTACATTACACAAAGAAATAATTCAGATGTGCCTCTGAAACCACCACATGACTAGCTCTGACCCTTTATAAGAAACCTTGTCAGTGGCTTACCTGCACAATTAAAAGTCTGTATCTCACTTTGGCCTGCATAGAGCCAGTTCAACTCTCCTTGAACTTTACTCAGAAAACTCTGAGTTTAGACAAAGTAAAACAGATGTATCTTTACTGACAATGCTGAGATGTTTTTGCAAGGTTGATCTGAAGAGAGCTGTTAAGTGATGGTGTCCTTTCAGTCCAGCAAAGGAAAGCAGGAACTGCTGGCTAATTTATTTATCCTAAGATACTGCACAGAAAAAGAACTGCTGTCCTGGGAGAGCCCTACCTTTGGTGCTAGGAAACAGTCAGAGCAAGGTTGGTTTAGGAAAAAAAAAAAAAAAAAAAAGTGCAGGCCTGGAAGCCAGGCCACCCAGAGCAGTCTGCTGCTCCTGAAAAAGGGAAGACAAAACTTTGCTCTTGGTCTGATTGCCATGGCTATCTGCTTCTACCCTGCTAGACCTGCCTATACATCTGTGAGGGACAACTCCCCCCAGAACATTTCTTCAGATCCAGTTTGTACCCGAGGCTCTCCATGTGGCCTTTCAGCCTGCACAGCTCATGTTACTTCTCCTCCCATTATCACAGCTCTCCTGTACATTGGCCTCCTTTGTTGCTGTACCCCACACCGACTGCAGAATTGAATATGTAACTCCCACCACCACCAGTGCTATGTTTTTTTCAGTTGCTTACCAGAATATTTCAGGTCTAACAAAGATTCTTCATATATGAGAGATGAAGGTGGGTGACTGATGTCACCTTTGCTTCTCAGCTTCCCCACTCCTTGGTCTATGTCCATTTTTCAGTTAAATACTTCTTGTTTCATGGGCCAGCAGTGGTTTCCCAGTCCTAGAGCCGCCTTGGGAGGAAAGTGCAGGGAGTCCAGTACTGCAGGGAGGAAGGCTGATGTTCACCCTTTTGGGCTTCCTTTTCCCTTACTCTTGGTTAATACTCAGGTGCAGTACTTACCTTCAGACCTAGATGGTGGTGTCTCTGCTCTGTTACAGGGGAGCATGAACTTCTTTGACACGGACAGCTTCAGATCCACTCCTGTGGGGAAGGGGTGTCCTGCAGCAGGTTCTGTGCTGCAGAGTGAGGCTGCTCGTGGCCCACTAGGCCACTCTGCATTTGTGCCTTGCACATGATTCTGGGAACCTATGACAGGTCTCTTTCTCAGAAAATTCTCAGATAAGTTCTGGCTTTCTTCCAATGACCTAAAATTAATCCACCAAAATATCAAAAGTGGCATACAGAGGAGTGAGGTATGGTAAAGTTGAAGGTGTGTTTGTTTGACTCTGTTCTACAAGTCAAGTGGCTTTTTTCCAGGAAATCCTTTGGGTTTTTTGAGGAGGGAGCTGGCTACTTACAGAGAGAGTCCTGCTCATCCCTGGGTCTCAGGATCCCAGGAGCTGTTTCCAGAGCTGTCTCTTTGTCCCTGAGACCAGCTCAGTTCTAACCTCTCTATGGTGCAGTGCCTCCAGACTGATGTGGTGCAGTGTGGGGTGGTCCTGCTGGGAGGTGGCACTAGTGATGGCCCTGCTTTGAAAGCACAGCTATCAGGCTATGGTGAATGTGGGTGTGGGGCCATCTCCTTAAAGAGCTATAACTGCAGCCCTATTACTTTGACTTTTCTGCTTATGAGCTCAGGAATGTAACCTTGGAAATGCTGTTCAGTTTTCCAAATATTACCTTTTGCTTCCAAACATTCATCAGTAATCTTATCAGCAGTGCTGTACAGTTTTTGCATTGAGCTAGATTGCCAAAAGAGTTTTAGTTGGGTTGTGACTCAAAAGACCTAGTGTCTGTTCCACACTGTTCTACTAATATCATCTGCAATAGTGAGTAAATCCCTTCTTCTGGCTGTAATGCAGTGAGATGAGCTAACAGCAAAGTGAGGGGATTTAATGTTTTGCTTGTTCAGATGCAGAAATTATTATGCCCCCATAACATGATAAGAAGTAATGCAGTGAGTGAAAAACACAGATAAGGTCTGCAAAACTTTTGCATAGCACCAGAGAGCCCAGAAAAAGAAAACATAGCCTTCTAGAAAGTTCCATCTAGTCTTTCAGCTACCTGGAGCCTGTTGAAATGTTTTAGCATTTATCAGATCAAGCTGATATTTAAATTTATTTATAAAAAGTTGTATCGTTATATAGTTGTAATTATAAACATAGGTTGCAGTCTTAAGATTGTTTAAAGTTCAACAGTTTGTATATGCATATAGCTCTATACAAGCATAACTGGAGAATCACACACTCTCTTAGATGTATATATCTGTTTCTTTCTGTTTTAAAGGAGTGAAGACCAGTATAATATACTAGTACAGTACTCTATATATTCTAGTATAATAAAGGTCTCAACTGAAAAAAACCCAAACAAACACAAAATCAGCTCGAATTTAACTCTCTGCCTTTCTAAATGTGGTAAAAATCAACCAATCTACTCAAAACATACTGAAGAGAAAACAGACCAACAGCATAATCTTCATTATTTTAGAAAACCACGCCAAAAATCAAGCTTAGACCAAAGTCTTCTATAGTGCTCACACTCTACCATTTGAATAAGAAGTAATTATTTTAAAACAACTTTACAGAAAAAAAATGCTCTATCAATTTGTTTACCTTTCTACACTCTAATTTCACTAGATTTACTGTGCTTTTACTGTGCTTTTCACACTTATCTCCAAACTCTGCCCCTTTTAGGAAAGAGCCCATTAAAAGACAGCATAGCCTCAGACTCAGGTTGGGGAGACATTGGATCAGCTCCTCCCTACTTAGCAGCTTTATCTTGGTCTAGAAGCAATTTTCAAATCAAGCTTGTCCACCTGGCTGATCAGTGACTATGTGCATCCTGTGAACTGATTATGTACAGGTCCTAAAGAGACCTCACGTGTTTCCACATGTTTTGATGGATGTCTGTGTCCCACATCCCACAGCTGTTTTGTGTCTATACAAATGTCCTTGGCCTCTGAGCCATTTGAGACCGTCTCTAGTACGGTCTCAAACATGACCACCCCCTTTTGGGAACACTGTCTGATACAGGACTCAACTTTAAATGAACAACTTCTCAGTTGTCTCTCAGCCCACACTGAGAATCATGGAATTATAAAGTTTGGAAAAGACTGCTAAGATCATCAAGTCCTAACATACAAGTAGACACTAAGGCCTTTCCTTACATTACCCCAAAAATCCACCAAAGAGTACCATGAAACTTGAGCACATAAATACACAAAAAGAGATAGTCAGAAATAATGAAGAATATGGGAAAAGGGCAAAACCACCAAATAATTATATTGTCCTGTTTTGTTTTGACACAGAGTGTTTATTCCTTCTAATTAATCCTAATTACAGAACTATTTTGCATTATTATCTACATGGGATAATTAAGTTTTTTCTTATTCCGAAGAAAAATGTGGACACATTACTTGCTGTCACTGAGGAAGCTTATCCAAATTCTTGCTCAGATTCTTTGTGAAAGGAACCAGAGCTGGTTCCTCCACTCTCCAACCCTGGACTGCTAGCATGTCCTGTCCACACATTTTCAGCAGTGGTCTTTTTTCAGTCAGTGGACTGACTGCATTTTCTGGGGACATTCTCACTAAAGAGATATGCAGTAGTGTTACTTCTCCATCCCACTGAAATTTTTATGGACATAACTCCCAAAAGTGGCCAAAGATGCAGGACTGATCTGTTATAGACAGACTGCTTGTCATCTTCATGTATTTCTGAGCACTATCCTTGCCAGGATAGTGATATTACTATCACTAGAGCCAGACTCCAGTGATATTACAGAGTATTGGAAGAATTCAGCACCTTGTATATAGGGCTTGGCACAAAAAAAGTATTTCATTGCCTTTGGATGAAGCAGTTTAAATTGACTTTTTTTGGAGCATGAAAGACTCACTCTAAACAGACTGCTACAGATAACGCAATAGATACTACACTAACCGGGAAAACTGGTAAAAATGTTGTTTTGGAATAATTTTATTATTTCAAATAAAAAAACTTTACATATTCATGAAACTATCAGTTTTGTATAACATTTTTTAGTGAACAGGGATTGAGAGTACCTATGGCCATTTTCAACAGGTTTACATTTCTTGCTACTTCTCAACCATAGGAACCAGTGCAAAAGGCTCCTCTTAGTCCCACCCACACATGAGTACCCTTCCTTTCCTCTCTCCACTCCTTATCTGCAATCCTCATTATCAAATACAGTTTAATCTTCTAGGGCTTCTTATTCAGCAGCTACAATTCCAGAAATAGCTTCTGTTTTAGGTAGTTGCTTGTATGCTGTGCAGCTACTTGCTTTTGGTCACATCTAAATCCTGTTTTATCAGCCTTTGTGCACTTTGCCCTGCCTATTCCTCTTCTCTTCCTGTCCTCCAATATCCTGCCTCAACTCCAGTGAACACTGTAAAATGACAGAAAACACTGTAAATGATAGAAGTTACAAATATTTACAACACCTCACAATCTACTGTAGAACTAAAAAGACCAAGCACTTCTCTTTTTTTTTTCCTGAATCCTATTTCTTTAGGACTTTCTGCTTTTAAGTTACTTCTGTAAACTTCTAGGGATAAAGATGGCTTTTTAATTCTGGTTTTGCTTCTTGTTGATGGTAGTGGATTGTGTTCACAACAATGATACAGTAAGTTGTTAGTGAGATGACAATGGTTTTATACACAATAGGACAAAATGAAGTTAAACAGCGCCTACATGAAATAAACATCATGATTTTTGGAGCTTACTGGTAATCTCTCATCCAAGTCATTAGTTGATCAGAGCCACCAGAATAAATGAATTATCAGATTTTGTGGCCTTCTCAGTGTTTCAGCAGCTATCCTGTCACCTGCAGAAAACAAACTGTTGCCTGAAGTTATTCAGTTACATAAAGAACCATTAACCCCTCAGCATGCAGGCTGGACTACTGCAAAACAACCATGTACCACCTCATATTTTTGAGAGTATGTGTTTCTCTCATTCTCCTTGGCTGTACTACTAGTCCTCAATCTGACAACATTTTGTAATCCACTCCCGAGGGGAAAAGCAAATGAGGATATTTTTACATCATGCAATGTTGCGAATTCCATTGTTATAGTCCTGTTTCTCCTTTTTACAAGAAATCATCTGTTTTGATTCTGCTTATGAGCACCCATTTAAATAGGAAAAAACCCCTAGTGATCTCTAGATTCAGTTATGGCCTTTTCCATTATGTTCTGGAGGTGTTAGAGTATAGCTTATCTCCCTTTTATCTAGCTATGAGCCCTAAGGGGGAAAAATTTAACCATCTTTGAAATGTTGTGTGATATTAGATGGATTTAGGACCACAATATTTAGTGAAATAAAGAATATCATATCAGATTATGTAAACAGAGAATGAGGAAGGGAAGGTGAGCACATTTTAACTTTGTAAGAGAAGTGAAATACCTCAATCACTGTGTGGAATAGCACTCAATGGAATCAGCGTGCTGTTGAAGAATAATGTTTGCAGTGTAGCCTTAGCCTAAATACACTCTCCCTGCTGCTGCAATCTGAATTGGCTGGCCCCAGATTCTTCAAAGAAGATGAAACATTGTTCTCTCACAAATTTCACGTTTATTAGAAGATTTCATCTTCTCCTGTGCTATGTTTGCATCACAACACAAATCATCAACTTGCTTTGACCCTGACACCATTTTATAGGCTTAATAACAATAAATCTATGTCCTGAAATAGTTTCTGCAGATTACAGCAATCAATCAAAATTCAGGGAGCCTTAAACCATTAATGTCATTGGCAATGATCCAGCACCCTGGGAATCCATCTAAATCAGCCATTATTACTGAAAATGCTCCTTAAGAGCCTTAAGATAAAGGTAGTATTTGGGAGCATAAATTGCAGTTCTATTTTTGTCAGCCACTGAGGGATGATTTTCATGGCAATGTTTTTTGTATTTGTTTAGAACAAGACAAAGCCAGAACAATTCCTTCTTTTGCCTCATGCAGCTCTTTTGGTTATTGTTACAGAAAAATAGAAGCCAATACATAGCAGATTGCTTTGCCTATGTGAAACGTGTTTGTTATGTAAAGGAGTCTCAGGATTTTTTGAAGGAAAAGGAAAGAGCTGCTGTCACAAGCCCTTGTTGTACTTCATGGAGACATTTCTAGTTCAAGGCAGTGTTCCTAAGAGAAGCTGTGCCCACTTTATGAGACTACAGATATCTACAGGTTTGGTAGTTTCTCACTCTGAAGTTTTTGTTATGCAGAAAAAACAATGCAAGACTTCAGGACAAAGCAACTTTTTCAGTGAGAGATACATCTACAACTCTTTGTCTCAGGATTTTCTGCAGATGACCATTAGCAAAGTACCTGAAAACCTTTCATGTAAAATCAATGGCAATTGCATAACACTGCAGAACTCACGTATATTTCTCTTTTATTGGTAAAACTATTTACTTTCTAAAACTATTTTACTTTCTTTGTGTGTAGATTTTTTAAAAATAGTTTTCTTTTACCTGTTGTAACATGATTTTTTAAATATTTTTTACTCAGCTGTTTCGATTGGGGGATTCTAGTTGAAAAGAAGGGCCATATGCTTTGGAACAGGGTCTTTTGGAAGTGTGTAAACTGTGTCCTGCTGATTATTTTGCTTATTGTGCTCTGACAGCTTGTTCCCACTCAACTGTGAGCACACAATGCATCTCAAGCAAATCGATGCAGGCTCTGCGATCAGCATTGTTCTGAGAACAGCCATCATTTTATAAAGACCTGATGTCCATCACTAGTGGGAATGGATTCAAGGCACCATTGAAGACTAGGCTGGGCTCACAGGTTTGTTAGAAGCTGTCTGATTGCCCAGCAGCTTGACCCTAATGGACAGTGCTGAGGCAGTCCAGCAGTCTCCGTCTTCAGCTCATCAGTCTCTCAGCAGAGATTCAGCCAGATAGCTATACAACATGCTACCAAGCTAAAAGAAAAAATGTTTGAGTCATTTTGCAGAGGACGGGATTGTTAATCAGGTGATCAGACTGTCCCTAACACAAGACATGTCTGAAAAGGAAACAGTTTTTCTTTCCCTGATGGCCTAATTCATCCACAGGTACAGCCACACTGTTTCCTTGTTCACGACTTTCTGCAGAACAGAGCAAACGTGAACTGCATGGACAATTTTATTTTGTTTCAGTGATATGAAATTGTCAAATTTCAAAGGAAATTTGACAATTTCATATCAATGAAACAAAATAAAAGATCACAAATAAAATCCTGTGTTGGAAACCATGTTGTGTGAGGCTCAATGAAAAGCACCTAAAATTTTTATCTAATTCAACAGAAATATATCTATAGACATGTTTTAAGCTTCCCATTTCACACTGAAAAGTTGAATATGTAAGGGAATAATTTTCTGTTTCCTCACTCCAGTCTGGCTGTTTTTGCAACTGCTTTAATTCCCCGGTAAGAGGCCAGTTGAGTTTTGCACTTGAAATATGACATAGGTATTGCTGTCTAATAACGGCTCAAACCAAACTCCAAGGTGTCAAGGCAAAAAGGTTTCCACAGTGACCCATCCCCAGTGAGAAATCTCTCAACTTTGCTCCCAGTAACCAGGAGTTTACTGGGTCTATAAAATTCTGGTCCCATCAGAAGCATGACAAGTTTCTCTACTTGAATCTGGATTATAGCTTGTGGAGTCTATGCAGTAGAGAAAGACAGTTGCAAGAAAAAAACAAACAAGTATTGTCCTTTCTCACCTGATCTGTAGTTAATGGAAGAATAATCTGTGAATATCATTACCTAAGGAGCATGCAGCTAAATCTCCTTCTCTGGTTCTTCCCTTAACCTTGTATTTCCTAAAATGGTACACTTGACCTTTTACATCTTTTAAATTTGTTAGCAGTATCTTTTAAAAACAGATAGGCAATTGTGACCTTGTCAATATCAAATACTTTTATCTACACATAGATGCCAGTCCTTCTCATTTAGCTGATTTACATTTGGGACTGCAGCTCTCCCAGAGCTAGGTGGCACTTAATGGGGCCTGTTGCTGTGGTTGGTGATGCAATGAGCTATGAATGCTACCTTTTATCTTAGCTTTTACTATCCAAGTGAAACCAGTTACTAGAAAAGCTGTTTGGTCAAATGGGTGACAAAGCCCTCCAACTGAACAATGCAGCCCATCCTGCATCTGAAACTCTGCTACAGGCATTGCAGTTAGACAGCAAAGGTGGGGACTGAAAAGCTGCAAGTTCAAGACTTTGGAGATGGATAGCTGCTACTTTAATTGAGCAGTGGAACAAGAAGCAAAGTTTTTGTTAGGTTATTTGTGAGGCAAGTTTTCTAAATGCACTGAATGAAAGCATTCAACCAAAAAGGAGAGGTATATGAGAAGGAGAAATTTAATTTCTTGGAGTTCAAGGTATTCCCCAGTATCACAATTTTTGGCTGGTCTAGGTTATATCTCACAGCTGCTACCCACACGACAGGACAAATGCAGGTTTTTCTGAGTTCTTGCTCTTTTACTTCTCTGTGTGTAACACCTGTCAGGCTGTATGGGGCTTCTTCAGGCTCTGCTCTTCAGTTCTAACTGATGGTTGTGAGATCAGCATTTGAAGTGGTGCTGTGGTGTAGGAATGAGCCATAACAGACCCTGACACTGAAGAAACCCATGGACCTGGGTAGTAACAGAGCTCAGGGATGTGCCAGGTAATGACCTAATCCTCAATTGAGGGTAAAACTAGCTTCTTTCTGAGTAGCATTTTATCTTCAGCAGAACAAGCAAAGGCTCATGAAATCTGTATATATGGTGCAAAGAAATTTGGAAGATTGAAATCCGTGTAAGTTTTGGGATTTGAACTCTGAACATCTAACTCTTGACACGGTATCTCTGCTTTCAGAGGAGGGTTATCTTATCTAAAAGAAGTGCTAATTTGCACTGAGTTGTATTTCCATGCAATCTAAACAGGAAGAGGGTATTTCAGAACTGGGATGTCTGGTGTGTGTGGACTCCCTGTGCTTACAAATGTTTACTGTTTCACTTAATGTTTGACCTTCAGTTCTGACTGTCTTGTTCTGGAATTCTGATCTGTGAACTCTCATCTTTCCCCTAAACTGCAAATTAAGACATTAATACCATCACTTCAAAGGAGAAAAGACAATCAGGATCACCTGCATGCAGAATATCCTATATGCCATAGACAGTTCTTCTGGCAACTAACTCCATCTCAGAGATTTCTAACCCTCTTGGTTCTTTTAAGAAGCAGCCCAGATGCTGTCACATTGCAGTCTGGTGAAACTATATAAAGGAGATTTGCTGACGTAGTGACCGTATTTATACTACAGTAGATAAATTAGATCATAATCTTAAAACTCTATGTCTGATTTTTACAAATATGTACATGTATTCAAAAGAGAGTTCATTGCACTTAGTTAACCATATGCATAAAATGCCTCTAAGAGCTGAACTTTAATTGTTGAATGTATTTCATCCTGTTCTATGTTCTCACAGATTTATACCATCAAAAAAGTGAAAAACTCGCAGTTGTGGGATACTCCTGAAGATTAATGAAGATAAATTAGTATAGAAAGACCTAGCTTTAAAGTATGTATGTCTTTCTAAGTAAATCAAACATGATCTTTCTGACTTTGCATTAGCTCAATCTTAGCAGATTCCAGCTTTCTCATTTACAAGTTTTACACTCCAGAAGACTAAAAATTGTTCTGTTGCTTCAAAGAGCTTTGGGGTTGTCCCAGTTCTGATGGTCCCAGTACCAATTAGAAGTTATGCCATAAGGCATCCCTTCCCTTCAAGTGCACAGCCTAGTCCCATGTCTAGTGCAGGGTAAGAGGTTTTCTAGGAATATCAAGTGTCCTCTGTAAGAGCAACTAGAGGCATGAAGCCTTAAGGAACTTGAAATAAAGAGTACAGATCAGAAATGGCACTGAGCTACCCAGTGGTTGTTCCTGCCTGCAAGAACTAGGCATTTCAGATCTGCTACAGCTACAAAATAAAGCAATCAAGCCTACAAGTTGCCAGGGTGTGTTAAAGAGAAAATTGGAAGGTGGGCAAAGAGCTAAGTATCGTCATGCGAAAATGTACATAGAAAAAACCTTCAACATTTCCGGAGGCTTTTCTGTTCCTCATCTTCAAGCCTAAATCATATCCTCAGTGAGCTGGTTCTCCCAGTACCTGTCTCAGACCTTCGGATTATTTCCTCACTGGATGAGGACCAGAGAGGAAAAGCAATAGGTGGAGGCAGTGTGGTGATATAGAAGAGAGCAATACTTACACTATTGGCTTTATTGAGACGATAAATTAAGGATTGGTGCTTACTGCTTATTGCTTTTGAGGCCATTTCTGAAGGTGAAGATGAAGATGAAGACTTATTATTTTAATTATTATTCTGCTAAATATTGTAGAGAGGCATTCAATAATCTCCAAACTGTCCATGAGGAGGTGTTGGTTCTCTCCAGATTTCCAGGAGATAAGGCAGACTCTCTGGTGTCTGTCTATTGTTTAAGACTTCCAAGGGATAGGAAAATTATGTAATGAACAGTAGGATTACAGCTCTTTTCCATTAAAAAAATAATGAAGATCTTGCATTAAAAAGTTGTTAAAAGTGTCTCTGTGTCTTTCACTTCTGTGTAGCTATGTGCTGTCATTCCCATGGGGTCAAGGTGGAGTCTGGATGGGACAAGAGAAAGCCAAGAATACAAAACAATCTTGTCTGCACAGTTGTAGAGTAATGGTCTACAGTTAGAAATTATTTTAAGCATTTCAGCTTGATGTTTTAGTGAGGATCAGTACACCCAAAGCCTAATGAGGCCTGTAGAACAGATTGGTCATAATAGAGAAGCAGCTTTCACCATCTCTTTTTTCATCCACATTATTCTAGATATAATGGGAAACAACCTCAAGGAGTTACAGCTTTGAAGTGTCTAATAAAGGCAAGTTTTTCCTTCTTTGAGAAGAAATGTCAAGTGGAAACATCTGTATTGAGGATGATAATTTCTGAGTGCAGTGAGTGAGCAGAGAGCTGACAAATACATAGTGATGGGCTTCTGAAAACTAGCCATGTTTTTGAATCACCAATTGTACATTAAACCTGTACGTGGCCTTACATTATGTGCAGCTCTTAGCAGAGGTGTAACAGAGAAATATATTGCATTCAGTGTTTCTTTTTTTAGACCTTGCCAGCTGTTGTGTAATTCCTAGTGGCGACAAAAGTCTTCGAATCCCAAGAAGTTAAAAGGATCAGTAGGTGCTCAGCATCTCTTCTCTGAGAGGACTGAGTCAACAGACTCACTGCAAATCAGAACCCAGGGCAGTGCTGGTAGGGAAGTGATAACCTGCTGGTGGGCAGAGGCTGAAATGTCTATAATCTCACTGATCAACAGCTCTTCAGGTAGGCTCAGATGCAGTCCTGAGACAATCCCGCAGTTTGGCTCTGGGTAATAGACAGCTGGACTTGGCTGGACAGGGAGTGTGTGACTGAAGTACCATCCAACCATGGTGATCCTATGCATGCCAGCTACAAAACAAGTTTTCCATAGTCTTCTTCACTGCAGCATTACTAAGTGTGCCACACTTCACTGGTTGTCTAAGGATATGGTTTAAGTTCAGGACTAGAAATCTCACTGGGTAGAGCAAAGAGCAAGTAGCTTTTGCACCACACCTATATGACAGTTATGATAACATTCACAAGCCTTCAGGATCTGGCCTGATTATTTTGTTGGGCAGAAAAATCAATCTCCAGCATAAGTTTATCCTTTAATTTTGAACTCTGTTCCTGCTTCCTCAGAGATCCTGTTTCAGCTGTCTAAAAGGTAAAATTTTTCATTCACATTAGCTCAAGCAATGCAAATCATGCACTCCAAAGACTTTTATGTTAAGTTGCAGGCTAATACACTCAAAAACTTAGCTGCTCATATTTGGCTGGAGGGGTTGTGTAGGCTACAATTCACAGTACACCTTCAAACTTTGCTTTGCTCTTAATGTACTAATAATAAAACCAAGAAACAATAAGGGTATAAACATATTCCAAGAGACTAAGCATCACTGATATGTATGTATGCAGATAGATGTACATACTGGTTTACTATCTAACTTCTCTAGCAACTTTCCAGGAACATTCAAAACAGTGATATGAGAACCCACAAAAAAAGCTACAGGATACGAGAGAGTTACTAAAATATTTGAAAGTTTCATCTGTGTACTGCACTGGGCTTTTCAATCACCCTAAATTAACCTAGCTGCACCTTTTCTACTTCTAAAGAAGAATGAAAGACCCATGATCAAAGATACCTCTTCCTTATTGCAGACCTGTGATTAATGACATTTCTCTGACTGAATAGTCAGGGTAAATCAGATAGTTTTGTTTTGCTTGAATGAGTTTATACAAGAGACACATTTTCCTATGGGTCCTAAAGCACATAGCAGCTTGGTGGAAGTAAATTTATGCAAGGGTTTGCTTCCTGCTTTCTGAATTCCAGACTAAGAATCAAGCCCCAGTTTTCAAAGGATTTGGGATCATAAAGTCATAGAACAGTTGGGATTAGAAGGAATCCTAAAAGTTATCCTGTTGCAGCTCCCCTGCCACAGTCAGAGACAACTTTCAGCAGACCAGGCAGCTCAAAGCCCCATTCAGACTGGCTTTGAACACTTGCAGGAATGGGGC
>VZRH01000904.1:0-11774 GCA_013397555.1 Urocynchramus pylzowi
AAAACCAACCAATCAAACAAAAATAAAACCACTAGAAATAAAGAAAAGGAGGGGAAAAAAACCACCAAAAAAGCAACCCAAGCAGGGCTGTGCCCTCCCCCACGAGCACAGCTGTGCCCCTCACACAGGAAACCCCCCCAGAGGGCCAGGCTGGGACAGAAAAGCCAAGTCCTCCTAATCTTTCTTATCAGCAGCAAGGCCAGCAGCTGCTCTCCTGCTCTTCAGAAGGTGTGAAATAGATGAGTTTGTGAGCTGGGAAAGTGAACCAGAGGATATTCGAGGTTCAAAACCAGCAGCAGCAGCCCCCTCTTTGAGGAGCTCAGGAAACAAGGCAGCCCGAGGGAGATTTTCTCTCACGAGGTGCTGCTCACCCCGCAGAGAGCTGAGATGTGTGATCTATTTAGAGTGATATTTACTGAAAACATGGCCCAGAGAAGGTGCTAAACGAGGCCTGTGGGCCTGTCCCAGAGGCCCACCATGGCCCTACATCCTGCACCACAGATGGTTTATCTTATAAATATCACCAAAAGTGAGAGCAAGAGGCCTGCCCAGCACAAAGGAAGGGCTGAGCATGGCTGGGAGGGAATTTGGGGGTGCTCAGGGTGTGCTCCCACCAAAAGTGGGAGCAAGAGGCCTTCCCAGCACACACAAAGGAAGGGCTGACCATTGCTGTGAGGGAATTTGGGGGTGCTCAGGGTGTGCTCCCACCAAAAGGGGGGCCAAGAGGCCTTCCCAGCACAAAGGAAGGGCTGAGCATGGCTGGGAGGGAATTTGGGGATGCTCAGGGTGTGCTCCCACCAAAAGTGGGACCAAGAGGCCTTCCCAGCACAAAGGAAGGGCTGACCGTGGCTGGGAGGGAATTTGGGGGTGCTCAGGGTGTGCTCCCACCAAAAGTGGGACCAAGAGGCCTTCCCAGCACAAAGGAAGGGCTGAGCATGGCTGGGAGGGAATTTGGGGATGCTCAGGGTGTGCTCCCACCAAAAGTGGGACCAAGAGGCCTTCCCAGCACAAAGGAAGGGCTGACCGTGGCTGGGAGGGAATTTGGGGGTGCTCAGGGTGGGGAGGGCAGGGGGGGCACAACCCAAAGCTCCAAGCATCAACCATCATCTGCTCCCCTTGCCTTGGGCTGCTGGAAGGACCTGGGATGAGGGAGCTGTTCCACAGGAGTTAAAAATTCCTCTCTGCTGTGGGTTTTTAAAGCATCCAGGCTTATCCCAAACCTTTTGCCTTTGAATATTGGCTGAAGAGTGAGAGTGAGGCTAGAGAAAGAGATCTTCAGTGCACTTCTAGGAAAAATCTGCTCCCAGAAAATCTGCTCCCAGAAAATCTGCCCCAGAAAATCTGCTTTAGGGCTGGTTTGCCTCCTGAGGGACATGAAGATTATTCACATGACCTAAATCTTGAGCAAGAAATTCTTCAGTGTGTAACCATTACACGCAGTTTGTCTTCAATGTGAGCATCACTGCAATCAGAACTGGGACAGCAGGGTGGACATTTTGCCTCAAGTTTGCTTCTACGTGAGAAAAGAAGGTTTTGGAGTCAGTTCTCACCCAAAGATATGAAAGACTTTTACAGAAGGGGAGTCCCCCCTGCACCAGCCCGACAGTAGGTTTAGCAACAATCTCACTCACAGATACATAAAGAAAATGTGCAAAGTGTTCTGCCCTCAGATTTATGCTGTGAATGTGGTTATTTCCCCCCCCAACACAGTGAGTCACACTTGTGAAGAAATTCTAGGGTGCTCATTTTCCACCAAAATCTCTGAACCAATAATTTTCTGCTGGTTGGTTGATGAGACATCCATGAGAGGTTCACAAACCCTCAAGCCAAACCTTGCTCCTTCTTTCCAAATTATGACAAGGAGGGACTGATTAAATGATTTCCCCCTGCAGCTCTGCCCCCTCTGCAGCTGAAAGCAAAGCAGTATCTTGTCTGACATCACCAAAAGAGCTGAAATCTCAGCCATAAGGAAGTACAAGGGTAAAACTGCACAGTCCCAAGTGCTGCTGGGGTGAACTTTACCCCGAGCCAATTCACCTACTTATGAAATGATCCATCCCAGGGAATTGATTCTGATGATAAATCTGCCCTTTGAATATGCTGAGAAACAACATTTCAAAATCTCCAGCTCAGATCTGATCCCATCTCTGGGTCAAAAGACAGCTGAGCAGGGTGGTGGTGTTGAGATGGAGCCACAGGAGAGCCTCAAATGAGAGGCACCCCGATGCCTCTGCTCAGGTTGTTTTACTGAGGCAATGCCAGCACATCTGGTTCTCTGACAGCAGGGCTCAAAACAAAGCTGATCTGACACTCCAGACAGCTCACACTGCCCCAGCAGGGCAGGTTTGAGTTAGGGAGGTGCTGATAACCCCACTCAGAATTCCTTATCTTCCACGGACACCTGTGCCCAGCCTGAGGGACAGCACCCAGCAGCTCCATCCTCCCCCTGCCCTCCCTGATCCACATCCTGACACGGCAGGAGAAGACCTCTGCTCCTTTTAAGTTGGGCTGTTTTGAAGCCATATCAGAAAGACAAAGAAGAAACCAGCATCTGCCTTTGGAGCTGATTTCTCACCTCTCAGAAAGCCAGACTTCCACCCAAAGGTGGAGCTGAGGATGACAAATATTTCCTTTATACATCAGGATTCCCTGGGCAGGAAAAGGGAACCCTCCTCCTTTCTGGGGCACTCTGATCTTTAAGGTCTCTTCCAACCCAATCTAGGATTATTTTCTCAGTCAACTCTCAGTTACAATAAATGTCAGGATGATTTTGTCTCTTAAACCCAAATACTCTTGGGAAAAAAAATCAGACTTGAGGTATTTAGAAGGTTCGCCTGATAATGATCTCAAAGACTTCCTCATTAACAGATGGAAACACTTTTTTTTTTTTTTTTTTTTTGGTGACAGATTTCTTCTTATTTTTGAAGTTTTAAATCCTCAATTATAGAACACAAGACTTAAAACCCCCTCAGCCCTACTAGAAAGCATTAATTTAATGCTAAGGAGAAATTACCACATTTTTAAGCAGTGCTTCAGCATCCAAAACAAACAAACATAGTGAGGACATTATTATCTCCATTCCTTCACAGAAACTCACAGAAAAGTTGAAGCAACTGCCCAAGCCTTGAAATGCTGCTGAAACAGTTTCTTGTGCTCTAACCCTGCAGCTTTTAAACCAATCCATGGTATAAATGATTTCTGCTGTATATCTGGCAGAGCTGGGAGTTCTCTGAGGATGAACATAAATTCAATTATACCAAATTAAATGGGAATGTACATAAGCCACATAACATTTTAATTGGGGGTGAGTCTTCACTTTTTTTTTGGAAGAGCTGTGCAATAGCTGAGTCCACAAAGATGATATGACACATCTGCTTTCTCCCTGGAGCTGCCTGCTTTTATTAATTATCCTGCAGAGATATATTTATATTGATGTAGTCAGTGTGTGAACAAAACCTCATGGAGGAAAAATGGTTTAATTGAGGGAGGGAAACGTGGTTTACGGGTGCTGAGAAAATCTGGTCTTTAGAGTCAGTAAAAGTTTCATAAGTGATTAGATAAAAAATAAATCCTAGGGAAATATTTGCACCAAATACGTCTTTGACATTTCATGCTGGAGAATCGAATAAAAAACGTTCCTGACTCAAAAATCCATTGGCTGCACCTGGGGCTGAGTTCAGACCACTCCAGCTCTCTCACTCCCTTTTCCTCTGCTCTGGTTAACAAATCTGCCTCTGCTGCCCCAGAGTGCTCCCTCCCACCCACCCTCCCTGTGCCAGTGTTAACTTCCCAAAATCAGGCAAAGGCAGGACCAAGCTGTGCCCTGTCCTGCTCTGTGTCCCCACTGCTGGACTGGGGACGGAGGAGCAGAGGCTCTGCCAGAGCTTTCCCTGCCTGTTTCGGGAGCCAAAAGAAGAATCCGCCTGTAAACGACACAGAAATGTTGGCAAACCGCTCTGCAGGGGCACAAACATCACAGCTGGCGACACTCAGGTGACTCCAAAGCACACCTGGCTGTGCCAGCCCGGGCCTCGCTCCGTGCCCAAGAGCAGCCACTGAACGAGGTGCTGAAGGGAAGAGTTTCAGCCTGTCCCGTCCCAGGGAGGCAGAGAACAAGGCAGGAAAACCCAGAGCACCGGGAGGGCCCCCGGAGCTCCCCTGCCCCCGGCACAAGGCGCTCTTTGTGGCGGACGATGCTCCTGCGAGAGACGCTGCCTCAGCCCAAAGCCCGGCCAGAGATGGAGATCTCACACGCTAATAAATAAAAATAAATATCTGACCTCAAGTAAAAGATCCTTCGTTTGACACTCCTGATCATTTTTTATACTTCAAGCTCAGTTTTTACTGGACAGGATCCAGCCATCCTATGGAAATGGAACAGTCTTTTTCTTTAGGTGAACAAAAGTCCTTTTCTAGTCCTGAGGGCCGGCGAGTTTATCCAAATATTCTCAGTTTACTACTAGCCCCTTTTGGAGCCGATACTCTCAATAGAAGCACACTTTGTATCTGCGGGGCAGCGCCAGGACAGGGCTGAGCCCGGCGCGGGGCCGGAGCCGCCCGGCGGGGAGGGACCACGGAGCCCCTGCCTCCTCATCCTCCCCATTGTGGTTCTTATGTCCCCCCCGCCCTCCTCATCCTCCCCCTTTTCCTCTTCATCCTCCCCTTTGTCGTCCTTATGTCCCCCTGCCCTCCTCATCCTCCTCCTCTTCATCCTTCCTTGCTCTCCTCATCCTTTCCCTTGTCCTCCTCATCTTTGCCCCTGCCCTCCTCATCTTCCTCCTAGCTTCTTCATCCTCCCCCTTTTCCTCTTCATCCTCCCCTTTGTCGTCCTTATGTCCCCCTGCCCTCCTCATCCTCCTCCTCCTCTTCATCCTTCCTTGCTCTCCTCA
This sequence comes from Urocynchramus pylzowi, assembly GCA_013397555.1. Taxonomy (NCBI): domain Eukaryota; kingdom Metazoa; phylum Chordata; class Aves; order Passeriformes; family Fringillidae; genus Urocynchramus; species Urocynchramus pylzowi. Next base: position 4,890 of record VZRH01000904.1, read on the forward strand.
TCCTTTCCCTTGTCCTCCTCATCTTTGCCCCTGCCCTCCTCATCTTCCTCCTAGCTTCTTCATCCTCCCCATTTTCCTCCTCCTCTCCCCCCTGCTCTCCTCATGGCCTCCCTGCCCTCTTCATCCTCCCTCTGTCCTCTTCATCCTCCCTCCTTTTCCTCCTCATCCTTCCCCGTTTTCCTCCTCCCCCTTACTCTCTCCATCCACCCCCTGCCCTCCTCTTCTCCCCNCTTCATCCTCCTCATTCTCTCTCCTCATCCTCTCTCCTATCCTCTTCATCCTCCTCATTCTCTCTCCTCATCCTCTCTCCTATCCTCTTCATCCTCCTCATTCTCTCTCCTCATCCTCTCTCCTATCCTCTTCATCCTCCTCATTCTCTCTCCTCATCCTCTCTCCTATCCTCTTCATCCTCCTCATTCTCTCTCCTCATCCTCTCTCCTATCCTCTTCATCCTCCTCATTCTCTCTCCTCATCCTCTCTCCTATCCTCTTCATCCTCCTCATTCTCTCTCCTCATCCTCTCTCCTATCCTCTTCATCCTCCTCATTCTCTCTCCTCATCCTCTCTCCTATCCTCTTCATCCTCCCCCCTTTTCCTCCTCCTCCTCCTCCCCGGTATCTCTGCCCACATCTGATAGCGCCGCAGAACAGAAACCACGGAGCCAGCGCAGCGCCCTTTCCCCTCCTGCCATCTCCCCGGGAAGAATGTTTGGAAACGCTAAACGCTCTTTTCCATGTTTCTACATCAGTTCTTATTTCTCGTCCAGCCCGTGAGCGGCTGCCAAGCGCATGAAGTAATGAGAAAGCTTCGGGACAGGGGCTGACTTCACTCCAGCGCCGCTGCAGAAACACACCCAGCGCGTCCCGGGCTGTCAGCACGGCGCTGGACGGGACCTCATTAGCGAATTTTGACTTTCCCAGCGGGAGGAGACGCGTTCCTGGGTGTCACCGTCCCTCTGCCCTGCCCTTCTCTGTCACACCTTCCCTGCATCCTTCCCTTCCCTGTCACACCTTCCCCGCATCATTCCCCTCCTTGTCACACCTTCCCTTCCCTCCCTGTCATGCCTTCCCTGCCCTTCCCTGTCACCCCTGCCTTGTCCCCCTTCCCTGTCACCCCTTCTCTGTCACCCCTGCCCTGTCACCCTTTCCCTGCCCTTCCCTGTCGCCCCTTCCCTGCCCTGTCACACCTGCCCTGCCCTTCCCTGTCTCATCTTCCCCGCATCATTCCCCTCCCTGTCAAACCCTCCCTGCCCTTCCCTGTCACCCCTTTCCTGCCCTTCCCTGTCACCCCTGCCCTGTCACCCCTTCCCTGCCCTTCCCTGCCCTTCCCTGTCACCCCTGCCTTGTCACCCTTCCCTGTCACCCCTTCCCTTCCCTGTCACACCTGCCCTGCCCTTCCCTGTCACCCCTTCCCTGTCACCCCTTCCCTGCCCTGTCACACCTGCCCTGCCCTTCCCTGTCGCACCTTCCCGGATCCTGCCCCGTGCAGCTGGGAATGTCCCAGCAGAGCACTCTTTGCCCCCAGACGTGCCCTGGGGCTGGTGACAATGACCTCAGCGGCCCCGGAGGCTGGCAGGGATGTGGAGAGGAGGAAAAGGCAGGACACAAACGCTCACCTGAGGCTCGGTGGCTGCGCGGGGACGCGGCTCCGGTGCCTGGTGCACAAAAAGGCTGCGCTGGGGGAGGTCTGTCATAAGCTGCCCCCTCGTACAAGGAAACGCTTAAATGCAGGATTGAAACTCCTCTGTGGAATTACATCCTGTCCAGGGACACAAAGGGACCGGAGCCCTCAGGAGAGGGAGGCACTTTCACATGGAAAGTGTTGGAACGGCGGCTGATGGGGCAGGGCTCCCCAGGGGAGAGGCAGAAACTGGAGACAGAAAAGGGAATGAGGGGCTGGAACCTGGGATAAGTGGAGTTTTGAGGAGACTGAGGGATGGGGTGAAAAGAAATTCAGTTCAGACACTGAGACAGGAAAGAGTGATCAGCAAGAGGGACAACGACCAACAGAGGTCACAGAGCTTCTGTCTGTAAACACAGGTCAGACAAACAGCCAGAAAAAACAGCTGGAGGTCCTGCACTGGGCTGAGTGGGATTTGAACTGGAAATGAAGGGTTTGTGTGCAGCAGTGAGCAGATGGATAGCACCAAGTTGTTACCTAGCGGCCTTTGGAAATAGCTGCAAACTGCTCTCAGCACTTACTCTGCAAGTGCTGCTATTTGAGGGGGAAAATATTCAATGGAAATTCCTTCTCTCACTGAATCAGCAGAGGAATCCAACACAACACAGCCAATCCCTTCAGCACGTGCTGCCTAGGGATACATTTAAAAAATAATATATTAGGAAGGGTGGTTTTATTCCTACAAGCCTTGCCCACACAGTGACACCAAAATTTCGGCAGATAAGGGTCCATAAATCTCTTTACCTTATTAGAACGACTCCTAGTTGAAGAAAATGAGCCCAGCTTATCCCTGGAGCCTTTTGGACAAGGGCTTTGCAATAACACAAGAGAACACAAGAGAACTGGGCTGAGCCCTGTGCTGTAATTTCCATGGGGCCGAGTGCCACAGGTGCACTAATATAGGCATTAGTGAATGATTAGGCCCCATAAAATATATGAATGCTGTTTCTTTAAGAAGCCATAAAATTTTATTGAGGAAAAAATCCATGTGCAAGGCTTTTGGTTCGTTTCATGCGGTCATTCAGAATTTCACTCATTTCTGACAGGACTATGATAATTAAAACTGGGTCTGGTTTCTATAAAGTCCATCTGGCCTTCCGTGATGGAGACTTTTGGAAGGATGTAATTGCCTGGGCAGCAAATAACTATTTTGCCATCCGCAGTAGTTTAATTTTGTCCCTGCAGCAGGGGAGCCAAGTCAGAGGGGCAAAAGATCATTAAGGTCTGTGGGGGAAGAGGGGCTCCCAGAGCCGGGGCTGGCCGGGATTTGTTGAAACGCTTGACACCAATGGGCCCCATTAATGCATGGGTTAGATACAATCTGTGGAAAAGGGTCTATTATAAAGGGATTATTTGGAAGTGTTCTGTAGTTGGGGGTGGGTGTGATTGAAGGACTTAAAACTGTTACATTAACCCTTAGGGCACTCCAGGCAGTAACAAACCTGGCATTAAAGCGCTGGTGTTTGTCACAATTTCTCCACTTCCCTCCTTCCCTGCCACGAGGTCAAAGAGATTAAAAACATCCATAATGCACTCTTCGGAGCTACAAAGATGAAGCTTGTTTTCTGTCCACTTTATGGCTGCTGCAGCTCCCCCCTCCCTGCCTCCCCTGCTCCCACCCCAAACACAATCGTTAAACAACAAAACAAATGGCAAAGGACAGGCAGCGGCGATTATTTCATATATGCACGGAATATAGGCATGTATTTACTTACACATCAAAAGAAAGCCAGCACAGATGGAGTGGTGACAGGAGAAGCTCTAGAGCTCTGCTTTAAACACCCAAAATATGCCTGTTCATATTTTGCTTGACTTGAAAACAGAGCTGGAAATTTCAGGCTCGTGAGTCAATACCTTTCCTGGGAAGCTGCCTTGTTCTGCCACGTTCCTTTGAACGTCACAGCTCCACAAAGCTACTCAGGGACTTGATAGACTCTCAAATACTTTCCAGAAATCCAGCTTCATTTGCATTTTAAGCATTTTAGGCATTTTGTGGGGTTTTTTTCCTGTCTTGTCAGCAGTGCACGTGTGACTCCTCTGGGAGACCAAAATCCAAATTGGGACATTGTGGGGCTGAAGCTCATGAAGGGATCAAAAATCTGCACCACCAAGGGCAGCCAATTTAACCAGCACCCAGAATTGCTCAGGTTTGCAGTTTTTACACTTATGCACATCCTTTAACTCCCCCCACGTTCTACACAGAGGGATTTCAGCCTTCTATGCAGCAAGTCCAACAGCAAATCCAACTAAAACATGTTTCTGTTTTGGCCTGAGGATGAGGCACTGCTTTGTCAATCATTTAAAAACAAGAGGAGAGGCTGAATCAGCTGATTTTGGACATTCTGAGTGTTTTGAAAATTAATTTGTGGGACAAGAGGCGGAAAGCATCAGAAAAAATGATGGAAAGATCAATGCATGAGGAAATGAAACATATCTCAATGTGGAAAACCCAGTGCTGCTACGAGGGGTTGGAGTCCTGGAACACTTGAAAATCACCTTGAGATTCTCATGTTCTCTTCCTGACTGTGGTGAGGGATGAAGGAGGAAAGGCCAGAGGAGAACACGAGCTCCAGGCACTGGGCAGACCCAGTCCAGGAGGACCCAGAGCTCCATCCTCTCCCTCTGGCTGCAGCTTGTCACTGTGACAAATTATTTACACAGTTGTGTGCCCCAGTAACCCCAAAGCCTGCGACCATCAGCCATTCCCAGGGTAATTTTCTCTGGAATAAGTGACTTGTGTTTTGCTTTCTTTTCCAAGGGTTCATCCATTTCATCTGATCTTGTACGATCCCCAAATCAATCACCTGATTCATGGGCTGCTTGCAAGAATACTGAGAATGTGGGAAAAGCCCCAAGGGCCAGAGAATGTCCCATTTCCGTGGAGTTTGTGCCACACTTTGCTGCAGGATTACTTGTGACTGGTTTTTCTCCTCTGGGCAGCTCTGGGAACTCTGAGGGAAAACATGTGCATATGAAGTGTTCCCCAGATCCCACTGGAAACAGCAACAGAGATATGGCAGTGGAGAGCACACTTTGGAGAGAATTATTGAAATTGTGACTCTTCCAATACAGTAGAAATCTCTCTTTGCTTTGGCATGTCCAGCTCTGCTCACCACAGCAATCAGCACAGTCAGAAATGATTGATAGCTAAAAATGTCTGCTTGGAAGAGCAGAAAGGCTTATTAAACCCCATGAATTAGGGGGAAAAAAGGTGTTTAAAACCTTTGTATGAGCCCAACCCACAAAGGTTTATCCAGACCAAGTAGTCATGAAAGCAAACCTCCTAATTAACAAACTCTTAGAGTTGCTAATTCTGGTTGGATTCTTCATCTGCTGCTCCAGTGCTGGGACCTGTTTGATGTGGCAAAGCTGCCCCAGCAGCCCTGAGCCTGCAGGCACAGCACCAAAGGCAGGAACCAGCTGCCTCCCTTGAGCAAAAGACTGAAATCAAAGCCCCAGAGCCACTCTGACCTCTAACCAAGCTGTGTTTGGGTATTTGGCAGGAAGACAATGCCTCTGAGGTGATGATGCCTTGTAGGATACACAGCCAGGAAGAACCTTCTGCAAGGTGAGCTGCCCACAAATCAACCCCAACTCAAACTTGGTCAACAGCACCAGCAAAAGGACAGAACTCCTGAACAGATATTGGTGCTGACACTGTAACAGAGGAAAGTTTAAATGGGTTAAAACCCAGCTCCTGTATTTTCATCCTGCTCCCGAGGCTGCTGGTGCTTCCCTGAGGAGCCCTGTCTGGCACTCACCACACTGGGTGTCAAAAAATTCTCTTTATTCATGGTTTTATTGGGATAAATCAAAGATAAGTGGAATTTCAGCCAGGCTGTGCAACCACCCCTCATTCCCATCCTTTTTACTGACTGGGCACTGCCCTGTCCTGTTCCATCCAGCCCATCCACACTGAGCACACCAAAGCTTGTGATCTTCATCATCTTCACCTTCAAACTAAATATATCTGAATGAATCCACCTCTAAAATTTGTTAGAATCCTCTTTATGCAGTTACTTGGAGCATAAACAGAGTTATTTATCCATACAAAAAAAAAAAATCTGCTGTGAGTTTGCAGACAACTCCCCCATAGATTGTATTTTCCTATTTTTTATTGAAATCAAAACAAGCTACAGGGCTGCTTTTCCTTGGAAATCACATTAAAAATATTCTGTTCTGAAGATCCTGTAGGCTGATGAAACCTGCATCTTTTCTAAATCAAGGAGAGTGAAATTCTGCCAGGCAAAGTAGACGGAAGAGTGCCAAAAACCCTGAAAAGGTTTCTTAGAAGGGGAGAAAAAAAAAAAAAAAAGAACCAGAATAAAAGAAGCTGTGAAAGTTTATGAGGATAAACACTGATGACAGGTGGAGTAGAAGCTGAAATCTGAACTCCAAAGTAACTGCAAATAAAGATTTGTTACAGATGGTTTTAATATGACCTAACACTGGGATGCCAGCTACAGCATCACTTTTTCCTGTAGGCTGGACAAAACTAATAATGGAGTTGTGGAAACAGGGCTGCAGCAGCACAGACAGCACAGAGGGCACACGGCCTGCAGGACATCCCCTGTGCCCTGGGGAGGGTGAGAGACACTCAGGAAATAGGTGAGAAAGGGACACAGAGCTGGAAACAGGAACATGTCTTTTAAAGTGGGAAAATCACAGAATCCCAGGATCACTGAGGCTGGAAAAGCCCTCCAAGGTCATCGAGTCCAAGCTGTGCCTGATGCTCACCTCATCACCAGCCCAGGGCACTGAGTGCCACCTCCAGGGATGGGCATTCCAAACCAAGATGCCTCTGCCAAGGCCTGAGCACCCTTTCCATGGGGAAATTCCTGCTGGTGTCCAACCTGAGCCTCCCCTGGCACAGCACAGCCTGCCCAGCCCCTCCTGAACCCCAGATCTTGATGATGCTGATGGGACAGTGCAAGGAGCTCCCTGCCTCCCTCTCCAGTGCCCAGCAGCATTACTGCCCTGGCTTGTAAGGCAAGTGTGATGTTCTATTGCCCTCTGTCAGAGGTGGGCAGTTCTCTTCTGTTCATTGGGCAGTTTTATTTATCTCTCCCACAGCCAATCCTCCCTCCAGGAGATCTCTCTGTCCATGGCCACTGAGTGTCCCTGCATGGCTGATAAAATTCCATCATCCCATGGGAGAGGCTCTGCCCAAGGGAGGAGCCAAGCATTCCTACCTGGATCCAATCTG
>VZRH01000904.1:13752-26326 GCA_013397555.1 Urocynchramus pylzowi
GCATTCCCAGGCAGCTTAGGAATATCAGGGGCAAATATGGTGTAAAACATGCATGTCTAATTCCCAGCTAATGGAGAGACAGCCTTACCTTCCTCCAGCCTTGGGCAGTGACCCCATGCCTTCCCAGCACGCTGTGCTCTGCACTTCCCAGGATCACATTCAAGGGAGACACCGAAGCAAGAGCTCCCCGGGCTGTCTGTGCAATAACTCAGTGTGACAGCAGCTGATTTAGCAATTCCTGTCTGCTAATGGCAGCCAGGGAAGGCCCAAAAGTTAATTCAGATCGCCAAGGTGGGAGCAACTGAGCTACACACACACACACACACACACACACAGAGCTATTTCCCAGGAATTTGGGGTAGCAAATGCCCGAGGAAGCCACGCCTTTCTGGATTTCCTTTAACTCATTATGCCCATTTTCTGGCACCAGCAGCCCGTGCTGAATGCCCCATTGTCTGTTAAACTGGACAGTGCCTGGGCCATCATGCCTGAGAAGTCAGGGGACTGTCTAATGTCTGCTTTTAATATGGGCCAAGTCCTTTTTTCCCCCCCTGTTTAGTATAATTTTATACTGGGTGGACACATTTAGGGCCTGAATGGTTTGACAGTAATGATTAATACCCTGCATTAGGAGATTCCAGTGAAAGTATTCAGGAGCACGCTGTGCAGTTTGGTTCTCATCAGATGGTCAGGTCTACAGGCCTATTAAAAACAGCAGGAGAGCTGCAGACTTAATCACAGAGGCTGGGCCCGTGGAGGGAGGAAGAGTGAGACACAAAAAAAGGAGAGAATTAATAGAAGGACAGAGAAGAGGTGCAGGAAAGCTCAGACTAACTCATGCTCGCAGCAGCCACCAAACCAGGTGAGGGTTTCTTTAAAAGCTCCGTCCAAAAATGTTTCAAATGTAAAAATCTCTTTTCAAAACCAAAGCAGGTAAGGGTGGAAGATTTCACCAGGCAGAAACAGAGTGGAAGGTGAGAATTACTTATAGTTTAATGGCAAAAAATTTTAGCAAGACAAAATAAGACCCAAAGCAGAACAGGTAACGCTGATGGCTCCACATGGCAGCAGGCCCTGTAAAAATGCATCAAAGTTGTTTTAAGAGTGAAATCAGAGCAAACAAACCACTCAGAGAAAGGCCTCACAAAAACAAACCATTTAGAGAAAGGCATCACAAGTCTTTGCTGCTGTTTGGGGCCTGGTTATAAGTTCATGGAGCCAGAAACCAGAACCCTCAATCAAACACGGGTCCAAAGGAGGTCCCTGGTGACACAGCAGGAGTGGGGAGAGCTCCAGGCTCAGAGGGCTGAGCTCTCCTGACCCTGCAGAACAGGAGACAGGACAGTCCCTGTCCCCTGTGGACAAAAACCTGCAGGTGACATCCCCATCAAGGTATTGTCACCTGAGTAATGAGATATTGGCACCCTCCAATGAATGAACAGGGGCAGGGGACACTGAAGGACACCCCTGGGTCTGAAGAACACCCAAAAATGTGCTCAGCAAACTCAGTGGGGTTTTTTTTTTTTGCCATTTCTGTCTCAGAAAAGAAGCACAGAGGAAGCCCAGAGATGCTGAGGTGAGCAGCTCACCTGGGGGAAGGTGCTCTGTGCAGAGGGTGGGAGGAGAGGCTGCTACAGCTGTGCCTGGCTTAACCCAGACCTGGTGTGGCCCAAATGATGTTCTAAGACATGTTTTTGTCCAAATGATGTTCTCAGACATGGTTTTGTCCAAATGATGTTCTCCAGAGGGTGAGGAAGCACTGGGGGCTGGCCAACACCACTTCAGGTGGTGCTGGAGCCCACCTGAGCCCTGGTTCTGTTTGCAGTTTTTTCCCCTCTCACCCTTTCCTGCAGTGTTCAGAGGTTTCAAACATTAACAACCCTTGAAACATTCCCTTAAACCACCATTTTCCCAGCTCTGAGCAGGGAATTACAGAACTTACTCTCCACCAGAGGAAAAGCACCAACCCAACCCCATGGAGATGACAAATCCACCTGACTGAAGCCTGGAACTTCAGCAGGGTATTTATTTATTTATTCCTTCCCCCAGCAAACAGCCCCACGGAGCACTAAGCAGCAGATTACATCCCTGTCTCACGAGAAACATAATATTCCCAATAAAATAAAGCCATCAGAACCAACCAAAATCCCAGGACATTCCATCCAGTCTAATCCCACCCCATCAGGCTCTAATTTCCAGGGATTTTCACAAAGTCAATGTTTGTTTGGGAGAGGTTTGCACAACGCTGCATTAAATGCTGGGAGAGGCACCTTGTGTTCTTGTTTCCTCATGGCCAAGCCCAGCCTTTCTGCCACCATCAGCTGCTTGTGGCACAAAAAAAAAAAAAAAANAAAGCTAAAAGCTTAGCATGTGTTAATTTACAGCATTCCTTAACTTGATTATTCGGCTAGGAATCAGCAAGCAGTTGCCATTATGCCAGTGGTCTGACACTTCTCCGCTTTCATCCTACTTAACCATTAAACCTTTACCCCATTAAAAAAAAAAAAAAAAAGTTGGATTTTTCAAAAAGAAGTTGGATCTTTTCAAAAAATCCAAATTTTCAAAATTTCCCAAAAAATGTTGGATTTTTTAAAAACAAAATTTTCAAAAAAAGTTGGATTTTTCAAAAGAAGTTGGATCTTTTCAAAAATCCAAATTTTCAAAATTTTCTAAAAAATGTTGGATTTTTTTAAAAATCTAAATTTTCAAAAAAAAAAAAGTTGGATTTTTTCAAAAATCAAAATTTTCCAAAAAAAGTTGGATTTTTCTCTAAAGGAACACAGCCAAGATCACATAAATGTGTTATCAATTGTGCCACGAATCTATATGAAAATCCCCCAAACTGCTATCAGGAAATTGGATAGAGGAACTCCAGGGTGTGTTGATCCACTGAGAAAGATCCTTTTTAGGAAGGCTGGAGCCTCTCGACCTGCAAACCCAGCTTTTTATTATTGAAAACAACCAAAAATTTGGAAATGTGATGACTTCAGCTGTTCTAAGCATTTGGTGGAAGTTCATTTCTAATGCCCCAGCCTTGGGGGGGTTTCTGGGGCCTCATGGGGACACGGTGCTGCTCCTGAGGTTGCAGTGGTTCCGTGGGTAACCCAGGGCTGCTCTGGGCAGGGCTGTCACCTTTCAGCAGGCCTGAATTTATATTAAAGCCCAAATCATCATTAAAACCCCAACAACACACAAGCGGCCTATAACAAAGCCCCTGAGGTGTTCAAAGTCTGTAAATCCCCTTTTTTTTGAACGTCTGAATAACAACAAACCCAAAACAATAATTAATTCTTCTCCAATGCACAGACCCTGTTCAGTAACAAGCGCTAAAAATACATCTGAACCTTAGAAACAAAAGAGGAGGCACGGAGCACTTTGAAAGTTTGCTCCAATGATTAAATAAATTAGACCTGAGCTGCTAAGAAGGGAAGGACAGAAAGTTCACTACCAGCACGACAAGACATTGCCAGCTCTTGACTTGTTTACCAAGAGAAAAAAGGGCAAAACCCAGCATATTTCTACAGATTTCCAAATTCCGGGCGTTTTTTATATTTAAGTGACAATATGATTTTCAGCTCTGTGAGATCTCTCTTGATTTTTGACACGATGCCCACTCACAGGGCTCTGGCAGTGCCACACCAGCACTGGTGAGGAGGGAAGGGGCTCAGCCACGCAGGAAAGTGAGGGAAAGTGACAATCCCAACAGAGCTCTCATTCCCAGCTCTCCTAAAAATCTGTTTTTCTCTGCTCCTCTTTGAGCCCTCCAGGGCATCTCCTGTGGATTGTGCTCCCACAGCATCACTGGGATGCACTGGGACCCCAGGCCAGCCCTTCCCATCCCCACAGGGGCAGCAGGGAAGCTCCATTTCCTCCCCACTAAAATACTGCTGTGGAAACCCAAACGTGGTTTTTGTGACACATGAGGAATGTTCCTTCATATTTAGAAAGGTCATTGTCTGAGGACAGCAGCTCTTCCCAAATCTGTGTAGTGGCAACGAGGATTTCACTTTTCTGCTGGAGGACTTTCTCTGAGTTTTTTTTTTTCTCAGTTTTCTCTGAGTTTCCCACTCTCCACAACCTGCACACAAAGCCCCACTTTTCCATCCTGGCCCAGAACTATCACTCAGTATGAAAATCCTCTTAAACACCAAAAGAATGCAGGGCTCCCTGTGACAGTGCTTCACTGAGCCCACGAGGAAATTTCCTGAATCTCACTGCTTCCCCATAGCTTGGATCAGCTCAGGGAGCTGGAGGAATGAGTGTTCCCCTTCTGGAAGCATCATCTTTTTTGCTTTTTCCCTTTGATTGGGCCCTTGCCTGTGATGGACAGCGAGAGAACACGGGGACAGGACTTCTGAGCACCCCACCGCTATCTGCGCATTATTTGGATTTGCAGGTTATCAGTGGGGCAGCAACTTCGGCTATGACCTCATTAACTAATGTGGCCACATCAGCACCTCTCCACGGCCTTTATCACTCATCATGTGTCATAAAGCAGCCCGCTGACACCTCCCGGGGAATGCCGGTTGTATCTTATCTCCCGCAGGGGGAGGACCCTCGCTGGGAGACAGAGAGCGCGTCTAGGAATGCGCCGAGGAGACACGGCCGCCAGCGGCAGCTGACAGGGGATGATTTCTCAAACAAACACCGAGGGGGAAATTAATGGGCTTTGGTTTGCCACTGACAATGCCGAGCAGAAATGCATTAACTCCCGGCTGCTATAATTTAAGAATTATGAGTGTAATTTCAGCCCAAAGCTACTGGGACGCTTCCATCAGCATCCAGCGCGCAGCTGCTCTGAGCTCCCATCACCGCCGGCACATGAGCGAGGGCCAGGATCTTTCATTTCCAGCCTTATTCCTGGTGGCTGGGACCTGGAATTCCCTTCCCACATCTGAAAGCCACAACAGCGTTTTCTCTTAATTTCTTCCCGTAAAAAATCCTTCCTTGGCATCTCCCAGATTTGGATAGCGGGAGGAGAAGCAGCTGGCTCGGAACAGCGCCCAGCCGGGGGCAGAGATTGGGGTGATGCCAGGACACCTCACCCTGTTTTACCTTGTTAAAGATGGTTCATTAAAAGTGTGTTTTGCCAGGAAAATGCCACCTCCCCCTGGCAGAAGCTGTGTGCTCCTCCTGATGCCCAAGGAGTGCCGGGCACAGCAAGGAGGGAATGGTTTCACATCCTCAGCAAACACCGTCGGGAGGGTCCCAGGGAACCCTCTCCACACTGCTCTGTTGTTACACCAAGATGTAGTGGGTGTGGATATTTTAAAGTATGCAAAACCCCCTTTAAAAAAGTAAAAATTGTATTTTAAATGAAAAAAAAAAAAGAAACAAACCAAAAAAACAACCAACTCAACTGGCATGGAAGAGTTCCTTGGGCTGGAATCGAGATAAACAGAACATAATGCACAGTGTGAGTGAGCTGGTCACTGCTGGCTGAACTGGGAGGGGTCAGGAGACTGAAAGGTGATGGGCACAGCAAAATGATGCATTCTGCTCACCCTGACTAGGAGCAGGCCCTGCATGGGAGCAATCCCTGCATGGGAGCAATCCCTGCATGGGGAAAAATCTCTGTATGGCAGAGATCCCTGCATGGGAGCAATCCCTGCATGGGGAAAAATCTCTGTATGGGAGCAATCCCTGCATTGGAGCAATCCCTGCATGGGAAAAATCTCTTTATGGGAGAGATCCCTGCATGGGAGCAATCTCTGTGTTCTTCCCTGGCTGGCAGCTGGCAATCCTGCTCTGTTGAGGGCCAGCAAAAGGAAAGAGGATCAGCTGCTCACTAGCACAGGGATGCAAAGCCCCCAGGCACGTGCCCTGATAGGGGAGTGATGCTCTATCCAAGCTTGAGAAAGTTTTGGAATGTTTTTTCCTTAATGCCTCCTCACCTGTAGAGTTTGAGTTAAACATCTCTCTGACTGGATTTAGAGCTGTCAGAAGCAGGCAGTGAGAAATAAGCACAGGAGGTGGGTAAGAGCTGAAATTATCTCAGGACTGGAAACTGCCCAGGCAGTGCCAGTGTGTAACAAACGTGGATAAATCCCTCACTGCACCCCCAGGACAACCCCAACCATGGCACCACTTTGCACCAGACAAATGCCACATTTTCCTAAATTAATGCACTGCCTAGAATTCAAACCAAACAAACCAACCAACAAGGAAAGCCACCCTCCCTGAGATCTGGAATCTTACTGCCAAACATCCACCTGATGCTGCCCAGTCCCTGCAGGGAGCTAAAGTGAAAAGCTGATCACACTGTCACTGGATAGGGCTGCTGAGATCCACCTGGGGAGCATCTCCTGCCAGTGGATATCCTTCCAAAATATCATGGATGCTTCTCTTACCACTGTAAGATCTCTGGGGTATTCCAAAGTACTTTTCATCCCGACCCAAATGTTCTCAATTTTTCCGATTGTCTTCTTTTTTTCTCTGCTTTTTAAAAGAGTGTCTTGTTCTCAGTGGCATTTTGCCTTTTGTTGAAGAAACTTGGAAAGATCAGCCTGTGGGACCTGAGAATCCCACAACTCTGACAGCCTGGTCCCACCAGCCAAACTCTGAAAAATCACCGTGCCTTCTGTTCTATTTCCTCGTATCCCCAACCTGTTATTGAGTCTGGAGGCTAACACAGCACTCACCACCAACACTGGGATAAAGACTCTTCCCTATGCCTTTTCCAGACTTAAAACCTGATCTTTTATTAAACCACATTAACCTAAACATCCTCCCTTTATTCCTCCCCTGCTGGGTAACGCTGTGTCAGAACACGAGCTGCCAGGAATGCGCCGGGTGCTGCTGGAAGCTGTAAAAGAGGCCGACGAAACACACGGAGCACAAAACATAAACACACCAGGCTGACGTGTTCTGCGTGGATTAAACTGACCAGGGGCATCATAATGACTTTTCTCAATTGTTATAAACAAAAGCAGAGCCCAATAAACATTTTCCATGCCGGGGCGCGCCAGGAAAAGTCGGTTTTGAAAGCGAAAACGCGGCGCTCTGAGGAGGTTCCACTCGGGCAGGAACAGCTCAGCTTGTCACAAAGCTTGTCACAAAGCCCAGATTGTTTCAATCTGCACGTGCTCGGTGCTCTGCTGGGCTCTAGAGGCAGCATTGGCTCATGGATGGGACACGGAGAGCAGGACAGGCCCCAGCTGTCCCAGCATCTCCAGCTGCTTGTGGTTTCTGGAAGTGGCCACTGGTCCCCATCCCTTGGCTGTGTCACCATTTCTGGAAGTGGCCACTGATCCCCATCCCTTGGCTGTGTCACCATTTCTGGAAGTGGCCACTGATCTCCATCCCTTGGCTGTGTCACCATTTCTGGAAGTGGCCACTGATCCCCATCCCTTGGCTGTGTCACCATTTCTGGAAGTGGCCACTGATCTCCATCCCTTGGCTGTGTCACCATTTCTGGAAGTGGCCACAGATACCTGTCCCTTGGCTGTGTCACCATTTCCAATACTGGCCACTGATCCCTGTCCCTTGGCCGTGTCACCACCAACTTTTCCTTTTGGGAAGTTCTCTGGAACCCCAAGTGAAGACACCCACACATGTGAATGTCCTCGAGAGCTCCCTGCTGTGCCACTGAGGTGACAGCTCCAGGACACCTGGGTGTCACACACTTGTGACAGCTTTGGGGGTTTGTCTGCCCTGGCCAACCCCTGGCAGTGACTCTCCAAGGAGGAATCAGTGGGAAAGGCAACTCTCTTCTCTGGCCTTGTCTCCACCATGAAAACCCAAGGCCCAATCCCTTTTCACTTCAGAACAAACTCAAATTTGTGTTCCAGCTCCTTTTAAATTGAGCTTTTCTTCCCAGAAATAAAAACAACACAAAAGACTAAAAGAAGGATTTCTGATAATTGGTGGTGTGGCCTCAGAATTCCAAAAATTGTGCAGGTACTGCCTCAGTGTGGAAGTATTTTTCCTTTCTCTTGTCCCCTGCATTGCCACTGAAGGTGCCTTGAAACACTCAGGGAATTTTTTTACATCATATTTTTAAAAAACATCTCCAGGGCCTGACACAGCCTTGGTTAGAGTCAAAATTTGTAATTTCCTGAGAGCCAAGCACAGGCTAGTGAGTCAGAGCCAGGGGCCAGCTCAGCAAACTCTCAGCTGGTTGTGCCACGAGGCTTTGCCTTCACCCCAAATTCAGTGTCACCCACAGGGGCAGGTGACCACACCCTTTCCCTTCCCACCCACAGACAGACACTGCCCCAGTTCCCTCTTTTTCCATACAATTTTCTGGAATTTAACACTCATTCCCACTTGTTTTCATGGCTGGAGTTCCCTCACCAGCTGATGATGTTCCTTTGTGCAGGAAGTGCAAAGGATCCTTTGGTCTTTCCCAGGGCCACCCAAAAGCACAAGTCCCCCGTGGGTGATGACGTGGAGTTAATAATTTATCACACTGCTGCCTGCTGAATTCTCTCAATCAAAATATGATCAATGAAAAACAGTTGGTTTATTGAGTTTCCTGTCAGTTTTTTGGTTTGTTTTTTTTTTTTTTCTGAAGACACAGGAGGGAGTGCAGGGGATGTGTGCTGAGCAGAGAATGCTGCTGCAAAGTTACACTGGATCAATGCAAGTTTGCCCAAAATAATTGTTCTCTTAGGGAATGTTCCAGACACTCTGTGGCACACCAGCCTCTTACAGCTGAAGCTTGGTGAGTTCAAAGCCTTTTGCCTGTGTCACTGTTTTCTTAGAAACTTGAGAGACTTTGGAAATAAATATCTGTGCTTTAAAAGCCTGTGCTTTAAATTTTTATATTATAATATCTGTGCTTTAAATTTTTTATATTATCTGTTTAATTTTTGTATTATCTATATGAAATGGATGTGGCTGAAAGGCAGAATACTGAAAAAAGAAGTCAGCAAGCACACAGCTGGTGGAGGCAGAGTGCTCCAGCATCTCTCCTCCTCTCTGGCAAATAAATTCAAAGCATTTTCTCCCTGCTGCATCTGCTTGCAGAAAAACTGCAACACCAACAGGACCCCTCTGCACCCAGTGTCTCTCAGTGCCACACAAGGAACCCAGACTGAGTCAATGCTCCCGTGTAGATCAAGTGTTCCAACAAAAATAAAGGGGGAAAGAAGCTGAAAGGAGGGTTTGATAGGCTGCTGAGGAAGAAATTCTTTAATATAAGGGTAAGGAGGCCTGGCACAGGGTGCCCAGAGAAGCTGTGGCTGCCCCATCCCTGGAAGTGCTCAAGGCCAGGTTGGATGGATCTTGGAGCAAGTTGGGATAGTGGAAGGTGTCCCTGCCATGGCAGTGGGTGGGATGGGATGATATTTGAGGTCCCTTCCAATCCAGTCAGGGCTTCTGGGCTTCCAATCCAAGCCAGTCTGGGCTTCTGGAATTCTCTGAGTGTTCAGCACACAGGTGAGCTTGGCATGGCCACAGGGACTGGAAGCAGGACAGGTGTGATGGGCTGGGCAGCAGGATGGGTGTGATAAACAGGACAGCAGGACAGGTGTGATCTCATCCACCTCCCAGAGCAATGCTGATGGATTCTGGCCACACAGCCACCTCCCCTGAAGCTCAGAGCCCTTCCCCCAAGCCTCAAACACAGCCACATCGGGGTGTCCCCACTGCTGAGCGGAGCAGCCTCCCCGTGTGGAGTTCTCTGGGAATCAGCACTCCCCACCCTCCAGCCCCAGCAGCAAAAAGGGCCTGCAGGGGTGGGTTGGGTTGTTTTCCCTCCCACATTGAGAGCTGGGGTCTGAGCTGAGCACAGAAAGCCCCCAGTGTTTGCCTAAGATGGGATCTTACTTTCTCTGTCCCTTTCAAGTGCCCGGACCCTCGCAGGTGTGCGCTGCTTCGTTTTCCCTCTTTTTTCTTTCTTCCCTTTTTTTTTCCTTTTTTTTTTTTTTTTTTGGGAAAGATTGATTACAGGCTAAGCAGGGCTCCTTTAGCCAGCACTCCCATCTCTAATTATTAGCACTGCCAACTTTTGCAGCACAATGCTCAGTGTCAGATAAAGGAAATCTGTTCCTGTCTGTTCTGTAACTGATATCAGCTCCATAGTGACCGTCCCTGACCTCAGGACCCCGGGCTTTGTTTGCTGCTACATCTTTACTCTGCTGAGAAAGGAGTCCACACACATCAAAAAAATCACCAATATTAATTAAACCCCAGATACTGTTATCAACTTCAGTGAATAATGGGCTTTGTCGAGCTGCACTGAGTGGCCTCAGCGAGACTTTGCTACTGACAACATTCAAAATATTAGATTTCCAATACTTCTTTCATCTTGCCCACAACCTCTTTGAATTAGTGGTTGTTGCACTGCCACAGCCAGAAATCTGTTAAAAAAATCTATCTGTGCACAGCACAATATGATACAGACACACGGTTTGTGTGAAGCACCTTTTTTCTAATGGAAAAAGTAATTAAACATGTTATTAAATGTGTAAATACCTACACTCTGCTGCAGAATGGATATTCTGGCAGTGTAGATATTGGGGTGATGTCCAGCACAACAGGCTCAAAGTAACAGAATTTGGGATTTTTTAGTGCATATGCTGGGAATAACAGCATCACCTGGGAACAGTGTCAATTTTTATGGATACCTTGGCACAGCAGAAATATTCAATCCTGGCATTTACCAAACCTCTGTGACAAAAGGAATTGAGGTGAGGGATTCACACAGGTGCTGCAAGGCAGGACAGGATCCATCCCCAGAGTCTGGGGATTCTGCTTTATTCCTGAGGGACTTCTCAAGGCTTTATATCAGATTTAGGCACCTGCAAGAGCCATTTGGGGCACTGCTAAGCCACTAGAGAACACATCTACAAGGGAATTTTTTTTAAGCCTGATGTATGAAACCTTCCTTTTCAATGTTCAGATCTAGAGAATATTCAGAATGCAGACATTTTCTCCTAAAACTTCACAGCCAAGCCTGGCTGTCACAACAGTGAGCTGGCTCCCTTTCCACTGCTGACTGCAATGGGAATTATGTAATTGTGCCTAAGGGGGCTGGTCCCAGCTCCAGATACTTCTGTCAGACTCAGAGAGAGGGTGGGAGACAAAACAACAGCAAATGGCTTAATAATAATAATAATAATAATAATAATAATAATAATAATAATAATAATAATAATAATAACAAAACCAACAAGGATGCTGCCAAAGAAGTGAGGTCGCCTTTCCCACTTGAGCTCTAAAATCAAAAGCAATGAAATTTTTCAACACTGCACAATTTCTAAGGCCTGACCAACGTGTGAATGGCTCAGTACCAGTCTGACATTTCTTCAACACATCCCAAATCATGACAATCCCTTTTTTTGTGTTTTCTTTTTTCTGCATCCATGAGGGCTCTGCTGGTTCATTGAGCTGTGACACCCCCCTTGGAGCACCAGCTCCTCACACCTGGGATCCCACGGTTTTCCTGAGGCAGGAATTCTCTGCCCAGCATGGCCCAACATTCCCAGGGCTCCCTGGAACACTGAAAGTTGCAGCTGCTGCTGTAGTTGAGAACTGATTTTTAAATATTCATTACAAGCTCACATCTCTAATCAACATGAAAATATCTATTGTAATAATTTCAATATTCCTCCTGTTAATTATTTCATTCCTGTATTGGTCTGATAAGTTTCTTTCTGATTTTCCAGTCCTTCAGATTTCCATATGGATTGGAGGCAAGGGCAAGGCTGAGATGTTTCCTGTCTGGGGAGGGATGCCTGACTGTGCTTTGGTACCATTTATTGGAGTCCAATAAATTTGGTATGGAGAAGAAATCCTTCCCTGGGAGGGTGGGGAAGTCCTGGAATGGATTTCCCAGAGAAGCTGTGGCTGCCCCTGGATCCCTGGAAGTGTCCAAGGCCAGGCTGGACAGGGCTTGGAGCAGCCTGGGACAGTGGAAGGTGTCCCTGCCATGGCACTGAATAAACTTTAAGGTCCCTCCCAACCCAAACCAACCCATAATTCTGTGATTTTCTGGTTGTTTTCTTGCAGGCTGCAAAGACACCTCACGAGAAACTGGGAACTTGTGTTTTCTATCAAATAAATACAATCACCCTTCACGGGTGGTGGGAGAATACATTTTATATTAATTACTGGGCAGTAACTAAATTTGTTTTTCAGCCCCCCAATCCTTTGCCTCTCACCACATCTGCCCTGCTCAATTTGGTTGTTTTCCCTGTCTGTAAAATCCAGCTGAATGATAAATCAGCACAAATGACACTTTTTGCCATCCTCGATGTTGTCCTTCCTCCCTAAACCCTTTTCCCTCATCTTCTTTCCATGCCAGTTCCTAAAGACCCGTTGATTACCTGGATAATTGACTGGTGCTGCCGGTAACAGCTCCACAGACTAATTGAAATGTATGAGAAACAATTAGGGGTAATTGGAATCAATTAATTGACGATTTTCTGCGGAACCGCTGCTTTGTGCGGGCAAATCCTAATTACATTTCCACAGTCTGGGAAAAACCCGAAAAAGCTGAAATGGTGGGATGGGTTTTGAAGTGAAACTCTGGTGCTTGCATCGGGGCAGTTTCTGTTTGAGTGAAGATTTTCAGACAGAGGAGGGAAGGGGAAAATGGAAATGGAAAAGGGAAGGAGGGAAGGAGGGA
>VZRH01000909.1:1673-19056 GCA_013397555.1 Urocynchramus pylzowi
CACAGGCTGGGTGTCTGCAGGCCTGTCCCATTTCAGATGGGTTTCCATAGGCTGGGTTTCTGGTAGCCTGTCCCATTCCAGATGGGTTTCCACAGGCTGGCTGTCCCATTTCTGTCCCTCTCTGTCCTTGGCACCCTGCAGTGAGCTGGGTCAGCCATGCCCTCTCCAGCCACTCCTGCAGGAAGTCTCTGTAGACAGGGAGAGCAGGGGCTGGCCCAACCAGGGGCACTGAGGTGGTGACAAACACCAGAAACTGAATCTGCTCCACGACAGCCTCATCCAGCACCCTCAGACTGAAGGATCATCCCTCACATCGTCATTCCTGCTGGAACTGGGGTGAGTCCTTCTGGCACAGCTGAGTGTTGGAGGAGGAGATGAGGCTGGTGCCCATCCTGATGATGTTGGCTGAGAATGCAGACACTAGAACTGACCCCAGGACAAGAATGCAGACCCTACAACTGACCCCAGGAAAAGAGTCCAGACCCCAGGACAAGAATCCACACCCTAGAACTGACCCCAGGACAAGAGTCCAGACCCTAGACCTGACCCCAGGACAAGAGTCCAGACCCTAGACCTGACCCCAGGAAAAGAATGCAGACCCTAGAACTGACCTCAGTACAAAATTCCAGACCCTAGAACTGACCCCAGGACAAGAATGCAGACGCTAGAACTGACCCCAGGACAAAATTCCAGACCCTAGAACTGACCCCAGGAAAACTTCACTGCCAGATGAGGAGTGCTGCCTGAAAAAAAAGGGAATATGCCTCTTTTGAAAATGTTCCTGTATAATAAAGTGACCAAGCTGAGGGCTACAGCTTATGTGTCCCCTCAAAGAAAGCCATGGAGCCATTGGATCTCCCAGCCTCATCTCCTGGCACTGTGTCCTTCCCTCAGGAAAAACAGCAGAGGTACATTGGTGCCCTTGGAAATGAAGGTCACAGAATCCCTGAGATGGGAAAAGGTCTCCAAGGTCATGGAGTCCAAGGTGTGGCAAATCCTCACCTTGTCAGCAGCCCAGAGCACTGAGTGCCACCTCCATGCCTTCCTTGGACACCTCCAGGGATGGATGGGGACACCAAACCTCCCTGAGCAGCCCCTGCCAATGCCTGGCCACCCTTTCCATGAGGAAACTCCTCCTGATGTCCAAAGTCGTGGCTGAAGTCATTGTGAGGTCTGGCCATTCCCTCACTCCTAGAAGACCATCCTGGTCTTGTCAAAATCAATCACCACTGTCCTGGGAGACAAGTCTTCTCTTAGATTCAGGTGATTTGGTCTACAAATGGTTAAATTTGGGGTTTTTGTCCCCTTCACCCCGTGGCTTATCATGGAGAGGAGTTCCTGAGTAGCCCTTGGCTGGTGAGGGTCCATCACTGAGGTTCCAAAACAGGGCACCCAGAGCAGCCTCTGACCATGAGCCCTTGTCTTGCACACCTTTAATATCCTGGCACACTAAGGATTGTCTCCAAAAAAGTTGGAATATCCACGTGCTCTGCAAATGGATGCAAGAAGGAAGGTTGGAGATGGAAAAACACAAACAAACAGGGGAAAAAAAATCATGAATTTAAGCTGTGAGAGGCAATAGTACCTCCTGCAGAGACAGTAAACAGAGATGAGTTGTTTCCAAGGAATACCCAGTAACAGATCCTGGAATCAGTGAAAGCTCAAAGTAAACAGGGGGAGGGAGGCAGGAGCATAAAATGTATCCCATGAACAGAGAAAAATTAAATGAATCTTTGCCTTCTTGTCTTCTTGATTATCATTGTTCATCTGAACATCAAAATCACATAATATTGTGTGTCTGGGGAAAGATAAATTGCACTGCCAGCAGGAAATGGGGTGGGAGGAGCACTCCAAACCCCCATTTGTCCTCAGTCTGCTTCAAACCCTCAGCTGAAACACAGCGGGACAAACCTTGAAAAGAGCCAGGCACTAGAGATGATGGGACATTTGGGAAAATCAGGTGCAGACTGGAGTGCAGCAACTGGGAATCAATTTCTGAGGGAATTGGAAGGATTAATATTTTGATGGCCTTTGGGAAACCCTTCAGGGGGATTTGCCATTCAGAGGGGTAGGCTTGGGCTTCCTGGAACTCCATCCTCTTTGAGGGGCAGGAAACTGGCCCTGTGAAAAAGAAGCACCCAAAAATCTCTTGTTGCTTTTGGTAATTGGAGAAGTTTTGTCAAGAAAAGCCAAAAGTCAGGATGCATTTGAGGTGTTGGAGCTGGGTTGGACTTGATGGTCTTGAAGGTCTCTTCCAACCCAGTCATTCTGGGAATTCTGGGAATTCTGTGAATCTTATTGTCCTTTGTAGCAGAGTGATAAATTCCCACCTCTCCTCCACTTGGTTTGAGACTTCACATTGCAATCATTAAAGGTCTTGGACATCCCAGGGATCCAGGGGCAGCCCCAGCTGCTCTGGCAATTCCAGCCCAGCCAGCAATTCCCAATTGCCAAGATCCCATCCATGCCTGCCCTCTGGCAGTACAGGGAAGCCATTCCCTGGGTCCTGTCCCTCCAGGCCTTGTCCCCAGTCCCTCTGCAGCTCTCCTGGAGCCCCTTTGGGCCTGGAATGTGCTGGAAGCTCTCCCTGGATCCTTCCCTTCTCCAGGAGACATTCCCAGCTCTGCCAGCCTGGCCCCAGAGCCTGACATTGGATCCATCTCCTCTCCAAGACATTCATGGACTGAGGGGCTTCACTTGGAATCTCAGGAAACCATGAAGGGTCTCCCTTCCCTTTTCCTCTCTTTTCTATCCCTATTTTCCATACAAATCCCTCAGGATGGATTCTGAGTGCCCCAAATCCCAGAATCCCAGACCAGTTTGGGTGGGAAGGGACGTCAAAGCTCATTCCAGGGACACCTCCCATGATCCCAGGGTGCTCAAGCCTGGCCTTGGACATCCCAGGGATCCAGGGCCAGCCCCAGCTGCTCTGGCAATTCCAGCCCAGCCAGCAATTCCCAATTGCCAAGATCCCATCCATGCCTGCCCTCTGGCAGTACAGGGAAGCCATTCCCTGGGTCCTGTCCCTCCAGGCCTTGTCCCCAGTCCCTCTGCAGCTCTCCTGGAGCCCCTTTAGGTACTAAAAGATCCCAGTGAGCTCTGCCTGGAGCCTCCTCCAGGCTGAACAATCCCAATCCTCACAGGAGCCATATTCCAAGGCTCAGCCTGGCTGATCTCTTTCCCATCTGTATTTTAGGATGTGTTGCCTTACCTGTGATTGTTTGTCTTGAGGAAGGACCAGGGGATCAATTTGGATTTTGGTGGGGCAGGAAGCTACCCTTAGCACCCATGGATTGCCCAAACAAGGGGCTGTGCCAACAGGGACCCCAAACCTGCCCAGCTGTTGGGGAGGAACGTGGGGAAATTCTCTCTTGTTGTTATGCTTGTCTGAGACAATGAGGATGGGCATGGAGATGCTCTCCTCTGTTCCTGCTGTTAGCTGGGAATGTCTGGCTGGAGATTCAGCTCTGAACCTCTCTGTTGGTGGGTCAGCAGTGCAGCCAAGCCCCCACTCCTCCACACAGCCCCTGGAGATTTGTGCTCCAGCCCTGGAAGCTCCAGGTTCCAATCCCCCCATCAAGCAGACAAGGCCCAATTGTGTTTGGGAGGAAGTGTCAGGTACAGATCCCCCTCACACTTCCTGCTGCCTTCCCCTAGAGCCCATTAATATCTGTGCTGTGTTATCCATCTTCCACAAACTTCCTGGGGCTGGGACCTGGCTGGGCTGTGTTGGTGCCTCTGGATAAATCAGCCAGAGGTGCCCACCCTCTCCAGCCCCAGGGCTGAGCACACTTTGTCACAAAGGCCACGGGGTCACCAGCCATGCTGTAACTAAGCCAAGGTAACCAGCTGAGCTCCAGCCCTGCTCTCCCTGAGGCCTGGGAGTCCTGCTGGGAGAGGTGACAGGCGAAGCTGCCCCTCTCCTTGTTGTGTCACAGGGCTGTGGCTCCTCCCAGGACGTGTGGGGACAGTCCCTGCCCCAGTGTGGGTCAGGCCCAGGCTGTGCCACCTGCAGTGCCCAGAGGTCAGGTCACCACCATTAAGAGGAAGCCCTGCACAGCTCACTCTGCTCCCAGCTCCTTCCAAACCACCTCTCCTTGCTCAGTTTTCAGAGCAGCTGAGCTGAGGGAGAGGAGTTTGGAGTCAGATGTGAGAAGGAAAAGTGCCAGCACCATCAGCACTCAGGTCACTGAGTGTGTCTGAGCATCCCTCAGCCTCTGAGCAGCACATCTGACACTCCCTGTCCCTCACAGGGGCACCCTGCAATGAGGTCGACCCCAGGGTTCTGTAGGGAGATGTTTTTAGATGCCAAAAAAGTTTTCTTTTCTGTATTTTTTGAGCTGCTCTGGGTTTGGCCATTGAACCTCTACAAGTGGCTGCTCTCACTGCTGTTTACAACCACTCCATGGAGCTCACCCTGCTTCCCTGCAGGAATTTGTTGCCTTGGTAGTGAGTAAAGGAAACTCAAACTGCTTTAAGGGGAGGTGAATGTGTGATGCAGTCCCCACAAACCAGCCTCTGAGTGGCTCCCCCTCAAACACACTCCTTGAACTCAGCTCCTTTTCTTGCACCTTCCCCCTGCTCCCAATTCCCCACCTTCCCCTAAATCCCACACCCACAGTTTTCCAGGCAGCCAGAGGACAGATGTGTTTATTTGCACGGTGCCAGGCTGTGATTCCTGACTTTTTTTCTGGTTTTTTTTCTGGTTTTTTTTGAAGCATTGGGCGAGTTATTTGCCTGACACCCTGTGTGTCAAGCCCTGCTCCTGTAAAACAAGCAGGGGATGATGCTGGGAAAATAAATACAGAGCTGTACATAAAAATAGCTGAGATGGTGGGGGAATTTAAGCACCAAGCTGTGTGCTTGTTTTGCTAAGGACTTGCAATGAATTGTGCTTATTTCATCCAGAATTTGTGGAGCTTGGTGGGAAATCCTTGGGCTGCTGTCATCCATCCTGGCCTTTGGAAATGCGTTGCTACAATTTTTACACCAGCTGAGGAAATATTCCCCTGGTAAAACAGATTTTTCCTCTCTTTTACAGGCTACCCATGGGATGATTAAGTCTGCAAAAGACCTCAAAGATCATTAACTCAGCACTGCCAAGCCCATCCACTAAACCACATCCCCAAGTGCCACATCTGCACATTTTTTGAACATTTCCAGGGGTGGTGATTCCACCACTTCCCTGGGCAGCCTGTGCCAGGGCTTGAAAACCCTTTCAGGGAAGAAATTTTCTGAAATATCCAACCTGAGCCTGGGACTGCAGGGGCTGATCTGTGCTAAAAAAATAAGGGAGAGCAGCTGCCTCCACCTTAGGAGGGAAGGACAGATTTTGTGCCATCACAAACTTGGTATTTTGAGTAGGGATGATTTTGAAAATCTGCTAAATGAATCTGGTTGAAAATAACTCTTAAATGCACAACTCCTCATCCAAGAGAGCACAAACAAAACAACCCCCAGCAGGTATTTTTTTTGCCCAGATGTTTCAGGGATGTGAGTTTTGGTGTGGTCCCACAAGCAGCTGTGCTGGGACACTTTTTGGATGTGAGAAAAAGGAGCTGCACAGGGAGGCTGAGGTTTGCTAAGCTGATTTTGCATCAAGAGAAGAGATTTTGTGAAATTTTTCCATAAGCAAGATGCACAGACCTGGAGATGTCAGGGGAGGAAATCCATGGATTTCTCCATAAATCCATGGAAGGAACCCTGAGAGGGCAGGGCCAGTCCCATCCTCTTGCAATTCATTAAATCCTTCCTCCTCCCAGGGCAGGTGCTGATCGAGGGCAGGGGCAGGAGGTGGAAAAAGCTGCCCCATTTTTGATCAAAACCCTTTCAATCCCAACAAAAAACAAGTGGCTCTTTTTTCAAGTGGCTTCCAAAGCCTTACAAAAAGGGTAATGACCCAACAAAGCTCAGCCTGGGGTGATCTGGGGACAGCTCAGCTCAGGCCCCAAAATGTTGACAGCCCCCAAAGGACAGGGGAGGAAATCCATGGATTTAGGGTGCTGATCTTGAGTACAGGAACACCATAATCTTAAAAACTTCCCTTGCAAAGAAACTCTTTGCACAAAACACGGTTTTGCCTTGCTCTCCAAATTAATTTCCAAGTTTTGTGCACAGCCAGTATTTCTTCAAGATAATCAAGAACTGAGCCTGACCCCAAAGCAAGGTGCTCCTCCAGGGTGTCCTGGACAATACCAGAGGGAGGAGGAGGAGGTGGCTGGTGCTGCCCAGCTCCTGGGACAGTCCCCTTTGGGGAACCAGGCCCATCTGTGGAGCTGTCACCATTTGGGATGGGGCCATTAGAGATCATAAATAACATGGGACACGTGGAGCTCCAGGGAAATAAGCCCTGGATCCCAGCACCATGCAAAGGGATAAATTTTCCTGTTATTTACAGCAATGCTGTGCCTGCCTGACCCCTGCTCCCTCACACGCTGATGCATGTTCACAGTTCCAGGGCCAATCTTCTCCTCAAGCAATGGGAAATGTGCACCAAGCAGCAAGAACCAATTGCTTCATTTGTTTTCTTCAGAAACCACTGACCTCCAGCCATTTCAGACCTCATAAAACACATGGAGAGGTGTGGGTCTACCCAGAACTGGAGGAGTTGCTATATCCAGGTATCTTCTGTAAGGAAAAAAAAGAATAACTCTCCTGACTTGGATATTTGCTCAAAGCAATGCCTTCAGAGAAACCAGGCAAACTGTTTTACTGCCTACCAAAAGCTGCAGGCAGCACAGAAACAAATTCATCTCCTTTTATGTTTTTTTTCACAATGAAATGTAGACTTTCATTCCCAGCACTGCCAAGAGTTGTTGCAGCACCATCACTTTCTGTCTGTCTTAATCAGTGCAGTCCTGTTATTTCACAGCCTTGCTCTGCTCTTTTCTTTTTTTTTTTTTTTTTTTTTTTTTTTTTTTTTTTTTTTTTTTTTTTTTTTTACATTTGCAATTTCATTATTGATATTTCCTTTCTGCTTTTAGGTGGGTGATGCTATAACTGGGAACTGCCACCTTAACCAAGCTTGCAGTCAATAGTCATAGATCCAGCAGGCTCTGGCTGTCAGTCTTTCTGCTGCCTGCTCTGTTTCATTTCCCACAGTTTTCATCCCCCCAAGGAAGATTTCATTCTTCCCCTCCCTTCCTCCCAAGCAGAATGGGCTTTTTGCAGGATTTGGACAGCTAGAAATGCCTCCACAGCTGATTCTTGAGCACAGGTGAGATCAGAGAATGGTTTAGGTTGGGAAAAACCCCTCAGGTCATGGAATCCAACCTTTAAACCAGCCCTTCCAAGCCCACAACTCAACAGTGTCACCAAAAAATACAATTGCATGGATCAGCACAGTTCTTCCTTGCCATTGCCAAGCCAGTTTCCTCTTGGAAGGACAGTGTGGAAATGGAAGAGCTGGGAACTGGAGCTGCAAAAGCCTTGCTGGGGGATGTTCATCTCACCACACCAGGACAGGCTGGTCTTGGTTGTCCCTCTTCTTGGAAGGATTGGCTTGGTCAAAGCACCCACTTTGACAGCCAGAGAAATACTTTTAGACATAAAAGTGCTGAATCCCAGGGAATTTGGAGCATAAACATTGCCTGCATCACAAAATAAATAAATAAATAAAAATTAGATAAATCAACCAATCAATCACCCTTTCCTTCTGTTTGGACTGGAGCTTTTTGCAAGAAAGCAAAATAAACTCTTTTAGATGTAAAAAGGGTGGCAACCCAAGGAATAGGAAAAAACACAAAGTTTGTCTCTATCATGGAATAAATAAATGAATAAATAAATAAATAAATAAATAAATAAATAAACCTTTCCTTTTATTTGGGATGGAGTTGTTTGTGAGACAGGAAAATTAAAATAAGAGACACATAAGTGTAATTCAAGTCTCACCAAGTGTAATTCCTCTAAAGGATGGACATCTAGGCTGAACAAAGTTTGGGTCTCTCTCCACAAGAGCAGAGTTTCATTCCAGCCTAAGTTCAGCACCTGGGACAAAACATCTCCTGGAGATGTTGCTTTGGAGTTTTTACTAAAATCAGCCCTGGGGTTCTGAGTTAAGAATCCTCCCAGCCTTTTTCTGGGAGCTCCTTGGAAAGGTTGTTTCAAAGCCACGGCTGATGCAGAGCCCTGTGATAACCTCCAGGGTCAGGCAATATAAATCCATTTGGATATCAGCCTAACCCCCCAGCACCTCCCAAAAACCTTCCCAGAGCCCACATTCCTCAGGCTGCTGAGACAGCAGGAACAGCTGGATTCAAATTCCGTGTTCCTCTCGATGCACTTTGTGCTGGTGGGGAAAAAAGCAACCTCCAGGAAAGCTTCATGAAAAAAAGTCTCAGGACTCCTGGCTGAGAGGGGCTTTGTGCTCAGAGGGAAACCTCTCTTGCAGTTTGATTACTTTTGGAATCAGCAAAACAGGCTGAAGGAGTTGTATTTCTTCAGCCAAGGAAACAGAAGCCAAGTGGAGATGGAATAATAGTCTTCCAGGAGACTGGAGATACTTGAAAAAGTGATGAGAGCAATTCTGGTTTTCTAGGAGAAAAATAAGAAGAAGTAAGTTTAATTTTCAGCAAAAAAAAGGTTCAGTTTGGATCCTAGGAGAGACTGGAATTCATGTTCACAATACAATGCTAAATTGGCTGAACAGGGATGGCTGTGAGATTCCCCAGTTAGAGCTTTTCATCTGGGATAAAACTTCTGCTGAGCCTGAGCCAGGTGTCCCTGGTTCAGCTTTGATCCAAGGGGCTCACCTGTGATTCTGTGATACATTTCTTGCAAAGAAAACTGATCACCTTAAACCAAAACTGAATCCACAGTTCACTTCTCTCCTTAGCATGAGCCTTGGGGTTTGGCCCAAGGGTAACAGGGCAATGCTTCTCTCTGCCTTAATATAATTTATCATCTCTGCACATCCAGGCTGCTGGATGATGAGGCTGATTTTAGGTTGGAACCCCTCAGTCTGAGGCTATACTCCAATTCTATCTATATCTCTATAGAAAAATGGATAATTCTAATTCTAATTCTAATTCTAATTCTAATTCTAATTCTAATTCTAATTCTACCCTACATGTGACTTCCTATGGGTTAATCATTCCCCTTCTCTTCATCAGATCTCTCCAGGAGGCTCTCCAAAGGCCCTGCCAGTCTCTGCTGGGAAATGCTGTCAGGTTTAGGGGGAATTCACTCCACCTGAATGTGCCTTTATTCCATTCATTCCATTCAATAACCATTCTTCTTTTTCTTTTTTTTTTTCTTTTTTCTTTTGACTAATCCTGCATGGGCTGGCTTGGTAGCAAAGGGTTCTGGAGTCTGCTCCCATCCTTGCAGCTCTCACTTCCATAATCATGTATCTTTTTAATGACTTGGCTGGAGATGCTGCCTGCAAGGCAGCCTTGGGAATTCTTCCCTTTTCCAGAGGCCAGGTTAGGATGATAAAGATATTCAATGATCAGTGCATGCTAATGCTGAGCTATCACATTACTGACAATTGTCAGGTTGCTTCCCTTTGGACTGGATGGATCTGGTGTTTTTGTACAGTGTATTATGGGCTAATTAATGCTGTTAATGATAATGGTTCTCCTGCAAGAAGCCTGGAGTATTATCTCTATTAATCTCCTTGTCACCATCCTTTTATCAACCCATTAAAGGCATGCAGGCTATCGAGTGGGGCTATCAGCCCCCAGCACGATAATTCACTTACACCCAGATGGAAAGCACTCCACAGATGGAGGATGGAGCCTTCCACTCATGGTGGGGCCTGGGCTCTGCTCTCCTGCCTTCCCCTGCCCTCCTTTTCCCTGCATTTTGAGCCACCACCCAACTCTGCTCGAAGTTAGAGGGTGATTTACCATCCACAGGGCACATCTTGGCAATATTTAATATCTGCTGGAGGCATGGGCATTGGACATTCTTCTAAACCACAAAATGGCAAAGCTGCTTCTTCTTTTTTTCTTTCTTTTTTCTTTTTCTTTTTTTTTTTCTTTTTTCTTTTTTTTTTTTTTTTTTTTTTAGCAATCCACGTAAAGAAGAAAACACAGTGTTTGGAGAGCATTGGTGTTCAGGGCACTGGCAAGAGGAGGGTAAGTGGTGATTCATCTGGGGAAACTCAATTGAGATGTTCTTTCCCAGTCAGTCCCTACCCCCAAGTGAGAGAGCAGGAAAATCTCAACATTGGCTCCCTGACAAAAAAAGGAAAGGGGTCTTTTGTGTTTCTGTGGTGGTGGAAAGAGCCACAGACACCTTTCCCAGGGGAGAAATGATCACAGCAACAGAAATCCATTGGACAGATAAAAGCAGACTCTCCTTATGCTCAAAAGCAGCATAAATAGGAGCTGGGGAGGTCTGAGGCTGCAGAGAGAAACCCTTTCTGATACGTGTCTCTTCTCTGTCAAAACAGCTTAATATTTTTTTCTCAAATGCAGGCTTGAAAGCTGCCTTTGTAAAGGAAATGTTTAAATACAAAGAGCTCGAAGAAGATGTAGGGATAATCTTCAGGGATCAGTCGTTGTAGCAAGAAACTTTGGAGAACACAGGCACGGTCCAGCCATTAATCTCACCATCACCACTCCAGAGTGGAAAAGGAAAACAGTTCAGGGTTTGAAAAGCACTGGCACCTGGGGCCCTTGTGCAGCCCTCTGGCTTCACAGCCTGCAGGGCTGACGTGTGCTGGCTTTGCTCCTCAGCCACATCCACCCAACGTTTGCTGTCCCACACAAAACCCTCCTTCCACTGGTTCAAGACACCCTGAGATGTTGTGAGGGAAACCACAAACGCTGGCAGAACAACGCCAGTGCCTTCCACCAGCTCTCTGCAAACTGCCAGCCTGCTATTTTACTTTTTCCCTTCGTGCTTTTACACCTGGGGAGCTGTGATTCCTGTGGATTTCCTTCAGATTGCCATGCAGGATGGAGCCAAATCTCATCTGTGTGTGACAGAGGGGACCAGCAGCTAAAGACAGAGGCACAACCCTGCTCCTCATCAGCTGAGGCCAGGAGCAGCCAAAGGATGAGAGGTGTGAATCAACAGCATCCAATAAAACGGCTAAAAAATCATCTAATTCAGGTTAAGACACACAATGCACTGAAGCACCCTCTTAGGATGATGTTTCCTCAGTTATAGAGTGAGGAGGGATCCAACCCATCTTGTGGAGGAGCTGGAAAAGTCCCAAATCTTTCCCATGGCACCGTGCAGGGGCTGCAAACATTCAGCAAATAAAGAAGATCCTTCTCCTTTGGTAGGATGAGTCCTTGATTTGCCTTTTCCCTGTGCCACCAGACTCAGCAGTAAAAAAAAAATTAACTTATTTTGCCCTAGGACACCAAATCCATAGGAAATTCATGGATTTCTTCACCCCTCATCCAGCTGTCATCTTGTGCACCATGCAAAAAACCCAGGAATTTCCCAAAGAATCACTTCCACCTGATCAGGCAAATGATATCCAGCCTTGTCCAAAGACAGATGGATCAAGGAGAACGTGCAAATGGTGTATTCCTGTTGTCTCCAAAATACCCAGCTCATGTGGTGGCCCAGTATGAACAAAATTCCTTGACAACAGATTATTTTGGAAAAATTCTGAGTGGGGCATAGCTGTGGGGATTCCCATCAGGTCCCAAATTATCCTTTTTTCAGTAAAAAAGCCCCGTTGAAAAGTCCTACCTCACCTGGAGTCCTGCTGTAACTCAGGGACTGAAGAAAAATAGGTTAAAAAATCACATCTATCATGAAAAACTTGATTTGAGAGGTCAGGTTTTCCTAAGCTGGGCTTTGTCTGGATATGGTTGAAGCCTAGCAGGAATCTCCTGGGGGACAGAGGAGGACACAGCTGGCAGGTGACTCTGCAGAGGGGCTGATCCAGACTCTGTGGCTCCACCAACCCCTCTGGATGTGCCCAGATGGAAAAGTGCTCAAATTCAGCCCCCTGGCTTCAAGGCTGCAGTGAAAAAAAAAGAAAATACTGGTGCCCTACACACCCCGAGGATTTTGAGAAATTGTTCTTATTAGGGAGAGCCGGTGAGAACACGGAATGAAAAACCCCAAATCTGCACCAAACTTCCACCCCCCGAGGCTCTGGAAGTGCCCAACAAATGGCTCAGCTCCTCCCAGATCAAGTTTTGGACAGCTGGAAATCATCTGGAGCAATGTTTCATCTTCATTTCAGCCCCAACCCCCCCGATCCGGCCACCAGTTTTGATGGAATCTGATTGAAGTGTGCCCAGGAAAAAATATGAACCATAAACACTGGGGATGGCAAAAATCAGCTGGACATGCCTGCTCATCTATTTACCTCAGAAAGCCTCCCTGGAGATAATGCCTGATTTTCTTCCACAAATGAGGAATAATGAGAAAGGGAGCGTTGGCCAACGGCTGCCATTTTTGCAAACACCATCCCTGGCCTCAACATTTGTCCCCATTTATTTTGCATAAGTGTTTTCTTTTTTTTCAGACTCTACTAACTCTCTGTCTCTGCTTTTTTTTTTTTCTCTTTTTTTCTCTTGATGGTGTCTTTCTTACAGCTCTGAAATGCAACAGGTGAAATGTCCTGGTCCAAAAGCTGCTGGAAACAACAGGAGCCTCTGGTGTCCAGCAGGCTGTGAGGTAGGAAAGGAATTAATGTCAATAGCTAATTAACAACTGAAATAATAACAACAACAAAAAGTGTCAGGTGGTGATTGCAGCTCCTTGCTGGATTATTCCATATATCCAGATGTGCTCCTAGACAATCCATGAAATCTTCTCTCAGTTCCTGCTGCTTGCTTGCCATGCTGTTCTTTCCTGCCATTATTTTTATTTTCGTTTTCCCTGCTGAGTAAATTGTATTTTTTGGGATGCACTTCCACTGGAAGGAGTAGATAATATTGCAAAGTTTGTGGGAATACTAGAGTTGGTCTTCCACAAGTTTTGTGGATGTGGAATCACTGTCCTAATCCTGGAGACAAGGCCATGAAAGGGTTCTGTGATCCAGATTCTCACTCCTGTTTTTTTCATCTTTATAATAATTTCATCCATTAAACCCTCTGCAATCTTCTATCTCTGCTATTAATTGTTGTGCTGATGTAAATTGGGAGCAGTTTATCCCTGGACAAGTCAGGAGGAGCCTTGATGTCCAAGCAAGTAAAAAAGAAACTTTCATAAGTGATCTTTGGCACATTCCTTGCCCACAATGCATCCAAGGGCAGGGCATTGAAGCCTTGGCTCTCTCTGATAAGGTGGATATGGATAAAAAATGTCTAAAACAGTGGTTCTGTAAAATTATTCAATAGTTGTAACCCCCCAGCCCTGCTCACAAGGCAGGAAAATGAATAATAAGAGTTTCGTATTTGTCCAGTGCTCTGCAAATCCGTAAAAATTCATTTTCTCTCTCAAAGATCATGAAATAAAAACCCAGAGCCTTCAGGGACTGGAGAAATGGGGCAAACACTCAGTGTAGGAGCAGAGGGGAGCAGAGGGAGTCACAGAGATTGCTCAGAACAAGAACAAAGAAGGAAGGATTTGAGGAGAGGTGAAGCTCAGAGGAAGGACAGAAAGGTGGAAGAATCCCCTTTATTAAGAACACAGAGCTGTGATTTTTATGTATTTAAAAAAAAAATACTTCCTCATGAAACAAAATGAAGAAAGCTCCTTTGATGGGTTTATTGCTCTGTTTTTATGGATCTGATTCTTGCTCCTACAGAGGTCTCATTCCATCATTCACCCTCAACAAAGTGGTTTTATGGTGCAGTCACCCTCCCTTAAAGTAACCCCAAAATGTGGTTTTTTGGGTAGGAATTGAGTCAATCTCTCCAGTTTCCCCACATTTTAAATGTCACTCTCAAACCCCTCTCCAAGTTAATTACATTGGGATAAAAGATTATAAAAATGACTTTTTCAATGGGAAAAAATAAATAAAACCCCTGTCTTAATGCAACATTAAATGATGATTTAAATCCACAAGAGCCAGAAGATGCAGAGTTAAAGTGCCCAGAGCCCACTGAACAACCCCCACCCAAAAAGGAGCTGTGATTTATTGATTTAGGCCTGTTCACACCCATTCAGCACAAAAATCCCAGAATGGACGTGGCACATGTGAAGTTTTGGAGTGGCTGGAAGCCTTTGGACCCACGAGTATGAGTGAAATCAGAATTCACCTATCTGGGCTGCTCACTCCAACCCTTTGCCCAACCCCAGGCACAGCTACAACAGCCCTGTTGACCTGTGGCCAAGCACAATCCCTCATGTGTTAAGTTTTAATTGTTTTTTTGTTTTTAATTAGGGTTGGGATTCAATGTGTGAGATGGTATTTTTTGTTTGGATTTAGCTATTTATTAGTTTTTTATTTATATTATAGTTTTATAAATGGTGAGTTTTCTAGTATTTTGTGCAATAAACCCATCAGTAATAGTTTTAATAAGCTAAAAAATGGAGTTGTATTTTTATGAGTTTTTTTAAGGATAAATTGTTTAATTAAGAAATGATACTTACATTATTTTTAACTTAATAATTACTTGTGGTTTGTAATGTGGACTTTTTTATTTTATTATATAATATTACTTAAACTTATGAAGAAGAAAGTGAAGAAGGAGGATTAGGTTTTGTTAAAAAACTTTTATTTTGTTTTATATATATTATTATATTTTAAAACTTTAAATTCTATCTTTTTTACTACGTGATATCACACACTTTTATTTAAACTAAACTCTCACAACCTTAGTTTTATCAATTAATTTTGGCAGCTTTTTCCACAGCTTTAGGTCAAATGCAGTGTTCTTTTGGGGGCTGGTGTTTGCTAGTTTATTTTAAACAGAAAGTTGAAAATTCTCTTTGCTCCAATTCTGTTCATTTTAAACAGAAAGTTGAAAATTCTGTATATTTTAAACAGAAAGCTGAAAATCCTCAGTACCCAGGGTTCCATCACCCACGCTGCTCCTGCATCCCACTGTGCTCCTCGGGAGTGTCCCCACGATGGGAAAACACCCGTGGCAAGGAAAGAGCTGGAGTGACATCCCTGAGGAGGCAGTGATCTCCAGGAGTTCATCCAGCAGCACATCACACACACGTTTAGCCCTGCCCATGAAACTGGATTTCCTGGGATTTGCCCTGCCCAGGTACTTCAGGCTCTGCAAACAGCCCTGGTGATGGTGTGAGGCTGCTGCAGAAAAGCTCAGAGGAGCCTGAAGGGCTGCAGGAATTCTGCAGGAATTCAGCTCTGGGCAGTGACACTGGCCAGGCCTGCAGCTAGGCAAAGGGTCCTGGGCTGAAAGCCTTGAAAAAAATGTGTGGGAGAGAGGTTTGTACCTTCCTGACTTGTCTGGACTCAAAAATTGTGAATTTCTCATCCCTGAAAGTGTTTTTGGACCAACCCTGGATGGGGTTTGGAGCAACCTGGGACAGTAAATGTGTCCTTGCCCATGGCAGGGGGTGGAACTGGATGGGCTTTCAAGTCCCTTCCAAGCCAAACCAGCCTATGACTCTATGATTCTATGAAAAATAACAATAACAGCTTTAGCTCACCTCTCCACTTATTTATGACACTAAAAACTCATCTGAAAAAGGTCTCTTCCAGCTGTTCGGTTTTTTTTTTTCTTCCCCTTTCCTGCCTGATTTTTTACCTTAGAAATAGCAAAACCAGCAAAGACACAGGAGGGTCACTGTGGTGCCCTGGAGGGGTTTTTTTGCTCTTTATCAGAGACATTCATAAGTCCACAACAAAATTTCTTTCTCCCACCTTGTTCTCAGGCCCTCAAGCTGAAGGGGAGATAAAAATGAAGCAAGTGCCAGCTGGAAGATGAATTGGAATCTTATCCCCTTTTTAGTTACTCACTGTCCATCTCTTTTGACACCTTGGGCCCTTCTAGCCACAGATTTCTCAGGCGGCTTTTATTTTTTTATTATTAAAAAAGCCATGGAAGCACTTCTGTCCCCGTGGTGCCATCCATCCTGCCAGCACTCTGAGGCCATTAGTTAATTGAGCTCCTAAACAGTGCTGTGAGGGGGGAAGCTGCCCGTGTTTGTAGGAGATGTGTGGGAAGGAGGAGGAGGCTGAATTTCCCTCCCCAAACCCCCCAGGTGGGATTCAGCCAGCTCAGATAAAGCTGCCCCTGCAGGAGCTGGTGGTTGAAGTCCTTTGACACTCTGCAGAAGGGTTTATCTTCCCTTACAGCAAATATCTAGGTTTGGCTGGTAAAAAGAGTTTGGGGAGGCGAGTCCAACTTCAAGGAGTTTGGACAGGACTGAAGAATAAATTTGTGTTGGTGGCAAGAGTGATTTGCAGCAAGCCAGGAGCGCAGGCACTGGAATGTTTTGTGTTTCCTTGCAAATCTTGCTCAGTTTGTGGCTTGGAGCCAGAAATGACATCCTGGAGATGTCTGTAAAACCACAGATACCACTGAGAGATACAATAACCAGGGGGCATCCACTCTGCCAGGCAGGCAGCACTTTGTAAAAACCAAGCTGAAAACAAACACCAGGACATCCTCCAGGTGGGGGCTGCTTCTGCTGGCTGCATCCTCACAGCAGGGGTTTGCACAGGGTCAAAAAGCTGTTGGACAAATTCCTGAGAGAAAAAACCCAAATTCTGAATGCTTTCTAAATATAGAGGGCCCTTTCCCAGGCATCTGTAGTGGGGATCTGGCTGGATGGAAGCTTGTTAGGGTAATTCTGGGGTTTAGGTGATGGGGAGTGCTGGGTAACATTGGTATCCATCCATCCATCCATCCATCCATCCATCCATCCATCCATCCATCCATCCATCCATCCATCCATCCATCCATCCATCTGTGACTCCTGGTGCTTTCAGATCCCACCTGAGACACTCCAGTGGCTCTGGGGACACCCCTGAGCTGCCACACCTCCAGCACAAAGATTTCCTGCAGCAGAACCTCTGCTGGCTGGCAGAGAGGGAAAGGATTGGTGCTCCCACTCCTGATCCTGCAGGGATGGGTTAACCTTGCAGGCAGACTCTGGGCACACATGGATGAGGGAAAACTGCAGAACCACATCCCAAAAAGCACCTGCTCTGTGACTGAATAAAGCTGCAGTGCCCTGGCAGAGTTTGCAGCCTCTCAGCTTGCCTCTTATTGAGGTTTAACAGCAGAGGCAGGGCTGGGCAGCAAAGCACAGAAGGTGGATTTGGGCTCAGGCCCGTCCATGCACCACTGAGTGTGACCATCCACCAAATGTGTGACTGGAAAGAGCTGCTGTGACAGCAGAGCAGGGGGAGTAGGGGCAGGCACCTCTGCCAGCCAGATCCAGCCTGGGCTGATGCCTGAAGTTTTAGCTTTTCTCTTTTCCAGATCCTGTACTGCATCAGTGTGTAGCTCTGAACTCCACACAGTGTTTGTGAGCTCTTGCCACAGTTTGGGCAGACTGAACAATCCTGAGAACCAAGGACCCCTCACAGCCTCAGGCC
>VZRH01000909.1:22977-38461 GCA_013397555.1 Urocynchramus pylzowi
TTTTTCCCCCTTCTCTTTTTTCCCCTTTTTTTTTTTTTTTTTTTCTCCTTTTTTTTCTTCCCTTCCCTTTTTCTAATTTTGCTGTATTATCACTTTTCAAAGCAGCCTGGGGGCTCGCAGTGATGGTGAAGGATAGAAAGGATTGAGTCGCGCTGGTGGCTCCGTGGAGTGGGGGAAGTGAGACCAGGAGATGGAGGGAAGGAGGGAGGGGAAATGTCAACAGGCAAATCTGAAAAGCAAACCTGGGGAAGGGCTGTGTGTCTAGGGTGGTGTGTGTGTTTGTGCTGATGGAGCCTCTGATGGAGCAGAGGAAATATTTTCAGGATTTCCCCCCATCTTTGGAAAGGAGGGAAAGGTGGAGCCTCTTTTGTCAGGAAAACCTGCAGCAACATTCCCATCCTTTTGCAATCCACTGGTGTCCTTGTACCTCGGGGAATGGGATGCTGCTCCTGCCATGGCACAGCCCACACCCCTGTGAGGGTTTGCATCCTTTTTAATACCTTCCATCTTCTCCTCTGCTGCAAAACCATAACCTGGGTGTGCACAGCCCCTCTGGCACAACACAAATTCTAAATTCTGCTCCAGCACAGCCAAGCTGCTGGGTAAGTTCACTGTGGCTTAGCTGGTTTGAGGTCTGTGGGAAGCATGTTGTTCCCACTCTGCTCCACCCTAATTTCTGTTTTGGGGAGCTGGTGGTTTTTTGGGGGGTTATTTGGGACTTTTTGCATCTGCCTGCAGCTTGCTGAGGGCTGGGTGGTTGTGTCTGAGCTGCTTTCTGGTCGGGCAAGAGGAGGATTCACAATTCATGTCTCCCAGCTGGGCTGAATTGCACAGGGGAAGTTCCTCTTTCTCTCCATCCACTGTAAAAGGCACCCAGACAACTCGTGCAGATTCACTCATCCCAGCTGATGACACAGAAAGTTGGATGGATGGATGGATGGAACCTGGCCAGGAATCATTTCGTCCCTTTCCAAGCCTGAGGATTTTTTTCATCCTGCTCCAGTTTTGGGGGTTTTTATGCTCCTGCAGCATAAAAAGGACAGGAAAGTGGTGCTGTGGGGGTTCAAACACCTTGGGGACATTGCAAAGCCTCTGGATGGAGAGGGGGATCTCTAAATGTTGTTATGGGGCATCCAAAGAAGTCCTGGGATGTGATTCCAAACCTTTATTTTTGTATGAACTCACACGAGCCTGAACCCACAAGTGGACACTGGGGGATGCAACGATCTCAAAGCCTTGTGGGACCACCAGAGCCCCTCCTCACCCTCCACACCTCCCTCCCCCAGGGACACTGCACCCCAAAGCTCTTCTTCTCTCAGTACCTGCCCTTGGAAGAGGATTGTTTTACTTACAGGTGTAGCACAAGGCAGGAAATCTGGTTCTCACCAGGCTAAAAAAAGGGAAAAGACCATTCCTTTCCAAAGGTCCAAAGGGCTCTTCTTTCTTTTTTTTTTTTTTTTTTTTTTTTTTTTTTTTTTTTTTTTTTTTTTTAATTTATTTATTTATTTTAAATTTCCTGTTTTCTTGCATTCACCAAATCCCAGACAGACTCAAGGGGCTGTAGCTTCACTTCCATCATGTGGTCCAAAATCTGTGCAGCATCCTGGCTAAATCAGTTCTCTGTGTGTAAACCTCCAGTTTCAGAGCTGTACTGGTTTCACCAACCCCAGAAAGGCTGAACAAAGACAATAATTGTGACTATTCATTGCATTGCAGTAGATTTTACATATGCCAAGCAGAACTGCCATTCCATCCTTTTGGGAAGTGCAGCTTGGCCTCCTGCTCTCCAGCAATTCCCACTCCAAGTGCCCAAACCCTGCAATCTGATGTGCAGAAGTGGAAGATGTGGCAGGAATTGCCCTTCCTGTGGATATAAACCCATGTTTTAACCACGAGGCCATCTCTCTTTGCTGTGCCTCTTCCAGTCTCTGAGGATCTGGAATGATTGCTCAGGGAGTGTGCCTGATTTACCCCCTGGAATTCTCATAAGGATAATGACTTATGGAATTTGGGAACAACAGAGAACCTCTGTTAAGTGTCCCATCAACATTTCTCTGTCCTAAGCACAGTGCACATCCTCACTGGGGTTATAAAGGGAATTATGGATTTTTGGGGGGATGAGTATCCAAAAGAGCTGCCTGTTGTTTGAAATCACCATGGATTGCAGCTCTAGGGAAGCTTTGCCTTTACTGGAGCAGGATTCCCTGTTCCTCTAACTCTGTCCATCAGATCTTCACAGGGCAGAAATTTTATCACAAGAATCTGTGAATTTGGCCAACCTGGCAGCAGCAGCTCTCTAGGCAGGGGGTCCAAGAAGACATCAGGGGTTTTGCTGCACAGGTGAGGGGTGGTTCCAGCCCTGCAGCCTGAGCAGACAGACCCCAATTCCATCAGCAGTTTTACCCCAGTTCCACCAGCAGATTCATCCCAATTCCATCAGCAGATGTGTCCCAGTTTCCCCAGGATGGCTGAACTGGTGGGATGGGGTGCTCTGGGCAGACCTATGGGTTGCAGGTAGCCCAGCTCCTCCTGGCCAGGAGCCTGCAGCCTCAAAATTCACAGGGAAGTCATCTGAAAGCTCACAAATTATAGTCAGTTCAGGAGCCAGCTCAGAAATCATCTTTGTGTCCCAGGAGATGTCTTCCAGATTAAAAAAAAAATATTAAAAATTTAAAAATCCTGCCTTGCCTTTGGAAAAGTCTCAAACCCTCAAATGTCCTTCTGGATTGACTTCTTACAACAGTGTGGGCTGAATTATGTGAAACATTTCCTTCCAGCTATTGCAGAAGGAGGCAGGCTGGAGCTGGAAAAGTCTTTCCCAAAATCACCCAGCAGACTTGGAGCTTCCAGCACCAAGAATTTTGGAGCTCCTGGATTCTGGTTTCATGTTCAGGAGGCCACGTTTTGTCTCTGGATGAGGGAAAGCAGCCACATTCAGGGAAGCTTTTAGCCTAGGATCAGTTTCCACCTGAAAGATGCAGGATTTGTTTTGGAAAAATAGTCAAGCAACAGTTATTTAGAAGGAAATAATTCCCAGTGAGGGATTGCACTGACCTTATAAACTGTGCAAGTGAACTTGTGGGCTCCTTCCCTCCCCTGGTGGAATTAGCTCCATAAAATGCTTCGCAGTCCATTTCTTGTGGTCTGCATTTATACATATTTTACTCCATAAACATACATTTAATGTCCCCTTGGAAATTATTTCCTGCCCGTACTTAAAGCTCCGCATCATCCTAGGGCAGCAACTGGATGAAAAATAATTGAAACCATTAAGATCAGCTTTTATTTCAAAGGAGGGGAAAAAAAAACCCCACAAGGTAATTGCTGGAATGTGTCTTTTTCAAATTACACAGTCCCTGGGATGCCTCTGCCACCGATGTGTTTTAATGCTGTAACAAAAATGAGGTTTTCCAGTGAGTTGTGATATTACATTTGTGACCACGTGGCACCAAAGGGACCTGGTAACCTCTGAGTTGTGCCTCCACCTCCAGCCAGGGACTCACCTCCATCCACAGGCTGCTTTCCAATTGCAATTCTTTGGGATTCTTTCTCTCCAGTTTTTACGCTTGTGTCAAAATTATAACCCCTCACTGTTCCTGGTTTGGCATGAAAAGGGTAACTCTGGGTAGAGCGAGGCTGTTGTACTGATCCTAGGAAATTTTAGCTGAGTTAGGGAATTCTTTTTCCTCTTTTACCAATTCTCTGCATCACCTGCCTAATATCAGGCAATTCTGCATGGGATTTAACACACATTGATATTTCTGTGGGCAGAATTAATGGGAGTGAAGATGTGTGAGGGACTGAAGTGTGACAAGATGGGATCTTCAAAATTAAACTGATAGCCCAGGTTGATCTCAGATGTGCACATGCCCAAACAACATAACTGTATTTATTAACTGTATTTCACCAAATTCACCTGAAATGGCATAGGATACATCTACACTGGGGTAAATATCACATTTTTAGAGACAGTTAAATGTCTCTCCCCCTTTGTCCACAGTGAGGGTCCTGGTGGTCATTTCCCACTGAACCTCTGACCTCCAGCTGTGCCAAAAATTCCCACCTGAGTGAGCTTCCCCCCCAGCTCCCTGGTATGGTTTAATTACAGCTGCTCCTGCTCGTTGTGGGCTCCTAATTAGATGTAAGTGGCAAAGAAAGAACCGATCTGAGCTGCTGCTTGAGAAATACAGCCTGAAATCAAAGAAATTGGGGTCAGCACCTGACTACACTTCTCTAATGCTGGCTGCTGATTAGCTGGTGTTTACATGAGTGGCTACAGCTCCTCTTTCTGTGGGAGGCTCCTCTGCAGTGCTGGGCAGTGGGCACTGATGGATTTGTCAGCTCATAGCTTTTAATTGGCTGGAGGGGGCGTCAGGACTCTTGGGAGTGGGAGAAATGTTGATTATAACGTTACTAGGACCTTACAGGGGAAAATGAGGCATGGACGGGGTGAAATAGGAATAAACAGAGCCTAAATCAAGCAGATGGGTTCTCTGGGTGCTGTGCATTGTCCCCCAAATGATGGAGGGGTGGTTTTGATGCCCAGCTCAGCCTAATTCCTTCATGCAAGCCAGCTTGACCTGGCCACGGGGTCCAGCAGCACAGAACCCCCCGTGGGCAGCAGGGGAGGGAGGGGGACTCTGCCCCTCTCAGTGAGACCCCACCTGCAGAGCTTCCTCCAGTCCAGCACCAGCAGCACCTGGAGCTGCTGGAGAGAGTCCAAGGAATCCATGGAGCTGCTCCAGGGCTGGAGCCCCTCTGCTCTGGAGCCAGCCTGGGAGAGCTGGGGGTGCTCACCTGGAGAGGAAAAGGATCCAGGAGAGGTTCCAGCAGCCATGGCAGGGGGTGGCACTGGATGGGTTTTAAGGTCCCTTCCCACCCAAACCATTCTGGGATTCTCTGAAATGAATGAAGTTTGAGGATTCAAGACATGCAGAAGAATTTGAGAGATGATAAATTGTGTTTGGTTCCATGTGAAAATTGAAGTGTGTGAGTGCCAATGCAGTGAATCTCTGCTGAGACTCAGTGCAGGAGAAACAGAACCTGGTGTTCCTGTCCTGAGTGTCATGGAGCCAGGCTGGGAGAGCTGGGAATGTTCCCCTNAAGAAGGTTCCAGAGAGAGCTTCCAGCACATTCCAGGCCCTAAAGGGGCTCCAGGAGAGCTGCAGAGGGACTGGGGACAAGGCCTGCAGGGACAGGACCCAGGGAATGGCTTCCCTGTACTGCCAGAGGGCAGGCATGGATGGGATCTTGGAAGAGCCTGGAGCTGCTCAGGGATGGAATCACCCCCTGGCAGTGCACTGAGGATGTGGAAGAGCCAACACAGCTCTAACTCCATCCAGGGCTTCTGCATGGAGTGGATGTGACTCAAGAAATGCCCATGGCAGAGCTGGGGACTGGACCCTTCTCTCCAAGCCTTGACTCAAGAGCCACCACTGGGCTGTGACCTCCAGTGGTCACAGCTTTCATCAAAGTCAAAAACCTCCAAGGAGTTGGGAGCTGGCCTGAGGAGAACAGCTTGCAGGAGGAAAGCTTTGGTGAGAGCAGGAGGATGAGCCAAACTAACAAAAAACTAATTGCTATGAGGACAGGAAAAAAAATCCCAAACTAAAAAAAACCTGTCAATTCCTCTAGCTGAGGTTTGAACTAATTGCTACGAGGACACACAGAAAAAAACCCCAAACAAGCTAAAAAAAAAATCTGTCAATTCCTGTAGCTGAGGTTTGTGTTCTGCCACAAGCTCAAGGCAAGAATCATTGTCACACCCAGCCACGGACGGTGTGTGGGTTTCTCTCTGTGCAAGAGCCATAAGTTTAAAAAATTTATTGATTTTATAATTAAGGAACTCTGCAATACATAAAGTTAAAAGCCGTGCAAGCGTATACACAGAGACCACATAAAGATAAACAAACATTTAGATTTAACACAGCATAAGTGCAATAATCACCCATAAATGTAGTCATCACCAACTGTTTAATATAGATCAGTAGCAAACAAAAGAATAGATGGGATGGAAATTATTATTTGTACTAGAGGAGCTGCAGAGGCCACAGGCAAGATCACATCTCTGCTGTGGCAGGCAGCACCCACATGCATAATGAGAGGCAGCCCTGGATGAAAACAGCTCCAAAATTAAGTCCAAATTCAAGGAGAGGAGCAGTGGAAGGAGGGACACGCTCCCATCTGAAGGTCACCAGACTGCCAGGACGAAGCTGAGTCCTCCTGGTGCCCAGATCCACTTCCACCACAGAGCATACAAATGAGATAAACTGGCAATTGCTTTTATTTCAGGCATAACATCAAATCATCAGGAAAAATAATGTGATTTCTTCCCAGGCTGTTTTGGCAGGGGTAGAAGCACTTTTTCAGCTGGTAGGGAGACAAGTTCATGGACCACCTGCCCCGTGTGTGGGGAGAAACTCTCCCTCTTTTCTTCTCTGCTTTTTTTTGCTCTTTAGACATCACAAAATGTTCACTGAGCAGGAA
Source organism: Urocynchramus pylzowi (assembly GCA_013397555.1). Classification (NCBI taxonomy): domain Eukaryota; kingdom Metazoa; phylum Chordata; class Aves; order Passeriformes; family Fringillidae; genus Urocynchramus; species Urocynchramus pylzowi. Next base: position 29,464 of record VZRH01000909.1, read on the forward strand.
CTCCGGACATGCTGTCCCAGCAAGGAGCTCACAGGGTCATTTTTCTTCTGTTGCTCTAGTCACAGGGTAGGATTCATCTCATTTAACTGGAGATATTTATATTTAAGATACCTCCCTCGATGCTCAGCAGAAAAAAAAAAAAATCATTTTTTAGCTTTTTAGGGAATGTTCAGACATTTATCCAAGGCATGGCAGCCTCTGAGTGTGAGCTGAGGGCTGTGCAGTGGGGTGATGCCTCAGCTGCATGCCAGGGGTGACCATCATGGTGGTGGCATCCCAAATCCCCAAATCCCCAAATCCAAACCTTCTCCCTTCCCTGCTGCAGCAGGAATTTGGAGAATGCTGTCCCAGAGCATCCCACGGGGCCACAGGAGGGATGAGGAGTGGGATGGACTTGCTCTTGGTCACCACCTCCTGCATTTGCCCCGTCTCTGCTGCCTGGGACATTTCCTCTGCTGCCCCTGGCATCGTTAGCCTGATCCTCTGACGAGCCTTCCATGGTTTCTCCAGCTCCTTGAAAAGAATGGAGGTTAATTTATCACCTTGAATTACTGCAGCATCTCAAAGCCATAAGGAAAAAGCTGTGCCTTATCTCTCCTGTTGCCCACCCTCCCTCTGCTCCAGTCAGGGCTGTGGTCCCAGGACGTGCAGAATACGTCGAGTTTCACGTTGTCTAATTCCCCCCAAAACAGATTTTTCAGAAATAAAGACAACTCCTGTGGCTTTGCAATTAAATATTAAAAGGCCTTGATTAAAGAGCCATAAATCACTGAAAGGCCTTTAAATTTCTGTAATGTCTCCTGGCCTGGCATGTACTGATTGCAATCTCATGCTCATTTTGCAGTGGTGAAAGACAGGTACCTCCAAATATTGGCCACTGGCTGTTGATGTCTACAAGGTAAGGGATAATGGGGAAAGAGTGAAAGAAACATTTAAATCAGGGTAATAAAAATGTGCTGGTGGGACAAGAAGTGAGCAGGAGGGCTTGTGTGCTGGAAATGGGTGCAGCAAGTGTGGCATGGGGCAAAGTGTAACTTTAAAATCTCCTGCTGTGGTGGAGGGTGGCCCTGCCCATGGGGGCAGTGGAATGAGGTTTTAAGGTCCCTTCCAACCCAAACTGTTCTGTCATTCCCTGATTTTTACCTGTGGCTTTGTCCTGCTGTGTTCAGTGATCCCTGATGAAAGCAGGGCTGTGGTGTCTGCAGGATTCTCCCTGCAGCCCAGAGTGCTCCAGACCTGCTGCCCTGGAGAAGATCCTCATCAAACTCCCTCTGCTGTGGTGCAGGAATGAGCTCCTGTACCAGAATGTTCCGTGAGCACAGCTGGCCCTGGACTGGAGCAGAGCACAGATGAGGAATATCCTGGACAGGTCCATCATCCCCATAAACTCCAACTTCACCTCCTTCAGCTGAGGCCCATCCCATGCTCTTTAAGCTCTCCTTTAAGCCACCCTGAGTCCATTCCTGATGTTCTGGGATGCAGAGGGAGATGGAGAAACATCCCCCCCCTCCACTCTGGGCTCAAGGACTGACAGATCCAGGATCTGCTCCTGCTGCATGTGTAGAATCCTGGGATCTTTAAGACTGGAAAAGACCTGTGCATGAACACTGGCTCAGGAACACGCCAGGAAAATATTGGCAAATTCTGCTTCTGTTTTGGAACCCCCCCAAAACCCTCATGGCTGGTCTATCACCAGCCAAGGGGGCAAAGAGGGGCTCCCCACTTCTGCCCCTCCTGTGCTGCAGAATTTAATGCAACATCTCGAAACGTGGCAAGGAAATCAATTATTTGGAAATGATGTGAAAGAAGGGAGGGTCAAAGCTAGTGGATAATTTATTCATTACTAATATCTCCAGCGGCTGTAATTGAGGTGCTCTTTTAATTGTCCAAGCCACTCCAAAAAAAATCCAGCTTTTCTAATAATGGCTTGGAAGGTAACTGTCATTCAGCTGTACAAACCTCTATCAAAGTTGGCTTTTGACTGGCTGATGGTATCACCCACTGCCTTGACTTTATTTTAGCTTATTAAAATTGATCCTAAATAAACCTGATCTGCCCCAAATTATTTTTTTCTTAAGTTAATTTGAATGCAATTTGTTCTCAGCGAGATTTGCTGCCATGTTGCATCTTGCAATGCAAACACGAGTTTGTTGGGTCACTCTAATTAATTTGATTTTGTATCTCAGCCCTCCTACCCATCACCAGCACTAAATGGAATTATTTAGAAATAACAGAGATAATGCTGGCAAAATAACATGCTGTGACAGGACCAAGCTTTGCTTCTTTAGGAGAGGAAAAAAAAATAATAATACACAACATATTGAGGTGGTTTATTTTTTTGATTAAACGCTTCTGCTTCGCCTCGGCATTTATCTTTCTGAGACAGCTCCAGATCAGAGCAAATGCATCATTCCATTAACATTATCTCTCTGTACATTTGAGTGGGGGTCCCCAGATAATAAAGGGCTACACCGTGCGTGGCCAGCTCACACCTCCAGCAGCTTGGATTCCTTCGGAGAGGATTTGTACAGGAGGTGTTGGGAGGGAAGGGGGAGGAGGTTTCTGCCTGGTTGCTTATGGGGGGGAAGGCAAATGGCCTCAAAGAGATGAGGGGAGCAACTTAATTCAAAGATTTTTATGAGAATATTGGTGTCAGGAGCTGCACACAGTGAGCTGGGTTTGAGGAGATGATGTTGGGTGGTTTTATTGAAAAGCTTTGACCCAAGAGCTGAGCAACTTGAGGATGTGAGACATCCCCTGCTCCTGGAGAGTCTGGAAAGAGGAAGGGGAGGCATGCAGGTCTTGCAGGTGATCCAAAACATGGGAGGGATTTGGGATGAACAGATCCTAAAAGGAGCACATGGTGGTGCAGTGGTTTTGTGTGGATTCTTTGTTTCTTTTATTTCTGTTAAGGTCGGGATTAAATGCGTGAGACGGTATTTTTTGTTTGGACTCAGATGTTTATTAGTTCTTATCTACATTACAGTCTCACAAACTGTGAGTTCTATAGTGTTTTGCCTTAACAAATTAAAAATGGGGCTGTATCTGTCTCTCTACAAGGCCTTTTAAGGATAAACTGTCTAATTGAGAAATGACACCTAAATTATTTTTACTTTTAACCCAATAACCAACCACCCATGTCCCACAACGTGGACTTTTCTATCCAATTACACAAAACCACCCAAACCCATGGAGAAGGAGGTGAAGAAGAAGAACCAGCCACTGCCCCAAACCCTCCATCTTCCTTTATAGATATTACTATATTCTAAACCCTTCCACTCTAAGTTTCCCACCCTGTGATATCACACACTTCTGTTCAAACTCCACCCCCACAATCCCAGCTCTGTCATTCCATTTTGGAGCCTTCCCCAGGGCCTCAGGTCAATGCAGTGTTCTCTGGGGGGTCAGTGCCTGCCAGCACAGAAAGTCTCCAATCCTCAGCAGCCAGGGCTCCAACAGTTTTGGTTCACCAATTTGAGATTTCCCAGCCAATGCACTGGTTTGGGTGAGTGGTGGAGTAATAATCCAGAATAATCTGGGGTGAGAGAAAAAACTATCATGCCCTTCTTGCTGCTCCTGAATTTAGGAGAGCTTTCCATGAGGTGGGGAAGTGAGGGAAGCAGAGAGGGGGAGATCTCAGCATGATCCAGAAACAGAATAAATACTGGTGATGGGAACATCCATAGGGACAACACGTGTCAAAGGGTGTTCCCCTATAGAGGGGAAGGCTCTTATCCCAGATTTTGCTGATGTGAGTGTGGGTGGGGTCCCAAAAACTCCCAGGGGCTGTGGCCAAAGGCTGAATTCCAGACCGTTATCCCAATCTGCTTGGAAATTTATATACATAGAGGTGGGAGGAGGTAAAAAAAAATGGAATTAGGAGGGAAAAAGTTGGAATTTGTACACTTGGGGTGCTGCACCATCAGTTTGTAGCACTGCAAAGGGACCACAGGTCTTCAAAGCTGATTTTTGGCACAGGCCACTTTCACCACAGATGAATCCACCCAGGATAACAGGAGAGTGAATTCCATGTGTTTTGTACAGGTGCCACCAGTGAACAAAGGGGAGAAGGCAGATGTCTTCTTGTGAATATTCACTTCTATGTGAATATATTTATTTTTTTATTGAAGTTTTTAGGAAGGGCTGACTGCACCAGCCCCAGTCCAGCATTCCAGAAAGGAATGTGAATTTGGGAACATGTTAAAAGTTCCTTTCTAAAGGGCCCAGCAGGGAAATATCTTTCCCTTGCCCTTCCTGTTTGCCTCCTCAGTCTCTCCCCTCTGTTTTCTGTCATTTCTCCCTCTGTTCTCCCTCCCTGATGCCATGGTGATGGAGCTGACACGTAAGAACAGCTATTCTTCCCTGGGGTTTCTGCAGCATCCCGAGATGAGCTTCTGCTTCTCCCTCTCTTTTATCTCCCACGTTCTTTAAGTGGGTAAATCAGGGTGCTGCCAGCCCCACGTGCTAAAAAAGAGGGGCCAACATTCCCCCTCCTCCCTGCCTCCAATTGGCTTGAAAAGCATGAATTGCAGCAAGAAAAAAAAAAAAAAAAAAAGCACAAATGTTGGGCTTGGTTTGTGTGTTTTTCTGGTTTTCTTTGGAGCTTGGGGTTCTAACAAAACAATCCTTTCTGTCTGCAGGGCCCACTGCTGGTCTGGGGCATTTTCAGCCATACTTGATACTTAGATCTGCAGGGAGATCTTGTTCCTGAAAGTTTTTGGAAGTAGGTGGCTGGGTGGATGTTCCCTGAGTGAGAGAAATGCCAAGGTAGGATTTACAAATCCCCCCTCTTCAGGATTAGCCTCCAGCACATCCACAATCAGCTGTGAGATCTGGTAGGCTGTAAAGTGCATTTTATGTATCCTTTCCCCACTATCTGAGGAAGACAAACTTCCCAAAAGACCTTTCTAGAGTGTTACCAACTGCAAAGGCTGGGGAATGCTGTGAAAATCCCTGCAGGCCCAGGTTCTGAAATGCCAAATCAAAGCCCCAGTCTGTGGATAAAGCCCTTCCCCTCTTCAGTCTGTCCTGTTTCCCTTTGGATTTCTTCTGATTTAAGGGCTGCTTCTCCTCAGCTGAATCCAGCAGCCCCAGGGTTGGCATCCAGCCTTCCCCTCTCTCCTTCCAGACAGTCTCCAGCTCCTCCTGCGTGTCCCTGGACTGTTTCCCTCTGACTCTTTACCCATTTCTCCATCTCATCCCTCCTTATCTTGCCCCAAAGCTCTCCAGCCCTCCTGAGCAGGGATTGATTGCCCTTCCTCCTGGTATTGTCCTCCAAAATGAAACAACAATGCATTTCTCTGACTTTCTGTGGTTGTATCTTATCACTCCACCTGCCTGCTTCCAATATTATTCCCTTTCACCCCTCTGCCCTGGTCCCCTCTCAGGCGTCCCCTCGTTTAATTGGCCAGCCCCAGCCTGGGTTTTGTGGTCCCCTTATCACTGTGGGCTGACTGCTCCCCTGGCTCCCATCTCACCCTGCCTCCCTCCACCTGCCCCTCTCCCCCGTCCCTCCTCCTGCTGTTTTCTCTGGACAAATGACAGCCTGGGTGTGACCAGAGGCGATAATGGTCGGCAAATATTTGAAGGGGGAAGGAGAAAAATTGTCCCTGGGGGAGTTTGAACGGGGAGGGCAGGGGGAGGGTCGGGACGGGGTGGGGAGATGTGCAGATGATGCTGTCGGCCTGAGTACATCATAAATCCCCTCTGGGTGGGTGCGTGGGGATGGGGAATGAGCATCTCTCTCATCCCCGCGTCTGTGGAAGTGGCATTTTGCTGAGGAGATTGGAGTTGGAGCAGAGGGACAGAGAAGAGGGAATGGGAAGGGAGAAAACCGGAATGAAATTGCAGCAGAGAGGGGAAACTTGGGCTGGAAACTCTGGAAATCTTTAGCTTGAAGGGTTGGTGAGCTGGTGTGGGAATCCAGTGCTAACATGGACTGGAGCACACACTGATGGAAGGAGCTCTGGAGAGGGAGGGAACAGTCAGACCCTGCAGGTCTGTGGCTCCTGTGAATTGCTGGATTTGCCTCTGGGACAACATAAATGGAGATTTTGCTTCCCTCAAAAACATCCAAACAAGTGGTCAAAAAAAAAAAAAAAAAAAAAAAAAAAAAAAAAAAAAAAAAAAAAAAAAGAAGGCAAACCTCACCTCTCTTTGACTGTTCATTGTGCCTGCTGAAGGGCTGGGAAGAGGGAGATGCTGGATAACAGATAAAAATTTTATTTATAAATATCCTACTGAAAAACCTGCCCCCAAAAATATCCCTGCAAAGACGGGCAGGGGAGTTAAGGGAGTTGGCAGAGGCTGTGCAGCAAATCAGTGACAGAGGAGAAAGGACACGTGGCACCCCTCTGCTCCATGCCAGGACACCCTGGGCTGCTCAGAGAATCCAGTGTGCAAATCCCCAGGACTCCAAGGAAATGCTGGACAAAGCACAAACAGAAGGTGGCTGAGATGGACCCTCCCAAGAGCTTTTTCCTCCACCCATCACCCAAAATTGGTTGTACAATGCTACAAAAGCAGGGGAAGGCAAGGTGACCAAGGGACACAATCCTGCTCTTCCCTGCAAACTTCTCTAACATTTTTTTTGGGTAGCACTCTCATCTCATTTCCCATCAGCACAACCCTTCCTGAAGCTGGCAGCAGTGCCAAAATCTGAGAGAGTGACACCCCTGAAGCCAAGAGCTGCCCTTAGGGGCAGAGCTCGCCCTGTCCCTGCCCGGGGTGTCACAGTGACCACGCAGAGCCCTGGCCCAGCTTTAAACCAGCTCTCACAGAATTTCCCACCCTCCACAAGCACGATGAAGACATCCTTTGTCAGCAGCAGGGATGGTGACAGCTACCCAGGCGAGGCCAATTTTCTTCCATATATCAACAGAGAGGGCCAAGTTGGAAGGACCTGCAAGACTGGAGGGGAGAAGGGGGTGAAAAAGCGACCTGGAGGAACAAGATTTTGAGTTAGCAGCCCTCTCCCCGGGCGTTTTTTTTAGAGATTGGCCGGCTTGGAGGGATTTTGCAGCTGCCACCAAGCGCGGTCGCTGCAGGTGGCGCTGCGAGGTTGGGTTTGAGCGCTGCCTGCGCTCGCTGCAGCCCCGAGCTGGAGCAGCCAGCTCCGGCTTTCAGCCACTTAAACACCGCGCTGCTTTAACAAACTTGTAAAATGGCGGGGGAAAAGAATAACAGAAAAATCCCCGCACAATCTAACTTGGATTTTCTGTCTCTCTCTTTTTTTTTTCTTATTTTTTTATTTTTTTTTTTCCTTCTTTCTCCTATTGGCTCGTCCTCTTTGTTTTTGGAGTCTTGAAGTGTACAGGTGGATGTGCTGGCAAAAATAGGTGTTTTGTGTTCTTTGGGTGTTGATGGAGGTGACTCCTGTGTGCCACTGTGTGTGGCTCAGGTAATAAGGCAAGAATCAAAGTGAGCATCAGTGAGGGAGGAACCACAGAGGGATCCAGGGAGCCTGTTGGCACCCAGGACTTCAGGGGCAACGGGGGATCTTTTGGGGCAGCGGGAGGGAAATCAGGAGTGTGAGGTTGTTTGGATGGACACAACAGGATTTTGCCTCATCCCGGATGATGCTGAGGCAGCTTTGGTGCTGCTTGGAGCAGAGCAGGGGGTGCCCAGCAACCCTGCTGTGACCTGGGGGGAGAAATATCCACTGGATGACAGCAGGGTGAGCCTGAGCCCTGCTTGTCCTTGAGCCCTTTTGCTGCAGAAATTCCCAGGTCAGGGGAGGTCATTTGGGTTTGCCAGCCCTAACCCTTTTCCGCCCCTGCTGCCCGGTTCATGCAAAGGCCTATAAATAAAATCTCATTTGTCACTCACTCCTTCATGAACCCAAGCAGCACGGGGATCTATAGACTCGTGCCATTGTCTTAAGAAGCAGAAAGAACTGGTATTAATTTCTTTCCCCTTCCAGTGGGAAGCAATCTGGGCATATCCAGATTATCCGTGTTTAGCGGAACAGGTTTTAAAGGCGAGCCCGAATTTCCTTGAGATTTTCATATGTTTTTATTAAATGGAGCTGCGAGGCAGGCTGGACACTCAATAATGCTGTAGCACTCGGAGCAGCAGTGATCTTTAGAGGTTACTAACCTGCCATTGTATCTCTCAGATTCCTGTCTCGCTCCTCCGTTGTCATTTCGCTGTGTTATTACTCTTCAGGCTTCACGTCGTATTCATTTCTCTGAATGAAAACAAATGACTCCTTGCGAGAGGCAGGAGATAAAGAATAATAAATACATTTTATGCACCACCTTAAAAAAAAAAAAAAAAAAGAAAAAAAGAAAAAAAAAGGGCTCTGAATCCCCATCCATCCATCAGGAAATGTAAACCGGAGCTCAGGCAAAACACACACGCAGGCACGCGCCGGGGAGATAAAACTTGTTTTAAGGAAAACATGATATTGTTTCTAAATAAATATCTTGGAGGATGCAAATAGACAGCCCCCGGCCCCCGTGCTCTGTGGCATAAATTTACGATAATTAAAAATACTAAGCTCGGATTAAGCCTGATTTTCTGCCAGTGGTGGAGGCTGTGGGGAGGAGGGGGAGTCCTGCTGTGTTTGGTGCTGCACAACCCCTGGAGAGGCAATTCCAGCCCCTGATCTCGGGTAGGGACTGCCGTGGGTGCTGGGACCCCCTTTCCCTGCATCCCTGCAGGATGCCTTTGCCTTCTGCTGGGAAAGGGGAAGCTGCAGGGTCACCTGCAGAGTTTTCTCTCCCGGCCTGAGCACGGCCAACCCCCCTGGAAGCAGAGGAGATCTCTCCCCCAGCTGCTTCTCCTCTTCTTCAGACCTTTGCGAGGCGCCCACCCTCAGGGAATCGGGGCTCCCCGGGGAGCAGCCCCATTGCTCTCAACACCCTGAGAGCATCCCTGCCCTTCCCACCACCTGCAGGGAGGAGAGCGGGTCTCACACGCCGAATGAACTTTTGGGGTGGGGTCTGCCCCTCCCCCCCCCCCCCCCACCGACGGGGGCATGAAACGCGCGAGCCAC
>VZRH01000909.1:41246-55037 GCA_013397555.1 Urocynchramus pylzowi
CCCGCTCGCTCAGCCCCAGCAAGGCTGTTTGGGTTTGTAGCGAGCGGCTGGAAAATCCTCCTGCCGGGGCCGGGGCTGCTCCCCGTGCCGGGAAGGGACGCGGTGGAAGGCGGGTGGCTCCGCACCTCTCCCGCAAACTTCCACACCCCGCGCTGCTCCCAGCCCTCCACCCTGATCGTCCACGGCTTCCCTCCGCTGCCGGAGGTGATGCCTGGGAAAAGAGGTTTTGGGAAAAGCCAAGGGGGGGGATCTGCCGGGGCTCCCCGGGTCGTGGGGGCGAGCGGTGCAGAGGGGAGGGGGAGGTTGGGACCGGGACCCCCGAGGCTGCCGGGGATGCTGTGGTTCCGCGGGGACAATGACGGTGCCAGGGGGTTTTACAGCCCATGCGAACCGCTCGCAGCCTCCTAGGGACTTATCTTGAGCGTGCGCGAATCTTTTGGAGGGCGGAAAGCGTGCTAACTTGTTTTCCTTACCTGCCCTCTGTTTCACCCGGGTGTTGTTTGTAGAAATCCGCGAGCGGGCAGGGCACGGGGGGCACGGGGGGCACGGGCTTTGGCGTCTGTGTAATTTTAATTACGGCGTGTGCCTCCCAGAGTGGGATTAGGTGCTTCCCCCCCCCCGCATAAGCCGCTGGNTCCCCGATGGCTTTTTCCCCATGCACGAGGCTCAACTTTTCTCCCCGGAGGTAGCGGCTCCCGCGGCTCAGCCCGTCCCTCGTCACCCTCGGCATCCCCCGGCTGCGGATTTTCCTCCCCTCGGGGGGCATTTTCCCCCTTGGATGCTCCAGAGCTCTCCTCGGGCGAGGGGCTGGAGGCATTTGCAAACTTTTCCTGCTGCCGGTGAGGTTGCAGCTGGACGGGGCTGGAGGCAGAGCCCTATTCCCGGGGAGAATAACACCTCCCGGGTGCCCGATGGATGGGGACAGGGGCCAGCCCCGCTGCTGAACACCTCAGAGGGAAGGGCAGACCCCGCCGCTTCCCTTCCTGCAAGGTGCTGGAGAGTTTTCCTGCCCAAATCCCGGCTGCGGAGTCAGCGCTGCTAAACCCAAAACCTTTCCCCCGGTGCATTTGTGTGCCGCGACCGAAACCTGCGAACCGATGCCCTGCGTTTATCAGACATGTGCCCTTAAATTATGTAGACCGGGAGAAGTGATCTAAACAGCGAGCCGCGCGCTGTTTTGGTGGAAATCCACGTTGTTTTGCTGGAAATCTAATACTCCGCCAGCAGCTGAGTTCCTCGCAGACAAACAAACCCGCTCGCTCAGCCCCAGCAAGGCTGTTTGGGTTTGTAGCGAGCGGCTGGAAAATCCTCCTGCCGGGGCCGGGGCTGCTCCCCGTGCCGGGAAGGGACGCGGTGGAAGGCGGGTGGCTCCGCACCTCTCCCGCAAACTTCCACACCCCGCGCTGCTCCCAGCCCTCCACCCTGATCGTCCACGGCTTCCCTCCGCTGCCGGAGGTGATGCCTGGGAAAAGAGGTTTTGGGAAAAGCCAAGGGGGGGGATCTGCCGGGGCTCCCCGGGTCGTGGGGGCGAGCGGTGCAGAGGGGAGGGGGAGGTTGGGACCGGGACCCCCGAGGCTGCCGGGGATGCTGTGGTTCCGCGGGGACAATGACGGTGCCAGGGGGTTTTACAGCCCATGCGAACCGCTCGCAGCCTCCTAGGGACTTATCTTGAGCGTGCGCGAATCTTTTGGAGGGCGGAAAGCGTGCTAACTTGTTTTCCTTACCTGCCCTCTGTTTCACCCGGGTGTTGTTTGTAGAAATCCGCGAGCGGGCAGGGCACGGGGGGCACGGGGGGCACGGGCTTTGGCGTCTGTGTAATTTTAATTACGGCGTGTGCCTCCCAGAGTGGGATTAGGTGCTTCCCCCCCCCCGCATAAGCCGCTGGCTGGAGGTGCAGGGGATGCGAGCAGCGTTTTGCTTGTGGCTTTTTTTTTATTGCCGGGGGAAGTGCGTGTTTGTTTGTTTGTTTGTTTGGTTGTATTTGTGTGGGATCCTTCGCTAAGCCGGGCTTCAAGCGGTGCAACAGATGTGTGTGTGTGTGTGTGTGTGTGTGCTTCGCGTGTGCGGCCAGGTTTAAACACGCAACCCCAGCCCCGGCACGAAAAGCTGGGTTTTCTCCCCTCCTCTGCCCAGACCCACCCTCCATGGGGGTGTCTCCTTTCCGAAAGAACCACCCCAAGGCTTTTTTTCTCTCTCTGTCCCATCCTAAATGTGTGGCGCCCGGCGGTGCCACGCGAAATAAATGGCAGCCGCACGATCTAAGTGTTGTTTATGTCCAAGACGGGTGTTTTAGAAGCCGGGCTGATGATCAATCACGGTGCTGTAGGGAAGCATTTGCTCGATGATCGGAGCTGCCTCGCAGGCACCGAGGGCTGCTGTCAATCGTGCTGGGCGCGCAGCCCGGCTGGCGAGGGATGCTGCAAAGCCAAAGGGATGTACTGAACTTCTCCGCAGGGAGAGGGAATATTTGAGCTTTTCCTCAGCGGGTTCACCTGCCAGCAGCCCTCCCTGCAGCGCAGAGAGCCTGGAGCTCGGCAGCCGGTGGGTGAGGCAAAGCGGAGGGCTGAGCTGAGCTGAGCTGCCGGGAAGGCAGGAGCCGTCGGTGGCAGCCCCATCCCGGGGGGCTCCGGCTTGCCGGAGCCGCTTTCACATCAATTCCTCAATTCCTCCACTTTCGCAAGCCGAGGAGGGGGAGGAGAGATGCCGGCGCCCCTTTTGTGTTGCATCTTTTTCCTTTTAGTGCACCGCTTTGTCTGTGCCTCCCGATGCCGAGCGGCTGCAGAAAATCCAAGCTCCCTCTCGCTGGATGGGTGTGAAGAGCCTGGCAAGGGCTTACCATGCTCGGGGTGTGCGCTAAGGGCTAACGCCGTGTGGGAATCAGTTTCTTGGGAGGAAGGGAACCCTGAGCAGCTTGCTGCAAAGCCGAGGAGGATGCTGGCACCGTGGGCTCCTGCTCCTCGCTGAGATCTGACCTGGGCAGGGTGTCTGAGGTGGGGCTGCTGAGTTTTGGAGTTTGCAGTGCCAGAGTTTGGGGCTTGGCACTGCCCACGTGTGTTTTGGAGCGGGATGGCGTGGTGTCCTGGGAATCATCTGGCTGCTCTTGATATATTTATTATTTATAACCTCTCTAAAGTGGGGTCCCACATAGCTGAGACTCCAAATTCTCACGTGCTGCCCACGAATCCCCCTCCCCACCCAGGGATGCCGTTTGGGCTGTGACTGTTCCCCCTAGCAAAGCCCTCAAACTGCTCCATGCTCTAACCAAAAGCATCTGGGGAACCTTTCTGGCTCTCTGCAAGGCTTCACAAGGCTCTTTCTTACTCCTTCCTTCTGGCTTGCGAGGCTCAGGGAAGGGACAGCAGCGCTCCAGGCGCCCAAGGCAACGAGACTTCCCGTCTGTGCAGAGAGTCTGGGCAGCCGCTGCCTTTCTGCAGGGCATCAGTGATGAGCGTGCTTCCCTGCCTGACTGTCTTCCTGTGTGTGAAAAGTGCTTTATATCCCTCAGCTTTGAGCTCTCAAGGAGCCCGTGACAAAAAGAAAAAAGAGGGAAAAAAAAGGAAAAATTATGTAGCGCTGCCCACATGTTTTTCACTCAGGCTCTGAGTGGTTTTAAAGCATAAGCATCTACTCCATTCCCGTGGTGTGGATTGGGAAACTGAGGCACAGAGAGGCAAAAAGCTCAGTCCTGAGCATGGGGTTTTAAAATACAGCCATTCACTTAATTCCTGAGTGATTGGGAAACTGAGGCACGGGGTTTTAAAGTATAGCCATTCACTCAGTTCCTGTGGTGTGCATTGGGAAACTGAGGCATGGGGTTTTAAAACAAAACCATTCATTCAATTCCTGAGTGACTGGGAAACTGAGGCACAGAGAGGCAAAAAGCTCAGTCCACATTTATTGATGAGGAATTCTCACTCACCAGCCTGAAATGCAAACTGAGCCCCAAGTGGGACTTTGATGAGAGCAGGGAGTGGTGCCCTGCCCTCCTGTCTGTGCTTCAACAGCCAAGAGCAGCCCTTGGACAGAGCAGGACTTTTTTAGGATTGAATCTTTTCCCAGTTCAAATGGCAAATGGGTGTTTTGAAGTGAGAAAAGTATCACAGAATCGTGGAATTACAGAACAGTTTGGGTTGGAAGGGACCTGAAAGATCATCTAGTTCCAATGTCTTGCCATGGGCAGAGACAACCAAACATTTTGGGTTAGAGAATTGGCCTGGGAGCAGCTGTTCTTTCATGGATCTCAGTCCCAGTGCCTTTGGAATTTGCTGCAAAATGTTTTTAATCACCTTTGGGAATGGAGACATCACTGCAAAAATGACGTGCTGAGTTCCCTACAGCCTGCGTGGTGATTTTCTGTATCTGGCATTCTCCCTTGGGGTTTTTTTTTGACTCATCCCAAAGAATAGTCTAGGGGTTTTTTTTTTGTTGGTGCTTGGGCTCTCTGAATTTGCCTCATCCTTAAGGGGCTGAGCAGCCACCCAGGTAAGAGGTGCCAACTCTGTGTCCCCTGCCACAGCACCCAGTGTCATGTGGCACCTGTCCTGAGCTCTTTCCTTGGCAAAAACCCCTCTGTGAGCCCTCAGAGATGCTCTGAAGGCCTTGAACAGTGGTTTGAAAACCCAGTGACCACTTCATTTTAGACACCTGTAGCCCTCCAGCTGATGTGAACATTGCCAGGGACGTGTCCCTTCCAAGGGGATTCCTGGAACAATGGAAGAAGCCAACTTTTTGCTGAAATATGATGTTCCCAGGTGTTCCTACCTCAAATACTAATGTTTGTAGAAGACACCAACTTCTCAGAGCCTGAAGGGGAGAGCAGTGACTGGGTTCAAGCCCCCATCCCACTCTGCTGCCTCTCAGCAGGTGGCTCTGACCTCACCTGGAATCACTAGAGAGACAGAGATCATTTGCAGACTCTGTGACTTGCTTTTCCTCCAGGTTTTGCTGCTGGCAGGGTTTCCCCCCTTTTAAAAAAGTATTTTTTAAATGCTTCATGCAGTGAAACAGAAATCCAGACCCAAAAGTCAAGTGGCTGAGATTCCCAGGCTTCTTTTGCATAGGGATAAATAAAAAGTCCTGCTGAGCGTGGCTGGATTTGCACTTGTGACCCAAAAGGGAGATGTTGCACCTCTGATTCTCCTCCTTTTCATGCCTGATCCCTGAGTTTCCTTCCATCTCTGTTATCCACACGCTGATCTCCTGGGGCTTTCCCACCCAGCCATTGGCAATAAATTTATGGGATTTGACTGGCACTTGAATTTGCCAGGACGAATGTGTGGCTCTAATGTAGATAACACAGGTTAGCTTTCCACTACAGGCACCTGCATGATCTAAACCCACACATTTCCCCCTCCTCTGCTCTCCTGCAAGGGCCAGAGGGATAAATCTTGATCCTGGGTGAACTCTCACAGCCAAATGCATGTAAATGTTTGTGAAACCAGGCTCCACGACCTCCGTGTTATTTCTCCTGGAGTTTAAAACGCTCCAGGAGGGAGGAAAGGTGAGGCTGGTGAAGGTGTTTTATTCCCAGTAGTGTTTTCCTGGGAAATAGTGAGGTGATGCTGGACTGGTGACTGCCTGTAGATGGTTAATATTTATATATTTGCTGTTTTTTCTGAATGAGGAACTCACACTTGCTGCCAGCAGCCCCCTGATGCTCATTCCTGCCGAGCCTCTCTGGGGACTGTCCGGGCATCCCACTGTTGGGTGACTTGATCTTAGAGTTACAGGGATCAGGAGGATGCATTAGCAGTAAATTACAGCCTGGATGGCTCCATCCTCAGCAGTGACAAGGTTTAAATTAAAAATATCTTGCTGGGATGAAGCACCAGTAAGTCAAGCTCGGGTGTTGTGTCAGCCTGGGCTCGGCAGCGAGAGCTCAGCCCCTGCGGAGCAGGAACAGGAGGAGCCCACACATTAATTCCCCGCTGAACTGGGAAATTGCCACTTTGTTTCTCCTATCAAATATTCTTCCTTTCCTTTCCTTTCCACCTCTTTCCCCACCTGAAGGCAGGATGGTCAGGCTGGGAAGTTGGGAGAAGCTTTGCGGATTCGCTGCACGTGCGTGTGGCCCTGTTTGACTTGGTTAGAGCATATTTGATTGTGAAAAGGGATTTATTTGTTTTTTGTGACAGGGGATTTGTCTATAATGTAGTGCTGGAAAGAAAACTCATTTAGAGACTAAGGAGGTGTATCCTGTTACAATTGCCTATTGATGGAATAGCAAGTGCTTGGTGTGCTACACAGCTTCATTTTACTTTAGGGAAACTTATCCTGGGCTGCCAAAGGGAGACTTGGATTTGATGGAGAGCTGTCCCACGGCCCTCAGTGGGTTCCTTGGCTTCTTGTTTCCTCATCTATCAAGTGTGGGAGGTCTCCTAGAAGTGACTGTCCCTTCAGCCACCACCTAATTCTTGCTCTAATGACCTTTAAAAATGACTCACTTTTTGTGAAGTGAGTAAAAGCAGGGGGGGCTTGTTGGGAACTCAGTCACCAGCCTGAGGAATGGCATCATGTCTGTGGATAATAATCACTAATAGCACTGTCCCACCCCTGGGCAGTGCCACCTTCTTCTTCTGCTGGCAAGAGGCTTTCAGAGGTGCTGAGGAACAGGAGGTTCTGTGTTCAAGGCAAAGGCTCTGCCCCCACAGCCCTGCCAGGGAGAGGAGCTGAGCTGGGACTACAACCACACCAGCTGTGGAACCAATCTAAAGCTTGGGTATTTCTTTAATGGATGATCTAGGGAGGAAAAACCTCCACCCAAATTGGGGTGGGCATGTGTGCCTTAGGAAAAAAGGAGGTTTTGGGAAAACTGTTTTGGGAAACTCCTTCTATTTGTCAGAGTTTTGGTGCAAATTTCTGGCTCTTGCTGGAAGCAGAGCAACACGTGGAGTTTTGTAAGCTGTTCTCCTGAGGTGTGTAAGTGTTGAGGGGTTGGTATTTGCATGGATAATTTTGGGTGTTTCCTCCTCTTGGTTGTGCCTGTCCCTTTGCACTCTCCCCTTCACGGTGTCCTCCTGGCTGGACAGTGGGGCTGTCCCCTGCCACAGCCTCCTTTCCTCCAGCCACCCCAGATCCCAGGAGTGATTTGGGGGGGTTGCAATGACCTCAATACCCGGTGCTTTTGAGACTTCCTACCCCCATCCCTCCTTGGATCCCAGGAGTGATTTAGGGGATTGCAAAGACATCAGTACCTGCTGCTCCTGAGACTCCACACCCCAATCACCGCTTGGATCCCGGAGTGCTCCTCTCCAGATCATCCACACAGCTTCCCCAGGGAGGGCAGGGCTCAGGGACAACCTGGAGGGGGACTTCTTGCTTTCAGTCCATCTGTGCCACCACTGAAGCCACCTCTGGGAGGGCAGTTGGCTCCTCACCCTGAAGACGGCGGGATGAGCTCCGAGTTCTCCTCCTGCGCCGAGCTGCTATGGTGATGAGTTGCTATAGAAACACATCTTTAGCATTATTATTTATTATTGAAAGGTGCTTCTTTTCATCCCTTAAAAGCAGAGTTGTGCCCAGCAGACCCCAAAGCAGGGTGTGGGACACTGCCCACCGTGTCCATGTGGGATGGGGGGTTAAGCTTCCCGGGAATCCAGGTTTATCCGTGCTGGAGGCAGGGAACCGTGCTGTGCTGGCCCAGCGGGCTGATCTGGTTAAACAAATCCCCCAGTTTGTTCCCGTCACAGGTCCCTTCCCTCGTCAGATCCCTCCTTTGGAGGGGGATTTGAGCGAAACCTTTGGTTATAATGAGCTTACTCATCCCCAAACTGCTAATCGCGTGTCACCATTTGGGGTGCGTCGAGTTCCGTGACAATGTCTGCTCATCCAGCACAAATGCTGCTGCATTCACAGCACCTCGTAGGCATTGCCTGCTAAATACCTGCTCTTATCTCTGCCTCTGCTGCTCCTCGGTGTTTGCTGGAGTCCCTCCCTGTCTGCAAGCCCAGCCCTCTGTGCTGGGAGGCAGGGAAGCTCCTCTGATGCTCCCCGTGCTGGGTCCTGCTCTGCTGAGCCCCTCTGGAGCTGCAAGTGGCCAAGCAGAGCAAGCCCTGCTCAGGGCATGGCTCTGCCTGCCCTCACCATCACTTTCCAGTGGCCAAGGGTGGGATAGATCCTGCTTTGGGGGGGTCTTGCTCCCCAGGAGTGGGTGCAGGGGGTAGGAGCAGGTTTGCTCTGCAGCAGGGACCTGCCTGGACCCCGTTTATCCAGCACATCCGTCGCTTTTGGGAATGCTCAGGAGGTGCAGGAGGGATGCAAAGGGGTCTCCTGCCTGCAGCCACAGGATTCACAGCTTCCCCTGGAAGCTGGCAGTGCTGCAGAGGTGGCTCTTCAAGGAAACCTCTCTCCTTCCCTCCTGCTGTCCCTCACAGCCTGGCAGCCCTGAGGATGCTGCAGTGGCTGCAGAGGGGTGGCTTGGGGGGCACAGGAGGCTGGGAGGATGGGGGGATGTCCAGGGGCACTGGGAGGAGTGGGGCTGCTTTCCCTCTCTGGCTGGGGCTTGGCTTGCAACAGGGATTAGCTGAGCAGCTCTTTCTTGTTCCCTGGAAATTGCCTAGTGGGAACAAAAAAAAAAAAAAAGGAAAAAAAATAGGGAAAAGGAAAGAAAAAGGGAAAACAACACAGCTTTTCTGGATGGTGAATTAACAACAGGGAGGTGAAGTTTCAGGGCTGTTGGAGCAGCTGCAGGGGGTGGCTCAGCCCCTCCTCTCACACCCTGCACAGGTGCTGCAGGTGCAGGGCTGGTTCAGCTGCAGGTGCTCCCCTGGGAGATGGGGTGGGGAGGGATGCAGGAATGGCTGGACCAGTGCAGGATGCTGGGCAGGCAGAGACCTGGGCTTGGGGAAATCTCTGCTGCTGCTTGCAGGGTGAGTTCCCTGAATCCCTCCAGGTCTCCACCTTTGGCAGCCTTTGAGGAAACAAAAGGAGGTTCTTGAAAGCACCCCCTCAGGCTGGAATAAAACACCTTCCTTTGCAGAGCCTTGAAGTCATTCCCTTTGGGCTTTGCATTTTCCTTCTTGTAGGCTCTGCTCCCTGCAGGGAAGAGAAAAAAATTCCTGGGGTGAAGGAGCAGGGCTGAGGGGGATGGGAGACCTTCCTGGAAAGTGTGGGATGGAAATGGAAGAATGGATAAAGGGGTCCAGTGTAGGGGTCTAGGGGTGAATGGAGACCCCTGTAACCCCTCATGGAGGGGCACATCCAGCCTGGCTCTGTTGTAGGAATGGTTGGGATCATCCTGTGGGGTGGGAGGTGCTCCTGCACGTCCCAACTCCTCCTCCTGGTGAGGGGAGGCCAGCAGAGTGGGGCCTCTCGGACAGGAGGGGGGCTGGCTGTGGGAAGTGAGAGCTTGCTGTGTCCTGGTTGGGTCACCCTTGGCCATGTGGGTCTGGAGGGTTTGGGCTTTGCTTCTACCACCCCTTTTTTCCCAATCTGAGCTGCACCAACTGCTTGGATATGTGATTTGGAGAGGTCATCCAAGTGGTGGAACGGATTTGGGGCCGATTTGGGAGTCCCTGTGGATCCCACCAGCCCTGAAACCATCCAGAGTCAGGTTTGTCTCCAAAAGCCCACCGTGGGTGGAGTCATTTTGGCCACCTTTGCATCCTCTGGCTCTCCCTTCCTGGTCTCCAAGGTCACTCCCAGAGATCAGAGCTGCTCACCTGGGCCAGGCAAGGGCAGGAGGCACCTTGGAGCTGCACCCTCTGCCTGGGAGAGGGATGGAGAAGGGAGGAGAGCCGGGTGAGCCATGGCAGGAGCTGGGTACTTCAACCAGCACCCCTCAGAGCCACTCAGGAGGGATTTTTTCCCCCCTCCTTTATGATGGAGTTGCTGCCCTTTCCTGTCTCAGCGAGGCAAACACTCAAGGGGATGCCTGTGAGTGAAAGCACCAACTTTTAGGACAAATTTCCCTCTGCATAATGTCTCAAAGAAAGCAAGGAGAGGAAACAGCAAGCAGGCCTAATTAGGTAAGTATTCCCCATTAGGAAGGGGAAGGAGCTATCAAGTCGATTTCCATTTCCTTCTTATTTTACAAGCCTGATTTTTCCGCCTCTCCAGGAGGCGGTGTGTGAAGTAGGTCTCTCCTTAGCTTGGAGAAGTAAGTAATCAGGACACGATGAGCTCCCAAAAGCTCTTCCCAAAGCTTTCCAAATCTGGACTAAGCTGAGGATTTTTAGCATCTTCACCAGCCTTCCAGGAGCTCCCCAGCATCCATGAGACCTGGCAGGGATTTATTTCCCCCCTTCACGCTGGAGAACCAAGGTGGGCAGCAGGGCTTGCATATTCCAGGTGTCTCCTGCAGACATTTCTCCCTGTTTCACCTGTTCTGCGTGGAATTTCTTGTCTCCTGGCTGCTTCCCAGGACAAACCTGGCTGTGAACACATGCAGGTGCCTCGCTGCACTGGGAAATGTGATTGGGATGAGCCCCTAAACCACCCCCCTGCCCAGCCCTACCTGAGCCCAGCGTGTCCCCATGTCCCCATGTCCTCCTGGCCGTGCTTCACCCCCGTGTACCCAAAGTTGCTCTCCTGGCTGTGCTCTCTGCTGCCTCTCAGAACAGCACATTGCAGCGTGGGCTGCAATTATGGAGCCATCAACGGGTTCTTGTGACACATTTTGGCGAGCCTGGGGACGCTTTGTGCACCAGCCTGCCAGGGAAGCTCTCTCCTCCCCCCTCTTGCTGCCTCCCCCTGCTCCAGAGTCTGTAAGTGGTGTTATTAAAGGCTGCTGGGAGCTGCTGTCATTGGCACAGTCAATGGCTGACACAAGGCAGCCCTCAGACTTTGACTCATCACACACACACACACACTTTGCAATGCATGAGCCACAAAAAAAGCCCATTTCTCACAGGCATCACCCTTTCCCCAGCTGCTTGGGCCCTTTTCTGCATTCATTTCAGAGAAGAAGCCTTGATTGTCCTGCAGTGTGAGGAAGGGATTGGAGTTGCATCATGCTGCCTGCACGTTCCCAGCTCTCTCATTATCTTTTGCTGGAAGTTGTGATGCCTTTTTCCCTAAATACAACTCCATGCATCCATATATATATAGATATATATATGTGTGTGTGTGTGTGTGTATGTTTTATACATATACATAAAAATACACATTTATATGCACATTGCTACACACAAATGCAAACTACACATGCTTTGGAAATGCCAATCTGTTCACCCTGCACTTTTCACAGATCACTGCCAAATTTCCCTCACAGTTCAGGAAAGGTTCTGCAGGTCCAGATTTTTGGAGAAGATAGAGCAGCCTTGCTGTAATAGCTGGAGTTACAAAG
Organism: Urocynchramus pylzowi; assembly: GCA_013397555.1. Lineage (NCBI taxonomy): Eukaryota > Metazoa > Chordata > Aves > Passeriformes > Fringillidae > Urocynchramus > Urocynchramus pylzowi. The sequence continues at coordinate 52,531 of VZRH01000909.1, forward strand.
GATTTAGGCAAAAAAACCCCCCCAAAAAAACCCCAACAGTTTTCCTTTTTCCTCCAACATCCCTTGATCAGATGCTGGTGGCAAAGAGATGTTTTCCAGCTTGTAGGGAAGAGAGGGAAGAAAGAAAAGAGCTTGAGGTTTTCTTCCACTGCAGAACTGGGAATAAATAGAGCAAATTTGGACAAAGTTTTGTGTCTGGGAATGTGCCCCAGTTGAGCTAGGCTGCCTCAATGCTCATCAGGAGGTGCTGGTCCAGCCCTGCTGGTGGCAAAGGAGCCTCTGAGGGGCTCTCAGGGGTAGGGGATGATTGTGGAGCAATTCTCATCCTTGCCAGTGGCTCAGCTGGACCCTGGCCACGAGCACTCAGGAGGGGCAGCACGAGGTGCCACGAGCCTGGAGGAGATCCCAAGCAGATTGGAGCTCTGTGACAATCTGCTTTTCTGCTTTCCAGCCCTTGGCTGTGCCTGGACACGTGCAGGAGTCTCCCTGCCTCCTGCTGGTTGGTGCACAGGGTTCTTAGAGCACATTTCCCCCCTAACAGCCCTGCTGGCCACTCAGGCTGCTTTCCTGCTCTGCTTCCCTGCTCTGCCTCCTCTCCTTCTGGGTGTTTGTGTGGGAGGATAATTCTGAGGCTTCTCCAGTGCTTGCACAAGCGTATGGGAAAGTGACTGTGAGATGCTTGTGATGCCTCAGGTTTTAGCTTTTATATTTTTCAGATTCTCTGCTGCTTTAGTGTGTAAGTCAGAGCTTCATACTATGGGATGGTGAGCTCTGCACAGAGCAGGGAGACAAAACAATTCCTGCTCCAGCTGGGCACCAAGGACAAATGATCCAAACCTCAGGCCCAAGAGCACAACCAAGGTGGGCTGGAGAGAGAAAAACAAGCAGGGTGGGAGTGCCTGGGCTAAAGCTGGAATGGGACAATGAACTCCAAGGTGCAAATGGAGCAGAACTGATCCCAGGGAGAGCCCCCGGGAGCGGCCGTGCATTTTGGGGCCATTTGGGTTCATCTTGGGTGCAGCCCTGGCTGGGCTCTGCTGCTGCCCAAGGTGGATCCCTGGAGGAGATCCTTTCCATAAATCCTGCTTTATTCTGGAACTCTGCCCAGCCTCTGCTCTAGCTCAGCCTTCTCAAGGCATCACTTGAAGCCTTTTCACTCGGTGATTTGCCTCTTGGTTTCACTTGGTTGCTGTCTTCTCCCCTGCCTTGCTTCTTTCTCCCCAGGAACAGAGGCAGCAGAATCAGCTTTATTTTATAAAAAGCAAAAAGGTCTCCAGGTGCAGGGTTGTGCTTGCCTGTCTCTCCTCCACTGCTCTCTGCCAGTGGGTGACTTCTTTCACCACCCATAATTAGCCTCTCCCAAGGTCTCACTGTTGCTGGGCTCAGGCAGAAGGTTTTACAGCCACTGCCTCTTCTCAAACACAGGAAAAAAATAATCCCTTCCTCAGCTCAAGGAGCAGATTTTAAACTGGTTCCTGCTGCTGCTGAGGCAGGGTGGCTGCAGGAGGGGCCCAGCCCAGCCCGTGGCAGTGCTGGGGGTGGAGGATGTGTGTGTCAGGCTCCCCACGCAGAGGAAGGAATCAAATATCTGCCCTATCTCAAATGCCATGCTGGGCTCCTCTGGGACACAGTTATTGGTGAGGAGGAAGCTGACCTTCTCCTGTGTTTATGAACTGAATCTCTGGTTCACTTTGGGTTTGATTTCCCCCCCTCCCCTCCTGTTACAGAGTGCAGTACTCCATTTCAAAGGAAATAACGTTTTCTTCATTTTCTCCTTTGCTGGGATTTTTTTTTTTAAGTGCTGCTCAAGATGAACAGGATTTCTTCCCCTCAGCTTTCCATGCTTTACCCTTGGCTTGTCACCCTGGAAGTGGATGTTGCTTGCCCATGTTTTTGGGGCATCAGGGATATTCCCCTGTTACAGCTGCTGAGGGTGAACAAATTCTCCTGGAGCTGGGAAAACACATAATTATTTTAGTACTCAGACCCCAGCGAGTTTGAGAATTAAAAATTCTCCTCATTTCCCTCAGTGCCACATGGATCTGTCCTTCTTCCTCCTGGCTGACTTATCTCCAGCCTTCCCTGGCACAGCTTTTTGCTGCAAATCCTTTCCTGCAAGGGCTGGTCTAGAGCATCTTTAGAGCAGCAAGTCCTCTGGAGCCCCATTTCCTTTTCCCTCCGTGTCTACCTGTGGAGAGCAGATTTTTGGAAGCTCAAGAGCTCTGTCTCTCCTGTGCACAGGTCCCTTGGAGATATTTGAAGGCACTCTGCTGAAGTTCACAGGTGGCTTTTGAAAACCTTGGCCATTGCATGCATGTATATATTTTATATATTTTATATATAAATATATAAAATATCTGTTCTCTCTTCCCTCCTGTTTTCTTTCTCTGTCAGGAATCCAGCTGTGCAACATGTGGCACTTGTAGGGCTTGGAAGGCAGGAAGATCAAGCAAACACAGAGCTTTCAGCAAGAAGAGATAAATTTCCAGAATAAATTCAAGCCACGT
>VZRH01000909.1:55180-81607 GCA_013397555.1 Urocynchramus pylzowi
CCCCTGTTACAGCTGCTGAGGGTGAACAAATTCTCCTGGAGCTGGGAAAACACATAATTATTTTAGTACTCAGACCCCAGCGAGTTTGAGAATTAAAAATTCTCCTCATTTCCCTCAGTGCCACATGGATCTGTCCTTCTTCCTCCTGGCTGACTTATCTCCAGCCTTCCCTGGCACAGCTTTTTGCTGCAAATCCTTTCCTGCAAGGGCTGGTCTAGAGCATCTTTAGAGCAGCAAGTCCTCTGGAGCCCCATTTCCTTTTCCCTCCGTGTCTACCTGTGGAGAGCAGATTTTTGGAAGCTCAAGAGCTCTGTCTCTCCTGTGCACAGGTCCCTTGGAGATATTTGAAGGCACTCTGCTGAAGTTCACAGGTGGCTTTTGAAAACCTTGGCCATTGCATGCATGTATATATTTTATATATTTTATATATAAATATATAAAATATCTGTTCTCTCTTCCCTCCTGTTTTCTTTCTCTGTCAGGAATCCAGCTGTGCAACATGTGGCACTTGTAGGGCTTGGAAGGCAGGAAGATCAAGCAAACACAGAGCTTTCAGCAAGAAGAGATAAATTTCCAGAATAAATTCAAGCCACGTAGGCTCAGTCTGTTTCAGTTTTAAAGCCCTGCTGGTAGTGATGTGTGGGAGCCGTAGATATAAAGCCAGGGAGAGAAGAAGAGTTTATTTGTATTATTTCTGGCACCTTGGTGGAAAGAAAACCCCGGTTTTGAGTTTGTGGGGCTTGGCACAATGTTTGTCTGGAGCACGAAACTGCCTGTTGAGCTCTGCCTTCGTGCATGGCTTGAAGGCAGAGGAAAAAAAGGGAATTATCTGCCCTGACTGTTGTAACTGGAAGAGGAAAGTGCCGGATTTGTGGGGGTGTGTGGGACGCAGATGGCCCCAGAGGAGAAATATCTTGTTATTCATAACCCACGGAATTGTGATAGCAATTTTCCACCTGTGTGGAAGCGCCGGCGCGGTTTTTATCCCAGCGCTCCGGCAGGAGCACAGCTGGGAGCTGGGGCTCCCTGCTCAGGCAGCTGCTGGGCTTCCCTTTTCCTGCAGAGACAGAGGGCAGGGCAGGATTTGGGGTGCTGAGCTGTCGGGGTCTTCTCTGCTCTCTGAGATGACCCCAGCTGTTGGTGGAAGCCGCTTTTCCCAGCCCAGCTGTCCCAGAAGGAGTCAGGAGCCTTCTGCTCGTGTTCTCAGTGATGTTTATTGTCTCTTATCTAAAATATTTTCTGTCTGACCCGCCCAGCTCTGGCCAGCAGGTCAGTCCAAGGGGCACTGCCTCCCACGGAGCTGGTGCTGTCTTTTATACCATGAACTACCTATTAGATATTTACAATTGTGTGCCAACCCCTAACACCTGTGTTAGACAGTGACTTTCTACTCTGAACCAATCTAAAAATGCCAGCATCACCTAAAAGATGGATGTTAGAGAGAAGAAGGAAGAAGGACAGGGCATGCCCCAATCCCTCCATCTTTGGGTTTTAGACCCCCCTGTACCAAATCCCAAATTTTCTCCTTTCACCCTCTGAGTGCTGCTACTGTGTTGTCTAAACTTTTGTGACTTGTGACTCCTCATATAAGCTTGGTAATTTGTCCCATGGGCTGAAATCAAAGCCCCAAGTGTTTTTGGGTTCCTGCCAGGGCTGCCCAGACCCCTGTCCGGGGTTTGGGGCATGCAGAGGGATGTCTTGGATTCTGACACTGAGCCATGGGTCGGCTGCAGGGCTTTGGGGCTGTGCTCCTGGGGGGGTTTGCTGGCTCTGACCTGGCAAGAGTCACTCTGGCCTGGGAGCTGCTGCTTCTTCAGAGCATCACAGAATGGTTTGGGTTGGAAGGGACCTTAAAAGTCTACTTCCAGCTGCCCTCAGGGATGCCTTCTACTAGCCCAGGGTGCTCCATGCTCCATCCAACTTGGCCTTGGACATTCCCAGGGATGGGGCAGCCACAGCTTCTCTGGGTACCCTGTGCCTGGGCCTCACCACCCTTACAGGGAAGAATTTCCCCCAAATATCCAATCTAAACTGTCCTCTTTCAGTTTAAAGCTATTCCACCTTGTCCTGTATCTTTTTTTTTTTAATTCCTCTTTTTTTTTTTTTTTTTTTCTTTCTAATTACAACTATATTTTTTGCTTTACTAAGATAAAAATATGAATAAGCCCTGAAGTAGCCCCTGGATGCACTCCCCAGCTCTAACATTAATGTGTTAGTCTTCTATGTTTAATTGTAGAAAAACTAAGTACTTTTAGAAGGATTTTTTATTTTTATAGACTTTTATAAGATTTTGTTTTTTCTTGGTCACAAAGAGGTGCTGTGCTGGAGCTCATGTTTGACTGGAATGTTTAGGATCTGTACATTTTTAACGTTCAATTTGTGAAGTTACAGTAGCATGGTGACAAATTCTATATCTTAAGTCTTTACCAATAAGACAAAAAGCTCAACACCACCCAGCATGAAACACTGCTGCTTTCAGCCTAATGCCAGCACTAACAACCCAGACTTCATTTCCATCCCTCTTTCCCTCTGCCTTTTTCCTCTAATCCAAACTAAAACATTACAGGCTCTAACTCTTGAGTCAAGGGCAAAATTCAGCCCAGCCTGAGTGATGCCTCATGTCACTAAAACCCACCTGCAGCCAGTCCCAAGGTATGTCCCAGCCACACAGGAGCCAGGAGATGGCCCTGTGACCTCCAGCCCTGTACCTGAGCCCCAGGCAGGTGGAGCACAGGTGATGCTCTCCAGGAGCAGGGAGGATGCTCCTGCCTCGTGTCCCAACACCTGTGACTGCATCCCCAAGGGTAAAGGTGCATGGGCACAGGTTTACAGCTTTTCACAGTGTTTGAGGCTTGTGTGGCATTCCAAGTGCAGCTCTGGGGTCCTGTGAGGAGAGGGAAGAGAGCAGCAGGTCCTGTTTTGGAGAGAGTGGAGAGGTGGAGGCAGTGGCAGGTGAGGCGAAGGGGCTGGAGTGCACACTGGTACAGTACTTGTGGGTTTTACTCTTTTAGCACCTAGGCATCTGCTTAATAGTGTTTCTTCAGCTCTTAAAACCTGTGTTATCAAGGCCTCCATTTCCTCTGAGCAGGATTTTATGAACAGAGGTGACCTTTGCACGCCCCCCACATTAAAAACACCTCTTGTCTCAGCCACAGGTGCCTTTATCCTGTGTGAGCAGAGATGAACAAAGCAGATGGTGTTTGGATCTGGATTAAATTAGAGTTCTGCTTGCAGCTGGCTTAGCAAACAAATAACTTTCTTCTGGGTAGCACAACCCAGATCTCAAACCTCTCACTGCAAACTGAAGTGTCCTTTGCAGCCTGCCCAGCTCACGTGCCCCTCTCTGCTGCTGGGTGTCTGTGTAACACCTGTCCTAACACAGCTAATGCTTTGTGGTGATGGATCTGCAATTATGAGGCTGTGCAAACAGCTAAAACAATTGCATCACCCTCCCTGTGGCTGCTCTGGGGTGATTTGTGGAGCTGCTGATAGCACCAGGCACGATCCGTGCCGATGAAGGGTCAGGTCCGTGAAGTGCAGGGCACCTGCAGCTTCCATCTGGGCCTGAGTGGACCAGGAGAGATATTTATGAGAGGAAAAGGGAGATATTTATGGGAGGAAAAGTGGAGATCTTGCCTTTTGCAGCAGCAGCAGCAAGCTGCCCACATGGAGCAGAGCGTGCTGGCAGTGTCTCCTCTCATTGCTGGTCAGTGTGGGGGAGCACAGGGGTGAGCTGCAGAAAGCTTTAGCAGCAGAGTAGCAGGAGCAGACAGCTCCTCCCTTCCTCCCCCCGGCCTGCCAGGCTGGGTGCCAGCAGCAGGACTCTGCTGTATCATTTCAGGACACGCTGGATGCATCCCTGCATCCCACAGCTGAGCAGGGTGACCACTGAACTATTTAAAGTCACTCCAATGCTGGCACTTGGGTGTGCAATGCAAATTCTGCTGATGCTGGGAAAGTGCTGGAGCAGGGGATGGGTTTAGGACTGAGGGGAATTTATCACTGTGAGCACTTTTGGGTGTGTGTCCCTCAAACATGCACCAAAGGAGATAAGAATAGAGAAAATCAGTGGTGAAAGAGCTTCCCCCCCGTGCTGCATGCATGGCTCTGCAAAATAAAAGTTGTTGCTGTGGCACTGAGCTGGGAATTCAACATGTAGGATGATTTGTCACTGATTTGCTGGCTCTGTGTGGCCTTGGGCAAGTCACAGAATCACAGACTGGTTTGGGTTAAAGGGACCTTAAATAATTTTGGGCAGAGACACCTTCCACTAGCCCAGGTTGCTCATCAGGATCAAGTTCTCCTCCTCCTCTGTTGATAAGCCCAAGTGTTGTCTGGTCCATCCTAGGAAAAGGCAAAACTTCTCCTTGCAGTATTTGTGTTATTACATGCTCAACTTGGTCAAATTTAGGCAGACTTTTAGCCATGGCCACAAGAGAAGGAGCATCCTGATTTTTCTTCCCTGCCCCAAAGTGTGCCACCTTTTCAGCCAGGCAGCAGGAAGAGTAAAACCGAGGTCAAATATAGAAAAAAAAAAAAAAAAAAAGTTAAAATCAGTAACTTGCAAAAAACTTTCCCCCTAATTTAGTTCTCAGCCTTGCCCAAGTCATTCTGAATGCAACTTTCCACAGAGCTGGTAGCCTGAGGCAGACAGTGAGCTCAGGAAATTGTCCCCTGAGTGGTTCAGGTCTGTCAAAGTAATGAGGACCTTAAAAGTGAGCCTTGGCACAGAACATGTCAGACAACCTGAGCTGTGGGTGTTGCTGCTAATGCTCACTGGAATTATGCATGCACACAGTGCCCTGCACGGGAATTGCATCATTTTGGTGCAAAAATAAATGTGTCTGTACAGGATGGAGTCGTGTACCTCCCTGCAAACACAGTCTGTGTGTGTGTGTACATCAGCCCCTTTCTAATCTGCTTGTTAACAAACAGAGCATGTGATTATCTCCTCACCCATGTGAGCACTGTTCTGTCTCCTGCCTGCCTCTGATCCTGCCCATAGGTGTCCTGTCCAGCTCAGCAGCAGCTCAGCACTCTCAGGAATGATTTGGGATTACTTATCCTGCAGCAACAGCCAGGCTGGGCTCTAAGAATAACTTTCCATTGGCCTTTGGATGTGTTGGCAGTAGCTGGGCTTGTCTCCCACAAAGTCACTGGGAGAGAAAATTAACAGCAAATTAATAATGCTTTTCCCACGTTTTTGTTTCTGCCAGGGGGAGTTGAGTTTTGCTGCTGATTCTCTGCTTTTGTGGTCTTCCTGTGTCACCTGTAAATTGGGACATCAAGGGAAGGTGGTGGGATAGATGTCAGACTGCTTTTTCTTTTTTTCTTTTCCCCTGAAATGCTCCCAAAGCTGCAGCTTATCAGGGCTTGTGTCCACAGTGCCTCATTACATCTCTCAGCACAGAGAGTCCTTCCCCAGTGCTGCTGCTGGGCTGGAAATTGGGTCTCAGCTGGAAGTCTCTGCTCGGGCACACGTGGGGCTCTCCAGCACTCCTGCCCCTGCGCCTGCCTTTCGGCTCAGGAGCAGCTCAGCTGCCCTTCAGCCTGCTCAAAACATCCAAGTCAAGTGGGGACAGAAGTTTTTTTTTCACCAAAATGCTCTGATGGCAAGTGTCTGAAGAGGGCAGATCTTGTTTGGTCTGATCTTGGGCGTTTCTTCTCAGGGAGCAGCTTGCTCTGAGTGCAGCAGCTGCGCTGTGCCCTGGCTCATTTTGAACATCACAAAAAGTACTGTTATGCCAGAATGGTTAAAAATTATGAACAATTGTATTGCAGTTTTTATGGTATTTGTAAGGGAAAGACAAGAAAAGCATGCAGGAGATTAGTATTAGTTAAAAAAAAAAAGTCTATTTGGTGCTGTATTATTTGTAAAGGAGAGGTCATGCTCTGTAGCAATCTCATATCTGCAGAACATGCCTGGAATTTGGGACTGGTGAGCTTTGGGGCAGAAGTATGGACTTTTTATCCTTCTGACACCCCTTCAAGAGCCCTTTCCAAGCCCTTGGAGGCAGCAGGAATAGATTACTTCAGCTGACACGTGCAAGTTTTGAACGTCCAGACTGGAACCTAATTGCCCTGGGTGCTACAGGAAGATGAAAAAAGATTCACCTGACCTCATCTGACCTGCTGGAGAGCTGAAAGACAGGGAGCAGTTGGTGGAAGAGCTGTCTGCAGAAGGCAGAGTGATAAAATGAACAGCACATGTCTGCTCAGGGCATTCAGGGTGCATAAAAACCCACCCAGAAGCGTTTAGGAATTTGATCAGAGTTAGGAAGTGCAGAGCAAATAAAACAAGGAGGTGTCTAAAAGTTTATTTTTCAGAATCTCCAGTCAATATCAAAATTCTGCTAATGGTTGCAGTGAAGTGCAGCTTTTTTTTGGGGTTGGGAGAGCAAATGCCAGTCAGCACTGCTGCTTCCCAGGGGTGTGTTGGGCTGGAGATCTGGGATTTGGGATGGCCCAGCCATCCCTGTTTTATGGGGCTTGCTCATCTGCTCCTTTTAGCCTCTCACAGGAGAAGCTGAGGATGAGGAATTTGCTGTGTCAGATCTTTTCCCTGCCCTCATCCAGAGCTGGTGGCTGCTGCTCCAAAAGGGAGCTGGATACCTGCCATAAATGAAAGGAGGAAATTTTATGCTGAGTAAAGCATAAAGAGAGACTCTGTTCTCGCCTCTGCTGCAAACCCTGCACCACTGAAGAGAAATTATCACACCTCTGCCTCTTCCCTCCCAGCAATACAGCACTGCTAACAGCATTTCCTTGATGTTCCCACTCCTGCTGGGTGTCCAGCCCATTTCCTGCGGGGTTTGGTGCAGTTGCAGGATTGATGGTCCTTCCCTGGGGGATCCTGGCTCTCCAGGAGCACACAGCTGTGCCCTGCATCCATCACATCAGCCTGGCCCCTTGTAAACTCCTCATTTGGGAGGAGCTCCCATTTGAGCCAGCAAGTGCTGGTCTCTGCTAACTGGTGCCCATCTGGTTTGCAGAGTGCCAGATCCTGTGCAGCAAATCCACTGCTCTGCATCCCTCTGAAGCTTGATTTCCAAACCTTATTCCCCATCCCCATCCAGGCATTGAGCAACCTGACTGATGGAAGGTGTCCCTGCCCGTGGCAGAGGGCTGGAACAAGAGGGTCTTTTAGGTCCCTTCCTACCCAAACTGTTGAATTTTTATCTTCTTTTTTGCCAGGCTTGGGATTAAAAGTGTGAGATGATATTTCTTGTTGGGACTCAGATGTTTATTAGTTCTTATCTGTGTTAAAGTCTCACAAACTGTGAGTTCTACAGCACTTTATTAACAAACTAAAAATGGAGCCCTATCTCTCTCTCTCTACAAGGCCTCTTAAGGATAAACTGGCCAATTAAGAAATGACACCTAAATTATTTTCACTTTTAACCCAATAACCAACCTCCTGTGCCCCACAATGTGGACTTTTCTATCCAATTACACAAAACCACCTAAACCCATGGAGAAGGAGGTGAAGAAGAAGGACCAGCCACTGCCCCAAACCCTCCATCTTGCTTTATAGATATTACTATATTCTAAACCCTCAAACTCTAAGTTTCCCACCCTGTGATATCACACACTTCTGTTCAAACTCCACCCCCACAATCCCAGCTCTGTCATTCCATTTTGGAGCCTTCCCCAGGGCCTCAGGTCAGTGCAGTGTTCTCTGGGGGGTCAGTGCCTGCCAGCACAGAAAGTCCCAAATCCTCAGCAGCCAGGGCTCCAACACCACACCATTCTGGGATTCCCTGATCCCAGTACCATCTCTGATTTTCCCAGTCCTGTTGCTTTTACTTTTTCCCTCAGACCACTCTGCTCCAGCTGTGTTTTGAATATATAGCAAAGTCTCAGACTTTGAAGGCTGGGGATTCTCTGCTGGCTCCTTTGCCAGTGTTTTCCCCAGTTCCAAATATAGATCTCAGTGCTCCCACAACCAGCTGATCAAGGTTTTGTTTTTTTCCCTTGAAGTCCCATGTTTTATCTGACAGAGATCTGGAGAGTGAAGTAGCCAGTGGTCACAAAGCCCCTGTGAATGCAGAGTCTGTCCCTGCCAGTCTTCCAGGAGGCAGCTGAAGATCAGTGAGATTTGGCTGCTGGTGGATACACACAGTGCTAACTGTGATGCTTCAGCCTGAGACAGAGGACTTGTGTCTCACAGATCTTCCCAAAACTGCCAGGCAGAGGGAAACATCCACCCACTGGCATCCAGAGCAACACAAACTCTGCTAAAACAGCTTCAGCCAACAAGGAAACAAAACAGCTGCCTGGCAACTCGTGGGGAAAGCCAGGCCACAGACCCTTCCTGGCTGTGCTAGGGCTCCCACCTGAACCAGACCCAGCAAATTTTGATTTCTTTTGGGCTTTTTCCGAGCCCCCAAGGCCTCAAAGGGAATGTTTGAGCATAAGCTGAGCTTCTGAGGAAGGAAATGGCATTTTCCTCAAGGCTGTCCTCAAATGCTGGGATGGATGCACGAGCTGGGGAGACCTGCTGGGATGAAACCCAGTTCATTTGCTTTTCAATATTCATCACTCCTTTAGGGGCAAAGGCTGGGTTTATTCCTCTTTGTGTCTAGAGCTCATCAGGGTCTCCTTCCCAGTGAATTGCTGTCCTGGTTTCTGCTGGAATAAAGTTAATTTTCTTCCTGGGATGGTGTGTTTTGGATTATGATTAGGTATGAGAATTGTGGTGATAACACCCTGATGGTTTTAGCTGCTGTTAAATAGGGTTTGAACTAACTCCAGGACTTTTCAGCTTCTCGTGGCCTGACAGGGAGAAGAAGGCTGGAGGTGCACCAGGAATTGGGAAAGCATGCAGCTGACCCAAACTGGCCAAAGGGATATTCCATAAATTTTAATTTTTTTGGCCAACCTGGCACTGCCAACCCTGTGAGAACTGCACCTCTGTGAAATACAGCAGAGAAACTCTTAGTGCTGGGGAGAGCAGAGTGCCAGCACTGTGTCAGGGCTTTGCTGGGGACAGGAATGAGACAGAAGTCAACCTGACCCTCTGTCTTTTTGCAATATTTCCCTTTCCTCAGTGCCTCTGTGATCTCACACACACAAAGTGGGATCAGCCACGCTAGGCACTGCTGTGACATGGTTTGCTTGAAATCAGTGACCTTGTGTGCTCTTGCTACAGCAGTTTGTTTGTTGGGGGGTTTTACATTTCCCCAGTTACTGTGATAAGGAGTAATTTTCATAGATTGGTCCTCAGGACACTTTCAGGAGGCTGGGAAATACTGTTACCTGTGCCATGTCAGTGGAAGGCTGGGCCCCTTCCAGTCCTGGATGTTCCATAACACCCAGCCTTGGGGACTCACATCCCTGTCTGCTCCAGAAAAGAGAGTTTAACTCCGGTCTTTGGATTTGTAGGTTATTTCCATGACCTCAAAACTCCATTCTCCTTTCTGTGATGCTGAGTATTTGTGTTCTTTCATTGGAGTCTCTGTAGCAAATTCCTGGAGGAGCTGAGAAATCATTACAAACCTCTCTGCTCTCCCAAGCACAGAGGAGCACAGCTCTGACCTGCTTTTGCTGGTAGAAAACCAAATTTGAAATGCAGGCAGAAACAACATCCACATGCAGTTTTATCACATGGGAAGAGCTGGGAAAGAAGGGAAGAAAGTCCCACTCATGGCATGTGTTAATCCCAGCATTTAATGCTCTTCTGGCACAGACACAGGTAACAAGGTGATGGGCAGCCTCTGAGTGCCTGAGAAAAATAATCTGTGTGATGAGGGAAGGCTGTGTTGTCCCTCTGTATTTTAATTCTCTTACAAACAAACCACTCCTGAAATTAATCTCTTTATTTGGGACAAGCTGCAGCTCCTGCAGGGATTTGTTCTTTTTGGTGAGCTCCAAAGTAAAGCTGCTGTGGTGTGGGGTGTCCCCAAAGTGAGACTTGCCTTCAGCTTGGGCAGGTTGTAAGTTCAGGCAGAAAGGATTTAGCCCAAGTTAGAATCTGGTCTTTGTTGGGGAAGCTGTTGACAATGCCACTATATGGGTTTTCTTGCCATGTTGGCTCCCAAAGAAAAGCTTCTATCCATGGTAATCAGGGTTTATTAATGGAAACCATGAGAAAAAAAAGTCTTTAGATGAGATGAAAGGGCTTGTGTGGCTGCACTTGGTGCTGAATTGCTCCGTGCTGGCTCCGGCGCTGGGCGTCTGCCTCGTCAGCATCTCCTGCATCCCGGGCATGAACAGCCTGAATGCAGGAAAAGCAAACCCAGGAGCGTGCTGCCTGATTAGCTGGGCTTCATTAACCAGCCTGGCACTGCCCAGGAGCCCTGGGTGCTCCTGCCTTCCTCCCAGCCAGGTGGGGAACTCACCCACCAGGGCTCTGGGGTGCTGCCAGACCCGCTGTCCATGAGGAGGGGCTGAGTTCTCCCTCTCTCCCAGAGCTGGTTTTCTGCTCATTTTGGCTGTATTCCAGTTTCGACATGTATTTTTTGCTCTGAGCTGGACCCAGAGTGGGATTGCTCCTGTGGCTTTCTGTATCCAGGCTCTTCCTGCTGACTTTGTGGTGTCCCTGCTGCCACCCTGGCCGTGGCAGGGGACCTGGTGACGTGGCTCTGTCTAACACCTGTGATGGCAGGAGGGCTGTGTGTGTGTCTGAGGGAAATGCTGCTGTCTCATGCTCACCCAGTGACGTGTTCCTTTCAGGAGCTGGCGTTGGAGTGGGGTGGATTTGTCCCAGACTCCAGGATAGGGACATGGCCATGGATTTTGTGAGATTGTCAATCAAAACCCAGCTCTCTCTTTCCCCTCTCCCTGTACACTTCCTCCCGAGTCCTTCCCTCTCTCTCAAGTGACAGATCAGTCCTTTGTGTCCTCTTTATTCCTGATTTATTCCTACTTCCTCAGGCATAACTCATCCTTGACTTTGTCCCCTTGCACGCTGCTGCATTTTGAGGATGTATTCATCATTCTTCCCTAAATTTCCCATCTAATAATCAGAATTAAAAGACATTTGGAATGCTTCTTCCTCTGAGACTCTTTCACACCCAAGCTGTTTTTGTCCAGAATCCCATGTATTTACCACAGAGTTTCATGTTCTGGAGCCTTGGGATTGTGTCCTGGAGATCCCTGAGCAGAACTAAACTGCAACCTTTAACTCAGTGGTCTCAAGCCTGTGCTGGAAATGCTCAATAACAGCAAAAAAAAAGTAACCAGACTGTGGGGTAGCACCATAACTTGCTGTTCTCCAGGAGCAAACCAGGATTTAAACCAAACTCTGGGAGTTCAAGGCATCTTCTGAGGAATGTGTTATTTGCAAGCCATAAAGCTGTGATTCCACAGGCAAGACAGTGGTGTGAAACCTCTGAAACAGCTGGATTTGCTCTGTGACCTTCCCAGGGACCTTGGATGTGCTGATGGAGAGGCTGCTGTGGCAGGAGCCACGTCGAGGGATGATCTGGCTCACACAGGAGCCCTGTGTGGTGGCTGATGGCATCACTGCTGGCCACATCCCCAGTGGAGAAGGCAGCTTGGGTTTATTTTGGAAACAGCCAGCTCAGAGCCCAAGTCCAGCCCTTGCTGGCTGTGGCCTTTTGTTTATTTACTGTGTTTTTAAATATAATTATTCTCTTGTAGACTCTGCATGTCCATGGCACTGTTTTACTGCCTTCCCAGCTGCTGTGATTCCTGCCATCCAGACACAGGGAAAAAAAACCCATCCATAACCCCCTTCTCCTTGGTGCATCCTCTGAGGGCTTGTACAAACCCTGCTCTATTCTGCAGGCTAAACATCCAGGCCTCCTTGCCCCTGACCTCTGCTGTTATTTATTAATTAAGCCAAATTATAAATTATAGCCCTCAGAGGCTCCAGGACTGATTGGGGCTCCAGGACAGAGGGTACAGCACGAGCAGATGGGAGAGGAGAGAGTGCCAGCAGCAAGCAGAGAGAAAATCCTGCTCCTAGGGTCACTCAGATGGCTGCTGGAAGATGGCAAAATAGCCCCAGGCTCTCCCTGCTTTGTCCCAAAAAGCTGCTCCTGTGCTTTCCTGGTGCTCTCAGACTGCTGGTGCTCTTTCCTCTGCTGGTGAACTTCCTCCCCCCGTGAGGTTCAGTGTTTTGGGTTTTGGAAAGCACCCTGGAAGGCTGTAAAGCCTTTCTGGAGTTTCTCACTGGAGTCTCTCTGGTTTCCAGATCAAATCTGCTGTCTTTTCCTGGAGGGATCACAGAATGGTTTGGGTTGGAAGGGATCTAGCAAGGCTCTCCTTCACCATTCCCTTCCTCTGCGAGTGATAGTCTGACCTCAAATCAATTCTCACCTGCATGGGCCTTGAAGAATTTATATCTGGAGTCTCTTCTCATTTTGTGCTGGCTGTTTGTTTTAATGGGCAGATTTTATCCCATTTTTGCAGGTGCTGTGTCCTGGTGCTGTGATGAATTTTGGGCAGACGGGCTGCTCAGTATCAGTCTTGGGATTGCAGCAGTTCCCATTTCCCTGCCCTGCAGCTCTGCTGACTCTGCAGAGCAAAATGCAGTAAAATAGAGGGGTAAAACAGATACCTTTTTAGTACTTGAAAAGAATAATTTCTCCCTAGATCTGCCTAGTTCCTGATCAAACCAATGCCTGTTAGAAACACGGATCATAACTCCTCAGTGACGGGAGCCGGTGTTCAGGGTCACCACGTGATGCTTCTGAACACAGGGCTCAAACAGGGACAGCTTCCCTCTTCTGCTGCTCTCTCAAGGATGGGCCCTTTTGAAAGAGGAATGGTTGTGTGGGGAGAGCTCATCCCATCACTGCTCTATCCATCATAATAAAGGTTATTAACAGCCTACGTGACCAGCCTGCCTATCCCTGCGCAGCTCGTCAGACAGTCCTGCAAACTCTGCACTATAAGCTGGGTTTTATTAAATATTTGCTTGACCAGAGAGGCAAAGCAGAACAGGGTAAACATGACTAAAGTAAATGTGGGCTGACCTTTGTCCATCATCCATCCAACGCCTGCGGCTGCTGCGGCAGGGAGGGCAGCGGGAGGTGAAGGTGATCCCACAACAGCTTGGGAATTCTGGCTGCTGTGCGAGAATTTTGAAATATTTGAGGTGGCACAGAAGTGGTGTCTGCTCTACAAGCCCAGATTTACCCTTTCCACTATCAGATCTAATCAACATATGGGTCAAAAGAACAGGTGATTTATTCTCCCTATTATTTTCTGAAGTAAATTTTTCAGTTCTACCGGCGTTAGCAGAGCTGCACAGATCTGAAAAAGCTGCTCATCCAGGCCTGTGTCACTGTCACATCTTCCTCCCTGCTGGGATCTGCAAACAGGGATTTTTTTCCCTTGCCTCCTACTTGTGCGAGCCTGGCTGTCATCGCTGATTACACCCCTGATTTCAGCAAAGTCACTCTGTGACAGAGGGGTTGGGGCACCGCGGGAGTGGAGCTGTGTTTGGCTTGTGTCCTTTTTGAAATCAAGAAAATGCCTTGTGAAGTTCTGATCTGGATGATGGAGGGATGAAGGGCCTGGCCACCAGGTTTGTGTGGTCAGCAGTCAATGAGGAGCTTGGCTTGTGAGGCCTGAGCTGGTGGAACTCCATGTCCCACGTGCTCTGTGGGGCCATGAAGGGGTAAAGCTGTTCTTAGTACAGAACTGGCCAAAAAAGTGAAGGAAAAGGGAGCAGATGGATGTGCTGAGTACAAGAGGTGTTTCCATGGGGCTTGGTGATGTGCCCACCAAATGTTTGAGCCCCACACTTCTCCCATCACCATAGTCAAAAGAATCACTGGGAGATTTTAAGGGACTGAGTGGTGCAAGGAAAGCCTCTTCCCTCTCTTTGGAAAGGTACCAGGCTGGTCCTTGGGTCATTTGTTTTCCTGCTTCACGGTGCTTTAGGCTTTGTCACTGCTGGTAGATCAGCAACCCCTTTCTTCTCAGTCAGCTGAGATCCCCAGGAGAGCTGGGTCTCTTTTAGATGGTGTTCCCTTGGCTGTGAAGTGGGTGGAGAGTGGTCTGTGGTGAGAGCCCAGGGGAGAGAGGACACCCAGCGCTCCTTCTGCTCCCAGCCCTTTGCAGATGTGGCAGTGACAGCTGGCACACCACAACCCTGGCTCTGTACTGCAGGCTGGGCTGGTGTGAGGCAGCTTTGGTCTGGAAGCCACAGAGCTCCTGCTCAAACAGAACTGTTCTGGACTGGGATCTCCCTGAAAGGATGTTAATGTCACACCAGAGCTGGCTCCTTCCTGGCAAGCTTCAAGGGCTGCGGCAGAGCTCGGCATCCATCTGGACCCATCCCTGCAGGCAGATCCCTGACCTTCTCTAGGCTTCAGTGCCTCGTCCAGAAGAGCAGGATAATAATCCTTGTGCAGTTCTGGCGTCTCAGATAGCAAATCCACAGCTGGGCTGATGCTGGCAGTGCAAACAGCAATGCTGGGTGATGTTTTTACCATTACCCTTCTGCACTTGCAGTCAATATTTATGCTGCACCGTGGGGCACGTGGGTGTGTAATGGAGAGGGAAAGGGTGCTGATTTATTACTCTGCTGTGTGATTTCTGCTTTTTCTCCCAGCATCTTTTCTGTCAGGAGGGCTCCCTTTGTGCTGGTTTTAAGTAGAGAGCTCAGAGTGGAGAAAGGGAGGATTAGCAATTAAATACGCTCTGATGATGGCATGGTTGTGAAGGAGGGAGGAGGAAGGAATACTCCATAGTAATGTACTTTTGTTTTCTTTTTTCTCTGCTTGTAGGACAGAATCTGCCAGGGGATTGGTGTTTTGAAGAGTTTTACAGCTTCTAATCCTTGTTGCCTTGGGAGTACAAACCTCTCTAATCATGTCACCGGCCATGTGGAAATGGACTTGCCTGGTTTCTCACCTCCTGCTGTCCACCACAGTGGCACCTCTTGGCAGACAGCAGCCACCCCATCCAAAGAGGCCCTTCATCACCTTCACGGGAGAGCAAGCAGAGGGAAACTTCAACCACTTGGTGGTGGACGAAAGGACTGGGCACATTTACCTGGGGGCTGTCAACAGGATCTACAAACTCTCCAGTGACCTGAAGGTCCTGGTGACCCACGAGACTGGTCCTGATGATGATAATCCCAAGTGTTATCCACCCAGGATAGTCCAAACCTGCAACGAGCCCTTGACGCCCACCAACAACATAAACAAAATGCTCCTCATAGACTACAAGGAGAATCGGTTGATAGCCTGTGGGAGCCTGTACCAGGGCATCTGCAAGCTCCTGAGGCTGGATGACCTCTTCAAGCTGGGAGAGCCCTTCCACAAGAAGGAGCATTACCTCTCTGGGGTGAACGAGAGCGGCTCTGTTTTTGGAGTCATTGTTTCTTACAGCAACATGGACGACAAGCTGTTCATCGCCACGGCCGTGGATGGCAAACCGGAGTATTTCCCCACCATCTCCAGCAGGAAGCTCACCAAGAACTCCGAGGCTGATGGGATGTTTGCATATGTCTTTCACGACGAGTTTGTGGCCTCTATGATCAAGATCCCCTCAGACACCTTTACCATCATCCCCGACTTTGATATCTACTACATCTACGGCTTCAGCAGCGGGAACTTTGTCTACTTCCTGACTCTGCAGCCTGAGATGATCTCCCCACCTGGCTCCACCACAAAGGAGCAGGTTTACACCTCCAAGCTGGTGAGGCTTTGTAAGGAGGACACGGCCTTTAACTCCTATGTGGAGGTGCCCATTGGCTGTGAGAAGAATGGGGTGGAATATCGATTGCTCCAGGCTGCCTACTTGTCAAAGGCTGGAGCCATCCTGGCCAGGTCTCTGGGTGTTGGCCCTGAGGATGATATCCTCTTCACAGTCTTCTCCAAGGGGCAGAAAAGGAAGATGAAGTCCTTGGATGAGTCTGCTCTTTGCATCTTTGTCCTGAAAAACATCAACGACCGCATCAAGGACAGGCTTCAGTCCTGCTACAGGGGAGAGGGGACGTTAGATCTGGCCTGGCTCAAGGTCAAGGACATTCCCTGTAGCAGCGCGGTAAGTGAAGCCCCTGAGCACCCCACCTTGCCCTCCTCAAGTATGAACAGGCCTTGTCTTCAGATAACCAACCTTTAAGCAGAGACCAAGGAACTGAGGCTGCCTTGTCCCAGTCCTGGCTCTGCCTCCAGCTCACCACGCCACCCAGTTTAACCAGTTCATGCCCCAGTTAGCTCACGGACAAGCTGGTGAAGGTGTCAGAACAAGCAGGCATGCTGTGTTTGCTGATGAGCTAAACCAAGGGGCCTTGGAATATTTGGGAGGAATATGCCTGTTGTAGTTACTTCATGGTGCAAATCACAGGGGTGAAATCACTTAGACCCAAGTGCACTCTTGGTTCAAACCTAAACCAAAACAGGACCTAGAGATGCCAGTGGCTTGTGCCAGTTTCTGTGTATGCTGGTATAATTTTGCTTCCCTGGGCTGTAGCTGGGGAAGGATTTATTCAGGGAACTTTATGAAGTCAGGGCTTCATTTCTGCCAGGGCTGAGAAGCACTGGCCATTAACCATCAAAGCCCCTCGCCTTCCGGTCTCCAGCCAGCTCTGCACTGAGAAATTAAGGCCTGGCTGCAGATCAAGGATTAAACTCTGCAAGATTTAAGGGCAGGACTGGGGAAGAGGCTGGTCTGTCTGACCTACAAATGGTCTGAAGAAATTGCCTCGGTTTATTGCCAGTGCCATGGCAGGAATGTGCTCAGGGCTGGCTTTGATGGCAGGCACAGACAAGGGCATTACAGCCAGCACCGTGCCCGGGGCTGCAGGAGCCCTTCCCCAGGCTTTGATTCCCACCCTTAATTAGCTCTTTCAAGTGAGAGGCGAGTTCCAGTCTGAGCGAAGGGAATAGGGAGAAACACCAGAGTGCTTTCCTGCCCCAAAATCTCCAGGCAGGCAGTGCTCAGGATATGGGATTGCTCCTTGGTGCTCAGGATATGGGATTGCTCCTTGGTGCTCAGGATATGGGATTGCTCCTTGGTGCTCAAGATATGGGATTGCTCCTTGGTGCCCAGGATATGGGATTGCTCCTTGGTGCTGAGGATATGGGATTGCTCCTTGGTGCCCAGGATATGGGATTGCTCCTTGGTGCCCAGGATGCTCCTTGGTGCTCAGGATATGGGATTGCTCCTTGGTGCCCAGGATGCTCCTTGGTGCTCAGGATATGGGATTGCTCCTTGGTGCTCAAGCCTTGTTTGCTGGGGGATTCTTCTGATGCTCCCTGGCAGGACAAGGGTGGGCCATGAGGAATGTGGATGGCAGTCTCATTGCAAGGACACTGATCCTGCCTTTCTCTGCCCTAATTCCCCTTTACACCCCTCAATGTCCTTGCTTGACCTTGCTCTGCTCTCATCCTCCCACACCGAAGGATCAAGTCCTTGATTTCAGCTGGGATCTCCTCTGCCTAGACCCACAAAGCTCCCTCTGGAGCACTGCACAGGGAGAAAGGCTGTGCCCAAATCTGGCTTTGATTTTTTTGTTTAGCCTCAAGGCCTGTGCACATTCAAAGAGCTGCCTTTAGATTTAAGCTGGGAGCTTCCCACTGGAGTTTCTTTCCTGGGCTCTTAAGCCTCTCCATGCATTTGCATATTTGCTCTGCTTGTGCTCCACACTAACGTTTGCAGGGCTGGACTTCTCCAGTTAGGAGGTTTGAAACCTCTCAGTCCTGGCTTTAGACAGGAGCAAAAAAGGCCAACAGCTTTCTTGTGTCCCATGGGGTGAGTCCCAAACCATAAAAACTGGTGTCAGACCGAGTAGGGACAGGACTGCAGAGCTTGGAGAGAGGACACGGTGGGGAAGAGTGCTAGAGCATATTTATGAGTGTACATCTTCACTGTGAATCAGAGACACTGCAAAAGAACCTGGAGAGGCTTGAATTAAAAGCAGGAAGTCTGAAGTGTGTAACTAAGTAGGCTGTCCTCTCCTTAAATGAGCCTGCTTAGAGCTGCTGGCAAGCCCTGCCTGAGATCAGCTGTGCTGCCTGAGGGAAGAGGTATTAGTGACTTGGCTGCTGAAAGGGGTTGCAGAGTCCAGCCGCTAAGCTTGGAAAATATTTGATGGTTGGTGAAGTATTTTGGAGGCTGGATGTGTGTCTGTGAGAGCCTGGTCTCCTCTGCTGATGTCCTGCTTGCCAGCCAAGCCCCAGCACTGCTGCTCTGCCACTTACACACGTGTTGTGTTAGAGGCAGCTCTAAAAGCAATTACAGAGCCATCAGTGAGCCTTTCCCCGCCTTTGTGGGGATGTCAAATGTTGCTCTGCTGGTGCAAACAGAGGCTTAACTTGCCTATGGTCCAGACTGGAGCTGAACTTCAGCTTTGCTGCTCTGCCTTTGGCAGCTGAAATCCTGTTTGAGAACGGGTCCAGCTGATGTGCTGGGCACTGAGTGTTTCAAATTGACAGAGGAGAGATTTGGTTTAGGTGTTAGGGAGAAATTCTTTACACAGAGGGTACTGAGGGCATTGGAACAGCTTGCCCAGAGCAGCTGTGGCTGCCCCTGGATCCCTGGAAGGGTCCCAGGTCAGGTTGGACAGGGCTTGGAGCAGCCTGGGATAGGGGAAGGTGTGCCTGCCATGGCAGGGGTGGCACTGGATGGGCTTTAAGGTCCCTTTCAATCCAAGCCATTCTGTGATTCTTTGTGGCATCAGCTGTAGGACTGAGGGGCTGGGTTCACTGCTCTGTCCTTGCCTCTCAGGTCTGGCTTTTAGTAACAAATATTCTTCTAATTTTTCTAACTTTTCTAACAGGGCATTAACTGGCTCAAGGGGGATCCACATGACAGGATACTTCTGCTCCTGCCTTGGTGTAATCCTTGCTCAAGGCCATTTCAAGGCTAGAGAAATCTCCTGGGGACTATTCCCAGCACAACTCTCCTAACCTGCAATGTGCACACAAATAGTTCCAGGGATGTGGGGGAACAGTGGTCAGGTCCCCAGTAGCAGATGCTGTAGCTCCTCTGGTCAGGCAGCTTGGTTACATCTGGACCTGAGAGAGGTGAGGTCAGGAAAGACCTTGGCTGGACAAACTTTGTCTCCTGGTCAGTATTCAGCAGGAGGCATTGAGTCCCCAGATGTCCTGCAGGGTTGGATGTCCTGGAGACTTCTCCCAGTCTGGTTTGCAAAGGTCAAGGCAAAGACAAAACCAAAAACAACTCTGTGTGATGAGCCTGTGGATGCCCCATGCCAAGTACCTGTTGTAGATGTCAGCAGTGTGGTAGCAGAATTTCTAGAGTGGGAAAGGTGAAAGTCCAGAGATGAATGGAGAATCCTCAGTGTTCATTCCTCTCTCACCCCTGTGTTACAGCTGTCCTCCCATTCATCTTCAGCATAAATTGAAAAAAAAAATGATAGATTTTTATGTCTGGGCTGTTGATTTGCAAATTGGTGATGTTCACTCAGGTGATGAATGGTCTCAGGTAATACCTCTTTGCAAAAGCAGGATAATAGCTTATATTTAAGCAGTACACTTGACCCCAAATGCTTAGAAATTCATATAATCAGAGAAAAATGAGGCTGGGAAAAAAGGATTCTTACGAGGTCATCTGATTTGCCCTTCTGCCCTACTTCTAACGCTTCTGACAGATGTTTGTCTCACCTGTTCTTAACCCCTGGCTATGGAGATTCCTCTCTCTCCCTAAAATCTGTCTGTGCTGCGAGGAAGCTTTTCCCTCATGTGGAATCTAAATCTCCTCTCTGGATACTGAAGCCCTTCCTACTTATGCAGTCAGAGGGCACCTTCAAACCCTGTGGACATGCAGGATGTTGGCAAAGGCAGGGCTGTTCTGGAGGGGAAAAAATAGGCTTCTTAAAACAGAAAACCAGCTTCATGTTGGGTAAAGAAGGCTGTGGTTCCCATAAACTTTGTAATGGAGCAGCCTGATCTGGCTGAAGTTATCCCTGCTCATGGCAGGAGACTGGACTAAATGAATTTTTAAGGTCCCTTCCAACCATTCTGTGGTTCTATGACAGTGGTGGGAAATGCTGGATTTCTTTTTTTTTTAAAAAAGGGGGAAATAAAAGGCAGTTTGAGAGGAGGATGGAGATGTAATTGTGTAATTTCTGTACAGGAACTGATCATTGGGGGATCTGTTGATTGTCATTACAATGAAATAAGATTAATGGCTGCTTTTGAAGCCTGGTGAGAGTTCTACTCCTGGGATGCTCAGCAGAGGAGGCAGGGGAGCCTTCCCCTCTACCTTGGAGACCAGGCAGGTGAAAGCTGTGAGACAAAAAGCCTGGATGAAGAAGAGGAGGGCACTGGAGACCGAGCCCGAAGCAGCCTGAGGGTGTCAGGGCTGTGGGGAGATGGAGAGGAGCAGGGATCCTGCTGGAACTTTGGCTGGCAATGAAGTCCCAAACCGGGGGTGCTGCTGGCATGGGACCTTGGCTGTCAGCTCAGGAGCTGCTCAGATCCCAGGGCTGCTCTCCTGGCAGATCCTGGCCTCCTCCCCAGCCTGATCCACCTCCCAGCCTAAGAGACTCCAGTCCCTGCCATGAGAAGGTGTCACCTCCACCACTGCAGCTTCCACCAGATATGCAGCACCAATATCTGTCCAAGAGAATCAAAGTGTCAGTCCCCAGCTCCTGCCTGGCTTCTGCCTTTTGCTGGTATTTTCCTTTCCTTTTGGCAGGAAATGGGGTTTGACTGTTTAAATTGCTGTATTCAGTCTCTTCCTGTTTTTCATGGCAG
The DNA here is from genome assembly GCA_013397555.1 of Urocynchramus pylzowi. Lineage (NCBI taxonomy): Eukaryota > Metazoa > Chordata > Aves > Passeriformes > Fringillidae > Urocynchramus > Urocynchramus pylzowi. The sequence goes on from VZRH01000909.1 coordinate 75,829, forward strand.
CGCTGTCACTTGGGGGAGAACAGAAATGTTTTCAAAGCTGGCTGGCCAACAAAAGGCCTTGTGTGAAGAGCTGGGCAATATTTTCCCAACACTTTGCTACCAGAAGTGGATGTTTGGGTCCCAAGCCATTGTCTGACTACTGACTTGGCTGTGAAGGCTTCCTGTGCTTCTGGTGGCTGCTGGTAACTCCCCAAAACCTCTTTGCAGATGCTGTTGGTGAAATCTCTGAGAGTCCTGCACCATCTCCATGCATTTGCTCCTCAAGTGGGCTCTGCTCTCCTGTCACCGTCATGACACAAAATAATAAAGCTCACTTTTTATTGCAAGGTGTTCCAGCATCCAAACAGGAACAGGAAAAAGAGAATTTTATTTTTCAGACCTCAACATTTATAGAATTCCAAAAGTGACAGTGGATTGGAGGATGACATTGCCACCTCTCCAACCACACTGGTCAGACTAACAGTCCATCAAAATTCTCCTCCTACAGAGAAGAATGAAAACAATTATTTACATGAAAGTGTGTGAGAAACTCCATTACAAGAATGTAAACATCAGAAGGCTCAGAGAAACTCAAAAGAAAAGGGTGACACTCCTCTCCTGCTCTTTCCTGCTCTCTCCTGCACCCCCTGCACCCCTGCCCATCCTGATGCCCACCAAGCAAGCACTGCTGTTGTCACAGGGTTTAGCTGGATTCAGGAGGAGGTTTTGGATTAGAGCTTCCAGGTTGGGCACGTTTGGAGGCCAGCTGGGTGCACAGACATTTTCCTTTGGCAGCACTGGGATGAGCACTGGTCCTTGGGGATGACCCTTGGGCTCCCTCCTGCTCCTTCCCACCAGGTTAGGAAGGGCCATTTCCAGCTCAGCTGGTGGAAAGACTTTGTGTAAGGTATGGGACAGTCAGCTTGACTCCTGGGAAGGGGAAAGATGGCTGAGATTTTTTTGTTTTTTCAGCCTATTTCATATTCCTCTTCCTCCCAGGGCTTCTCTTTGTAATCACTGGTGTTAACAGGGATGGCCAAGATTTTTCAGCCTATTTCATATTCCTCTTCCTTCCAGGCTTGTGTCCACCATCCCTGGTGGTAACAGGACACAGAGCACCTCTGAGACACCAGGAATGGGAGCAGCAGGAGGTTGTTTTATAGTATATATATATTTCATATATATATATATATATATACTATAATATATCTATTGTGCCCCTGGCTAAGGCACAAAACCACAGTTTGTAGCCCAGGGTCTCCTGGATTTTCGTGCTGTGCCCATCTGTTGCAGGAGGAGGGAATATCTTCCTTGCTCTTACATTCCTCTCTGGCACGGTGGGCAGAAGAACAGGGACATTTAGAAAGCAGGACCAGCTGGAGCTGCTGGAAAGAAGGGGTGTTTCAAGGGAAAAAAAAAATCACTTTACGACCAAAAAAGTAGGAATTGTCATCCCTATCTGTCATTTCTCCCATTTTCCCTTAAAAGCAAATTTTGGGGAAAAGGAGTGCTGGCTTTTGGTTAGTCCTTGGGAAGAGGAATGTGTGGAAGGAGCTCCACATGCAATCCAAGAGCTCTGGCATTTTGCACACCCAGCCCTGCCCATTTCTCCTGGCTGGATTGGTGAGTACGTGAGCCTGACTCTTTCCCAGGGGAATGGATCAATCACAGGGATGAGTTATCAGTTTCATTTTACCTCATATTCTCCCTGCTTGCCAGTTGGGCTGTCCTAAGTAAATCCCTCTGTGTGTGTCTGTGCCACTGGGGCTTGCACAACAGCACTTTTTGCTCATCCCAGCTGGGCAGACCATGCACAAATTTTGTGTACACATCTTTACTCCAAATTTTACAGGCTGGTGTTTCTGATTCAAAGGGTTTGTGGACAGCTGAGGTCACTTCTTGGTCAATTTTTAACACTGCTTTCTTCTTCTTCCTCCTGTGAAAATGCAAATAAGAGCAGGAAACCCCAACAAAAACGATAAAGTTGAGTTTTTGGAAGGGCAGTACCCTCAGCAATGCTGTAATGCCTCTCTGGGAATGCTCACAGGAGACTGGGAGCCGGAGCAAACAGGCTGGTGGCTGCCAGATCTGTGTTTGTGCACTTGGTCACATCAGTTTGTGTTGGATGCCGTGTGTGCAGAGCGTGCTGCTGGGCCCAGCAGCTGTGATAAGAGGTGACAAGTGTCCTCCTGCTGACACTGGGGCTGGAGAGGGTGGAATCTGAGCTGGGGAGGGAGAGGGACACAATCACTTCTGATTGTGATGGCGTGAATTATAACATCTGTGTTGCCTCGCCCTCCTCATGAGACTGAAAAGAAAATAAAAGTTTTGAGAATGCCTCTCAGCTGCCCCATCTCTAAGTCAAAAAAAGGGTGCAATCTGACAGGTAGGGCTCTGGCTCAGGGTTTCTGCAGCTGAGCTCTGTGATTTGCAAATCTCCCCCTGTACCTTCCACCTCCAGCAGGCCTGAGAATCACCTCCCCTGCAAAGCTGGCTCTGCTCCGGGGTGAAAACCTTCCACAGAGAGAAATTCCAGCTACCTCCCCACATGAGGCAGCTCAGGGAGCTCTCTTCAGGGAGATACACAGCTGGTGTTTCTCATTAAAGTGGCCAGAGATGTCTGGGGCTGTGCTCTTTGGAGAGCAACTGAGTTCATGCCTCCAGTGCTCCCAGTAAGGTCCTGGCCCCTCTGAACTGGGATTGGGAAATTCTCCCCACTGTGAGGTGAGCTCAGGCAGCGTGTGGGTTCATCTCTTTTCCCTGGGTGATGGTTCTCTCCCCCAGGTGCCACCTCTCTGCTTTCAGCCAGCAGGGGTGAGGACAGGTCCCTGCCTTTGCAAAGTGCTTTGCACTCCAGGCAGGAAAAAAGGGGCTTTGGGTGCTCTGAGGGAGAGCAAAACAAAAACTCTTAATCCCCTCCATCAACAGAAGCTTGCACTTAAGGGCTGTAAATCAGGGCCTAATTGCGTGGAGAGGATGATTGCATTTGAGGTATTAAGTAGGTTTCTCAGTATTAAACACCTGTCCTTGAAAGGATACTGCCTGGCCAGTGGATGCAGAAATAATTCTGGCAGTAATTAATTNAGTGGATTGGAGGATGACATTGCCACCTCTCCAACCACACTGGTCAGACTAACAGTCCATCAAAATTCTCCTCCTACAGAGAAGAATGAAAACAATTATTTACATGAAAGTGTGTGAGAAACTCCATTACAAGAATGTAAACATCAGAAGGCTCAGAGAAACTCAAAAGAAAAGGGTGACACTCCTCTCCTGCTCTTTCCTGCTCTCTCCTGCACCCCCTGCACCCCTGCCCATCCTGATGCCCACCAAGCAAGCACTGCTGTTGTCACAGGGTTTAGCTGGATTCAGGAGGAGGTTTTGGATTAGAGCTTCCAGGTTGGGCACGTTTGGAGGCCAGCTGGGTGCACAGACATTTTCCTTTGGCAGCACTGGGATGAGCACTGGTCCTTGGGGATGACCCTTGGGCTCCCTCCTGCTCCTTCCCACCAGGTTAGGAAGGGCCATTTCCAGCTCAGCTGGTGGAAAGACTTTGTGTAAGGTATGGGACAGTCAGCTTGACTCCTGGGAAGGGGAAAGATGGCTGAGATTTTTTTGTTTTTTCAGCCTATTCTATATTCCTCTTCCTCCCAGGGCTTCTCTTTGTAATCACTGGTGTTAACAGGGATGGCCAAGATTTTTCAGCCTATTTCATATTCCTCTTCCTTCCAGGCTTGTGTCCACCATCCCTGGTGGTAACAGGACACAGAGCACCTCTGAGACACCAGGAATGGGAGCAGCAGGAGGTTGTTTTATAGTATATATATATTTCATATATATATATATATATATACTATAATATATCTATTGTGCCCCTGGCTAAGGCACAAAACCACAGTTTGTAGCCCAGGGTCTCCTGGATTTTCGTGCTGTGCCCATCTGTTGCAGGAGGAGGGAATATCTTCCTTGCTCTTACATTCCTCTCTGGCACGGTGGGCAGAAGAACAGGGACATTTAGAAAGCAGGACCAGCTGGAGCTGCTGGAAAGAAGGGGTGTTTCAAGGGAAAAAAAAAATCACTTTACGACCAAAAAAGTAGGAATTGTCATCCCTATCTGTCATTTCTCCCATTTTCCCTTAAAAGCAAATTTTGGGGAAAAGGAGTGCTGGCTTTTGGTTAGTCCTTGGGAAGAGGAATGTGTGGAAGGAGCTCCACATGCAATCCAAGAGCTCTGGCATTTTGCACACCCAGCCCTGCCCATTTCTCCTGGCTGGATTGGTGAGTACGTGAGCCTGACTCTTTCCCAGGGGAATGGATCAATCACAGGGATGAGTTATCAGTTTCATTTTACCTCATATTCTCCCTGCTTGCCAGTTGGGCTGTCCTAAGTAAATCCCTCTGTGTGTGTCTGTGCCACTGGGGCTTGCACAACAGCACTTTTTGCTCATCCCAGCTGGGCAGACCATGCACAAATTTTGTGTACACATCTTTACTCCAAATTTTACAGGCTGGTGTTTCTGATTCAAAGGGTTTGTGGACAGCTGAGGTCACTTCTTGGTCAATTTTTAACACTGCTTTCTTCTTCTTCCTCCTGTGAAAATGCAAATAAGAGCAGGAAACCCCAACAAAAACGATAAAGTTGAGTTTTTGGAAGGGCAGTACCCTCAGCAATGCTGTAATGCCTCTCTGGGAATGCTCACAGGAGACTGGGAGCCGGAGCAAACAGGCTGGTGGCTGCCAGATCTGTGTTTGTGCACTTGGTCACATCAGTTTGTGTTGGATGCCGTGTGTGCAGAGCGTGCTGCTGGGCCCAGCAGCTGTGATAAGAGGTGACAAGTGTCCTCCTGCTGACACTGGGGCTGGAGAGGGTGGAATCTGAGCTGGGGAGGGAGAGGGACACAATCACTTCTGATTGTGATGGCGTGAATTATAACATCTGTGTTGCCTCGCCCTCCTCATGAGACTGAAAAGAAAATAAAAGTTTTGAGAACGCCTCTCAGCTGCCCCATCTCTAAGTCAAAAAAAGGGTGCAATCTGACAGGTAGGGCTCTGGCTCAGGGTTTCTGCAGCTGAGCTCTGTGATTTGCAAATCTCCCCCTGTACCTTCCACCTCCAGCAGGCCTGAGAATCACCTCCCCTGCAAAGCTGGCTCTGCTCCGGGGTGAAAACCTTCCACAGAGAGAAATTCCAGCTACCTCCCCACATGAGGCAGCTCAGGGAGCTCTCTTCAGGGAGATACACAGCTGGTGTTTCTCATTAAAGTGGCCAGAGATGTCTGGGGCTGTGCTCTTTGGAGAGCAACTGAGTTCATGCCTCCAGTGCTCCCAGTAAGGTCCTGGCCCCTCTGAACTGGGATTGGGAAATTCTCCCCACTGTGAGGTGAGCTCAGGCAGCGTGTGGGTTCATCTCTTTTCCCTGGGTGATGGTTCTCTCCCCCAGGTGCCACCTCTCTGCTTTCAGCCAGCAGGGGTGAGGACAGGTCCCTGCCTTTGCAAAGTGCTTTGCACTCCAGGCAGGAAAAAAGGGGCTTTGGGTGCTCTGAGGGAGAGCAAAACAAAAACTCTTAATCCCCTCCATCAACAGAAGCTTGCACTTAAGGGCTGTAAATCAGGGCCTAATTGCGTGGAGAGGATGATTGCATTTGAGGTATTAAGTAGGTTTCTCAGTATTAAACACCTGTCCTTGAAAGGATACTGCCTGGCCAGTGGATGCAGAAATAATTCTGGCAGTAATTAATTACCTTCACCCTGAAACACCCCCACCCTGAAACCTCTCCTTCACAAATCCTCATTGTCCTGGG
>VZRH01000909.1:97737-117474 GCA_013397555.1 Urocynchramus pylzowi
AAAAAAAAAAAAGCTCTGGTCTATTTTGAAATGTTTATTTGATAATGGAGTAGTAGAAATTTTCTTACAGGGAAGTTTCAAATAAATTAAATTGTTTGGTTTCTTTTTATTCCATCCAAATATTTCACCCAAAACCTTTTCTATGCTGAATTCCTTGCAGAGAGAGAACTTTAAGTTAAAAACCAACACTTTCACTCAGAGGGCTGTATTTCATTTTTCATCAGATCCAATCAGTTTGTGGTCTTTGAAGGGTTTTTAGATGTGGAATGTCATGTGGGGTGAAGGTTTTTATTTGGATCCAACAGCTCTGAAATCTGGCCAGCACTTCCCACCAGGTATCAACTCTGTTTAGGAGATCATCCTCAGTATTGGCCAGTTCCATGAGTTATCCATCCTCTGGATAACCCTGAGCCCTTGGAAAGCACCCTGCTTTCCCTGGATCCAGAGACAAAGCAGCACAGGGACAATTCCAAATCTGGGAGCTGGGATTTGCAGTTCTCATTTTGGCCCCTCTCACAGTGGTGTTGGGGAAGTGCTAAGTTGGGAATGGAAGCCTTCAAGGCCAGGTTGGATGGGGCTTGGAGCAGCCTGGAGGAGTGGAAGGTGCCCCTGCCCATGGAATTGGTGTCCCAGCTCCAACCAGGGGTTGGGATTTACCTCCCATCCGAGAAGGTGGCAGCCCTGGGATTGCCATGCTTGGAATGTCAGTCTGGTGGGAGCTGCAGACACAGCCAGAGATCCCCACTGCTTCTCCAGGCCAGGGGGTTTCTGAATACACACAAACCAAGAAGCCCTGCTCAGTTTTGATACTCCCTGGAGGGAATTCTGCAGCTGACAGCTCTGTGTGAATGCCAGCAGGGAAACTCAGCTCCTTTCTCCTTCCCTCTGCTGCCTTTAAAGACTTGGGGATCTTTTGAATTTTATTTTTTTCCCCCAGCTGTTTGGCAGGTGGACTTGACTGCTCTGAAAACATGCTGGAGAGGCTCTGGCTCCTGCTGGGAAGATGGTTTCTGCAAGAGGGGCTGGTTCACCCAGGCCTCTCCTCACAGCTTCCTGAGCCAGCAGGAGTCCAGGTGCTTCACTGACTTGTGATGGAGTGGTGCTGCTTCCTGTCAGAATTTGATGTTTGCAGTTGTCTGTGCTCCACCTTGATGTGCAGCCCCTCTTTGAGAGGTTGTTGCCAGCTTAGATGCCTGGAAATTAGTTAATTTTTCTGGCTGAAGCACTCAAAGGTGTGGTTTTGGTAGCTGTGGTGAACTCGGCGCTTGGTACTCGTGTTGGGTGGAAGGGGTGGTGGGAATCAATGTGGACATTGGGCAGTGCCACAATTTCTCCTGGGTCGTGTAATAATCATTGTCTAGTGATCATAAAGTCCTCAAACACCACCTAAACATCACCCTCTGTTCCCATGGGTGAAATCAAAGATGCAGGGTATGCAAACAGGGGCGCTGCCAGTAGCTGGTGGGAAGGGTGACCACAGGCCACATCCAGATGCTGCACCCAGTTTTAGGCTACTCAGAACAAGAACTTTGTTGACAACCAGAACAAGTTCAGGAAAGGGTCAAGAATTTGGCCAGGAGCTGGAGAACCTGCCCTGAGAGGAGGGGAAGAGAGAAATGAGCTCATTCAGGCTGGAGATGAGAAAATGTGGAAGGGCAGGTTACAGCATTCCCACACCAACATGGAGGTTATTGAGGAGCTGGAAACAGGTTCCTCATGTTGGTGAGTGAGGAGGGGATGTGCAACAGCAGCCATAAGTTGTCATGAAAAAATTCCAATTGGATATAAGGAAAAGCTTTTTGTCCATGAGGACCTTGAAGAAGCAGTTCCCATTCTTGGAGACTTTCAAGGCCAGAGAGGACAGAACAACCTGGTCTGATCTCACAGCAGAACCTGCTTTGAACAGGAGGTTGGGTTAGGGACCCTGTGAGGGTCCTGTGATCCATCCTCTGCCCCAAACCCACATCAGAGGGGCTCTGCCCAGGCTCTGCTGCTGAACTGGTGCAGCCAGCATTTGTTTGAAATACCCACTAAGGGTTCCACCACTGCAGCTGGCTGCTTTGCCTCTCACATCCCTCATTTCCCTCATTTCCATTGCTCTGGGACTTCCAGCTACAACTTGTCCAAGTCTCACACTGCAGCTTGTTGCAGTGTCTAACTGCAGTAGGAAAACTCCTTTTTTTTTTTTTTTTCTTCCCTGTGACATGAAGGCTGCTGTTCCTGGGAAGAACTGGAGCCTGCTTTTTGGCAGAGAGCAATTAATTTTCCATGTCTCTCCTTCGAGCACCCCTCTCTGCTTTCTGACTACTCAGCAATCTCTGTGCTGGTGTGCAGGGTTTGGCTGAGCCGTGCTTTTCCTACATTTGTGTAGTGTGCTGCTCTTTTTTTTTTTCTTTTTTTTTTTTTTCTTGGATATTCTGATTTAGCTGTGACTCAGAGTCTTGTCAGAGATGGAATCTTGTGATCATGCAGTGAGATTTGCAAATAACTGTCTAATCCCTCCAAATTCTACACCAGCAGTTCTGCCCTGTGTGTTTTTACTCCCAGCTCCAGGAGAAAGAGCAGGCTCCAGTGAGCAGCAGGGAAGGCAGCAGGTTGTACCTTCATCTCTCAAACCCTTCCTTTAAATGCAGCCTGCATCTGACAGCTTTGCAGGGCTGGGTTTCCCCACAGAGGGCTGAGGATGTGCGCTGGGCAGGCAGGGGGACGTTAGTGACAAAACCAAACACGAGGAGACAGGTAACAATGTCCTGCTGCCTGTTCCTTGCTGGAATCCATGGGTCCTGCAGCCTCCTGGCTGTGCTGGCTGTGTCACCTGCCCTGTGGTGGTGGCAGGTGATTTTCTGCACGGTGTCAGCAGCTCTGTGGGGTGTCAGGCTGTGGAGCCTGGCGTGGCTGTGCTGCGATGGAAATCGTGCAGGGGTGGGGTACAAGGGAAAGCAAATTCATTCCCATGTCCCTCTGGTCCATTTGCTCCTCTTTGTCCCATTTGCTCCTCTTTGTCCCATTTGCTCCTCTTTGTCCCTTTGTTCTTGGGGAAATGCTGTGGCTGGAACATGAGGTGATCAGCTTTGGTCTTCACCTGCTCTTTCTGCTCTCCAGGGTGACAGAGAGGCTGTTTAGCTCTCCATACACTCCAGTGAATTCCCGGATGGATGCCCAGCCAAAAAGGCTCTTGTGATGCCTTCCTCCTCTCTATCCCCTTCCTTTTTGACTGGGATAATGACTTTTCAGGGAGCCCTTGAAGTGCCTCTTGCATCTGCCTTTGATTTGAATGCCTCTTGCCTCCTGACCCTTCTTAAGGGAAGTCGGCTTAAGTGCGGTTCTCCTAATTAGTTTTGCTTTAATTTAATCTTTTGAAATAATTTTATCAAAAAGAGGAAACCTTCTCCCCACTCCCTTATTTTATTGGCTTGTTTTCATGCATGGTCTCTGGGTTTATTTCTCTGTTTCCCTTGTCTCTAGATAGGACATCATTTGCATATTTGATTAAGCTCCATATGTTATCAGGGAGCCAGTTGAAAGAGGAGCAAGTCCCTGATAAGGAGCTGTGCATCCATCTCTTCTTTTCACCGTCCTGCACTCCATCCCCCTCACCACCCTGCTGCCATATCTGTGCCCAAAATCAGCTCCTCACTCTCCCTTTGGCCAGATGTCTGCTCTCTGCCTCAGCTGCTGACAGGGGGAATGCAGACATCACAGTTTGACAGCTCCTGTCCTCAGCAAGGGATGGGCAGAGGAAAGGAGCTGGGCACTGGTGGGGATGTGAGCCTTGGCAGTGAGATCCAGGTTCAGTTTCACAGAACTCACAGAATCACCAGGTTGGAAGAGACCTTCAAGGTTTTCAAGTCCAGCCCAGCCCCAACAGCTCAGCCAGGCCCTGGCACCCAGTGCCACATCCAGGCTGTTTAAACACACCCAGGGATGGTGACTGCAGCACCTCCTGGGCAGAACATTCCAGAACTTGATCACCCTTTCTGGAGAAGCTTTTCCCTGCTGTCCACCCTGAATTTCCCTTGGCACAGCTGGAGGCTGTGTGCTCTGGCTGTGTCAGTGCTGCCTGGAGAAAGAGCCCAAGGGCAGCTGAGCACAGGCACCTTTCAGGAGCTGTGCAGATGCTGAGGGCAGCCCTGAGTCTCCTTTTCTCCAGGCTGAGCCCCCCCAGCTCCCTCAGGGGTTCCTCACAGGGTTTGTGCTCCCAGCCCTCTCACCTCCTGCTCAATGGCAAGTGGAATATGGACCAAGCACATCCTGGAGGGCATCAGCCACAGCTTTGCTGGGTGGTTGAGGGAGGGGGCTGTCCTGCCTTGCTCTCACTCCGAGCCCTGTGTGCAATTTTGGATGCCACAGTATAAGAAAGATAATTATAAAGCCATTGGTCTCCAAAGGAGGGCAATGAAGATGGGGAAAAGCCATTTGAGGAGTGTCTGAAGTAATTTGGTTTCCTCAGCATGGAGAGGAGGAGTCTGAGGGAGACCTGAGGGAGACCTTGTCGCAGTCTGCAGCCTCTCAGGAGATTGATCTCCTCTGTCTATGACCAGGGACAGGACCCTAAGGAACATTCTGGAGCTGTGTCAGGGAAGGTTTAGGTTGGAAATCACGGAAAGGTTCTTCCCCCAGAGGGTGGTAGGGCACTGCCCAGGCTCCCCAGGGAATGGGCACATTCCCAAGGCTCCCAGAGCTCCAGGAGCATTTGGACAGTGCTCTCAGGGATGCACAGGGTGGGATTTTAAGGTGTCTTGAGCAGGGCCAGGAGCTGGACTGGATGTTCCTTGTGGGTCCATTCCAACTGAGGGTATCCTGTGGCTCTCTGAAGCTCTTTGCAGGATCCCATTGTGCCTGTGGGGAATGTTTTGCACAGAAATTTCACATCCCCACTCTTCACTCTTTACATTGACTTTGCTTTGTAGAGTCTCAGCTGAGCTATTTCCTTCAGGTAGCTGCTGCAGTCTGGGCTGACACCTTTAGCTCTTCTCCCAGGTGCTGGAAATCTCTGCTGTGCAGGCAGCAGAGCAGGGCTGGAGGGGCTGAAAACAGAATAGCCACAGATGCAAAATTGTGAAATGTATTTTGTGCAAATATGTGTATGAATGCAAAAAAATCTCTTAAGTAAACACATGCCTTGCAGGTTTTGTTCTCTGACTATTGCACTATGAAAACAATTTGCCTTAAGCAGCTCCCTCAGCCCACCTCTAGGAACCCTCTAATTTGAGAGCAGCTGTGGGATGCCCCTGAGGAAATACAGGGGAATGCACATTTAACAGCAATTTTCTCCTCCTTTCTGCTGATCTTCAAGCTGGGGGAGGCTTTGTTTGGTTTGTGACCCATTATTAGGCATTTGTGGTGGTGATCAGAGTCCAACTCCTGGCCTGGCAGAGTCCATAGCAAACAAAAGTAGTGTAATTAGATGTGTTGGAGCTGGAGAAGGGACCACAGCTTGCAGGAGGGAGCTTTGGAAAAAGAGCTTTTCCCTCAAATGACAACGAAGTGTAGGAACCAGAGGTTTGATTTACGAGCCAGCTTTTAATTAGAAGGCAAAAAGGAATGTGCCTCCCTGTGTCAGGATGAGCAGCATTGGGCTGGGGATGGTTTGAAGATCTCTCTCCACATCTCCCCTGCACACAGCCCATGTCCTGATCAGTGCAGAGGGTGGGAACCTCTGTGAGGGAACTTCAATGCCACCAGCATATCCAGGAGTTGTGAATGCTGCTGGTGGGGAAATGAAGCTGGCTTGAGAAATAAAAGCAGGAATAAAATAAAATCCCCCTTGCTCCTTTCCAACTTGAGCCCTTCCCCTCATGCTTCTTTTACTTTGGTTTAATGACTCTTTGGCTCTGTCATGTCCTGTTCTGTGGTGGCAGCCTGGCTGGAGAGCACTCAGGCTTTGCTGGATTGCTGGTTGGACTGGTGTGAGAGGAGCTGTGCTGGTTTCTGGAGGCACACTGATGGATTGCTGGTTGTTGGACTGGTGTGAGAGGAGCTGTGCTGGTTTTTGGAGGCACACTGATGGATTGCTGGTTGGACTGGTGTGAGAGGAGCTGTGCTGGGTTTTGGAGGCACACTGATGGATTGCTGGTTGTTGGACTGGTGTGAGAGGAGCTGTGCTGGTTTTTGGGGGCCCCAGCCCATCTGGTGTCTGTGGGAGTGAAGATGTGTGTTGCTGTGTGGGACCCAGGGATCTGTTCCTGCTTGTTCTGACACTTGTCTTTTTGTTTTGCTTGGGGTTTTTTTTTTCTTTAACCTCCCAAACCCTGTTGGTGGCCTCTCACCTCTCCTAAATGAAACCATATGTAAGAGCTGCAGGTTCCTGGCCCTTTTTGGAATGAGGAAGGCTTTGATTGCTGGGTGAGGGGTGTAGAAATATGGACTGAAGGCCAGACCAGGGCAGTTCATCAAAGATGAGATTTGCCAAGTCCCTCTGGGATGCTGTGCCCAGGGTGACCCAAAAGAATCTTCCTGGCTGTGGCAGCAGCAGCTAAACCTATAGACCTGACTGTAACCTGGTGGTGTCAAATCTAGGTTGGTGTCAATGACTTTTTTCTTGTTATTTGACTCTCATTTCTTGGATTTCTTCATCCTGGCCAATGTCACTATGGCACCAAGAATGGTCTTTCATCCTCTAAACTAAAAGAGGCATTGAATTACAAAGAGTTGGAGAGATACTTGAATTCAAAACCCTCCCAAAAAAAAAGGTTTGCCAGCTGGGTTGGTGTTCATCCTTGACCAGAGATGGCAGGATGTGTTTGTGGAGACACCCCTTAATCCCATGGAACATCACCCCTGAGAGCTGTTCATCCAGTGGGCACCGAGCTGGGATCCCCCTTGGAGCAGCCAGCCTGGAAGTGTGTGCTGGAATCCAGTGGAACACTCCAAGGCTCTAAAGAGAGGTGGTTTGGGACCCCAGGGGGTGCCAAGAGAAGCAAAGTCTGGAGAGGAAAGTTGGGAGCAAGTCCTCTGTGGGTTTCAGCTCAGGTTACACTCTGTCGTGCTGAACGTGTTCTGCTGGTGATTCACAGGGCTGGGTCACTTTGGATAAAAAACCAGCAGCTCCTGGGGGTTCTGCTGGGTTTTGCTGAGGGTTGTTTTTGCAGCTGGTGTGGTGCTTTGGCAGAGGACCCCAGCACACTCCATCTGTGGCATCCTGGCACTGCAAACCTCTGCTTCTCCTGCCAGCTGTGCTGGCATCCCACCCTGCTGAGATCCTCGTGGATGAGCTCTGCAGTCATCCTTCTGACTTCTTGTAGTTTTATTATTTTTCTTTTTAACTGGAGCTGGCAATAAATTCCAGTGATGTCAGAGGAAAAAGGTTATCACCGAGCGTGGCAGAGACCTCATCATATAAATTTTTCAGGACCCCTCCTGATGAAATCTAATTAAACACCACCACTGGCACTGTGCAAATCTCCCTGTGTTTGTCATGTGGTTGATCAGGGCTGTGCTACCAGGGGGAGTTTATGGCTTGTGATATCTGCTGGGCTGGATGTGGTTTCACACACCACAGGCACTTTGATCTTCCCCCCCCTTACTGCTCACAAATTTCTGTGGGTTTCTCTCGGGTTTCCTGTGCCACTGATTGATCTCCTCAGGGTCTAAGGGAAGGTGGTGAGGATAGAGGGAGAACCTGAGTGATAAGGACCCTTCTCCTGCCCTTCAGGCAGCACCTGTGTTCTGGGAAGAGATGGGACCCTGGCACCCTGCTAGGATGGAGTGTCTCTTACAATGAGAATAACTCATTTTGTTGTTTTCTTACAGAACGGAGCAGCATTTTACTAGAAATAAATAAACCCAACCCAAACGCAGCCCCGTGCCAAATCAAAACTGATTGCTTCTCCCTCCTCTCTTTTTCAATACAGCAAACAAGCTGTGAAAGTTGTATGGTCTATGAAACAACCACTTATGGTTATTTGACCTCCTCCCCTCCCTTTCCCTCCCTTCTTTTTTATTTTTATTTAATTAGTTCTCTTCTCACAGATATTTCTACCGTGAGATGGAAAAGTCAAAATCTTTTGATGCTTTCAAGCCCCTTCTCCCCCTGCGATGATGTAAATTAATTCCCCAAATCCCACCTAAATTCTGAATTTTTAGCTAATTTTTCTATTAATGGAGAGAGAGAGGAAAAAAAAAAAAGGGGGAGGAAATGTTTGCAAATTTGTATGCCTCTGTTTTCCTTGCACGTCTGTCTTACTCTGCAATGTGTGGAGAGGTGGGAGATCTTATGAGACTGCTGCCTTTAGTCTCTTTGTTCAACTTCTTCTGCCAGGTTAGCATTTTTGTCTGCTTGGAAGCTGGAGGATTGAACTCACCTGGGAGCCCCAGTAGTGAAATAAATTATCATAATATAGCAGGAAAAGAATATATTTTAAGATGGTGAGCAGTGCAGGACTGCCCTGGTGTATCACATCTGTTCATGTGGAGATGTAAAATGTGGCTTTGGCTTTGGGGCACATGACTGGGATATTCTTGTTTTGAGGGGAGGGGGCTGAAGGGATGCAGGTAAATATAACATAAATACAGTCCCAAACACATCCTGACACTGACAGCAGCTATAATAGCAAGCTAAAGCTGAGCATTGATTGTTAATTCATGATTTTTAAGCCAACCTCTCAGTTTTTAGAGGAATCTGGTTCTTCTTAGGGGACTGGCAGTGCTGTAAAGCAGAGATGGAGGGCAGGAGATTGGAAGATCTGTTGTAATTAATATTCCAATGCTCTGCATTAACATATTGTGAGCACAATGGGTGGAAGTGCAGGTGCAGGGCTGTTCACCAAGGTGTGTTATGCCCTTCTGTTAAAAAGGGATTAATCTTTAGCTTGAACCAGGGTAGCTGGAAGGGGGATCTGAGCTCAACCCCTCCAGAAAAGCTTTGAGCAGTCCCAGGCTGGGATGTAGCAACAGGAGCTGAATACCCCCAAAGTCATTAAACCCATTCTGCCATTTTTTTTAAAATTAATAAATATTGCTATTCTGTGGGTTTTTTTCCTCCTGGGGTTTTCACCTTGCTCGTTTTGCAGCCCCTGCCTGCCCCCTGCCCTGTGGTGGAGCCTCTGTGCTGCTTCCTTCCCTGTTAAGGAAATCTCAGGCTCTTCCCTCTCCAAGCCCTCCCTGACATTGCCATGGCAGTGCTGCCCTTCTCCTCACTGCTAGGAAAGATGAGATCACTGGCACTAAATATATCCCCTTGTCCATGCCAGGGATGCTCTGGCAGACTCTGAAGTGACTTATTTTCTATGTTTTGTCAATTCTCTGTGGCAGGTGATTTCATTAACTGCTCTTTGATTGCTTGCAGAGCCAAGCTCTTGCTTTTTGTTGTTTCCACTCTCCTGATGGAAAGGTGCTGGTGATCACCTTGCAGTTCCTCCCTCCAGGTCAGCCTTGTCACCTGGCTCTCAAATCTACTTCTCTATTTTTATTTTTTTAAATAAAAATAAGCTGTGAAATTTGGAATTGGAGCCAAACTCCCTGAAAGGTCACTCTCAGGGTGTCAGGCTGTGGTGGGATCTGCTCCCAGTTATGTTCCCTGTGTGATCTCTGGGTGATCTCAGGCTTGTCTGTCTGCTCTCCCAGTTTATCCTGCAGTTCTTAAAATGAAGAGTGGGGTGGGAAGATGATGTTTGGGGCAGGACTGAGTTCCTCCTTTACACTATCTGGACTGGGGATGGTGTCTTAGCAAGGTTTTTCCCATGTACATTCACTGGGACATGCAGTGGGTGCTCCTTCTGCATCATCCTCACATCTGCAGTGTTTTATGAGCAGTGTGATTCCCAGCTCTGCTGTTCTGTCATCTATCCCCTTTCTTCCACTAATCACCTTGCCTGAATGTCCTTTTAACTTGCTTTTTAGGATATTCCAGGTTTCCCTCCTCCATCCCCTCTGTTCCTTACCCATAAGGAGCTTCCTTCAAACCCCCACAATATTTTACTCCTGGGGTGACCCTTTGGCTCTGTTCACCTTTGATGTCCATTCACAGTTTGATCAGACTAAAATATAAGAATCCTGAACTCACTTCCTGCTTTGCTACTGACTTTTATGGAGCTAGCTTTAGGAGAGTGGGGTTTCAGCTCATTAAATGGGGAAATCTCCATTCCCAGGAAGTTCTGCCAACTTCTTTTCCACTCCAAGGAGAGAAATCAGACCTTTTAGCACACAGCTCATCTCATTCTGCAAGAGAATGAAACTGCCTTAGAGCAGGGCAGGTGAATTATTTCCAAAAAGGTTCTTTTTCTCTCCATTAGAGCTCAGGGGAGCTGAGGACAACTTCTTCAGATGTGAATATCTCTTATTTCTCTGTTCCCTGGCTGTAAGTGACAGTAATGGTGTTTCTCTGCTTTGATAAGGGTCTCACCAACAGTTTGTGATCGTGAGGTGCTCCAACATTATGATAATAGAAAAGCTCAGTGCAGGGTTATTTTATGCAGGATTCTCCTGCTGTAAATTTCATTAACTTATTCAGATGGGGCCATTTCATATTTCTTCATTCTACTGCAGGTGGAATTTAACCTCTTCTGTGAGGGCAAGGGTCTCTTACCTGGGCCAGGCACCTGGATTTGGAAAAGAATATAGAGGAGGTGGCTTGAGAGTAGGGACACTGGGCTGCAACTTCAACTCAGGTGGTTTGGGGGGGAAAAAGGGGCTGGAACAGACCTGGCACATCAGCACCCCCTGATCCATGGGTTCCTTTTGATGTTATTACAAACTGTCCCTAAACTGCTAAAAGCTGAGGGAAAAAGCTTTAGTCTTGCCTAAAAGGGAGAGGAAGCCTGCAGGATTTATGGCACCTGCAGTGAGCAGGGGCACTGCCAGCGAGTTCAGGGAGTTAGGAGTGGCTGAGGAGGCTGGGATCTCCTTGGGATCACACATCTGACAGTCACAGGGGAGTTCTGCTGCACTGATGCCTCAGGGTTTAGCTTTTATATTTTTCAGATTTTATGCTGCTTTAGTCTGTGGGTCTGAGCTTCACATTATGGGATGGTGAGCTCTCTGCACAGAGCAGGGAGACAAAACAATTCCTGCTCCAGCTGGGCACCAAGGACAAATGATCCAAACCTCAGGCCCAAGAGCACAACCAAGGTGGGCTGGAGAGAGAAAAACAAGCAGGGTGGGAGTGCCTGGGCTAAAGCTGGAATGGGACAATGAACTCCAAGGTGCAAATGGAGCAGAACTGATCCCAGGGAGAGCCCCCGGGAGCGGCCGTGCATTTTGGGGCCATTTTGGGTCATCTTGGGTGCAGCCCTGGCTGGGCTCTGGTGCTGCCCAAGGTGGATCCATGGAGGAGATCCTTTCCATAAATCCTGCTTTATTCTTTGACTCTGCCCAGCCTCTGCTCTAGGTCAGCCTTCTCAAGGCATCACCAGCAGCACCACAGGATGCTTTGGGTGACACGGCACCCAATACCTTGAGGATATTTTGGAATGCCCAAAGTACTTCCACATGATTTGGAGACTCGAGTTGGCAGGATGGGGTGGATTAAAGAAGCAAGCAATATTTAGGCATGCAAAGATGAAATCAAGATACTTTCAGATGCATGATTGCACTTGCAGGAGGCCCTGACACCCAGGTACTTGCAATCAAAAGGGCAGAAGTAACTGGAGCAGACCCTGAAAGGGGTAAGTGTGGAGAGGAGCAAATTCCATAGAAGGAGAGGATGGGAAAGGCCATCTTGGGCTGGGAGTGATGTGGAGAGCATGAGGGGTGGTCAGAAAAAACCCAGTGTGACGTCATGGCAGAGCAGGAAGCCTTGATCTATTCCTGGCTCTGTTGCTGATTGCAGCATGACCTCGGGCAAATCCATCCCCCCTCCCCACCCCTGCTCTGCTCTTCCCTGAGTTCTTCAGGGGAATGGGCTGTCACTTGCAATGAGCCTGTCCTGAGCACAGCCACCCTTTGATTTCATCTTGATGCTTCCCAGGCTGCTGAACCTGGACTCCAAAGCTGGGTGGTGTTGGGGTTCAGCTGCTTTCAGGTGCAGAAATTTCCACGTGCAAAAATTCCCTGATGGGAGCGGGGGCTCCTCCCATGTGTGTTTGTGCAAGGGCTTGGGCTGAGCTCTGTCAACACAAGGCTTCCCCCAGCTCCCTGAGTATCCCTGCTTTCCTTGCCCCCTCCCAACAGGTTGGTCATAAATTAGGTTCTGATGTGGGGATTGAATTTCGCTCCAGCTGCTGGAGCTGTGGCACATCTGGGGTCCTCCTGTGGTTAATGACTTCACAAAAATGAAGCAATAAAGGTTATGATGGCTGTGTTTTAACCCCATGGCCCTCGTTCTGCTCAACAGGAAGGTTTCCCTGGAACTTTTAAAAACCTGCTGTCTGCATTTAAATATCTCCCAGTGATGTGCCATCTTTGAGCAGCTTTTTATGAAGTGGTTTTAGTTTTGGAATTTATCAAAGCTGAAGCATTTTTTTCTGTTCAGGTTTTCCTTCATAAAAGATGAACTGTTTCTCTTTAAACTGAAAAAAAACCCCATCTCTAAATTATGCCATGATTTAGAATTTACATACAACAGAGCAGGCAGTGTAAAGAAGAAAGGGGGGGAGAAACCCACCTAAAATTGAGTTTTTTTGGTGTAAGTCAATAATGCTTTTTTAAGGGATAGTTTATCTGTGAAGAGCAGCTCCCAGCTCTGGTCACCAATGATCCCTTCAAGGGATGGTGCTTCCACTCTCAAACTTAAACACAAACTCAAAACCCATGGTCAGGAAAACTTGGATGTGACTTTGGGCACTGAGCTCTTGCTACATCAGAAATGCTGACATTTTAGAATGTGTGGAATCTTAGAAATCAAGGTGTCTATTCCCAGTCCTCCTCTCTTGATAAATACCAGCTCCCTAAAAAAAAAAAAAATGTTTTTTTTTGAAGAGAAGTGAAGTTTTGGTGCTCCAACCAAACCATGGTTGTGTCTGTTGGGTGTTGTGGAGGCTGCTGAAGGTGCCACTCTGATTCTCCAGCTATAGGATTTGGCTGCCCAGCAGATCAAATCAAAAAATGTTTTTATCCTCCCAGCTCTGCTGATAGGTGTGGAAGTGGGACTGTCTCGGAGTTGCAGAGGGAGCAAGAGTGGATTTACCTGGAAAAGAGGCAGGTATTTAATTTTGAGAGTGGTTCACATCACCTCCTAGCCAGGATGTCCTTGTGTGTACAGTCAGTGACGTTCAAAGCATCATGTGGTAAATATCTTGAAGATATTTACCTATTTTCTAAGTAAATAACTCCAGTCCTTAAGGGGAGAGTCCCAAAATTCCCTTCCTGACATGCTGCAGGGGTGGCTCCATGGGGGACATCACAGCAGAAACTCTGGGCTTGCACCAAGCTACACAACAGGAATAAACCTCAAGGTCCTTGGACTGACAGCAAAATTATTCCCTTAATCACAGAAGTTGTCCTTAACAAGTTATTCTACTGCACTCAGGGAAGAGGGTTTTTTCCCTGGCCCTATTTCCACCCTAAATTGTGTTTTACCCTTGGTCCCACCATCCTCAGGGTGTGTTGGTGGTGCTTGGCATGCCAAATTCTTGTGAAAAGAACAAGAGGAGGAGATACTCAGAGGAGATAATTTATTTAACTCTTTATTCATTGCAAAGGACACTCACCTGTTATGAAGTGTATTGACTTCCCCTCCACAGGAGATTTCCAGGAGATTTGCTGCTCCAGCACAAGTCCTGGGAGAGCCCTGGGTCAGTTTTTGAGGAACAGAGGGGCTGATGTTGGAGCTAATGAGCTTGTTATGAGACATATCCTGGGATCTCTGGCAGCTCCATCCTCTGCCACCGTGTCTAGCCAGTCTGCAATTAGGAACAAGGTCTGTGACACTGCTTTATCCTAAATCTGCAACCAGAAATGTCTGATTTTCACTGAACACACAAAAACTCCTGATCTGCAGAGTGGGAACAAATATTTTATCTTTATGACTCAAAATCTTTAGAAGTCCAGAAGTCCCCAAGGACTTACCTTTAAAAATTGGAATTTTTAAAAATTTTATTTTTTTTTCTTTTGGCAGAGCTGCTGCCCATTTCTTCCAATGATTCAGAAATCAGAACAGTGTTAGCCCAGGCAGTTGGAGCTATAACCCAGGGCAGAGTGCTCGTGAGAGCTTTTTAGGTAATTGATATTGATAAATTGCTGTGGTAAAAGATTCTCTGGATGGCTGTGATAGATGCAGACACACTGACCTGGGGCCATGTTGCCTCCTTGCCATGGAATCATGGAGTGGTTTGGGTTGGGAGGGATGTTAAAATCCTCCAGTTCCAATCCCCTGCCGTGGGCAGGCACATCTCCCACTATCCCAGGTGCTCCAAGCCTCATCCAGCCTGGCCTTGGACATGTCCAGGGATGGGCAAGATGGCTCTTGGCTGGAGCTGGAAGAGCTCAGTCGTAATTCAGAATGCAAATCCAAGATGCCAGAGCATTCCTGCAAGTGATTCCCTCTTCTTTGATCCCAGTTAAATCAGGAATACAGTTACAACAGGGAATGCAGGTATGGAAGTGACCTCAAGAAAAATCCCCTGTGCCCCAAAGCAAAGCCACTGCAGCCAAACCATTCCTCTGGGATGTTCCCATTAGCTCAGCCACTGCAGAGTCTCAAGCCAGACCCCCGGAGTCCAGTGGCCTCTGCCTGACTTGGATCATTTCTGCCTGTTGGGTTTGCAGGTTTCACCCTTATTTTATTTTAACGAATGTCACAAGGCTGCAAGCTCTGTCCTATATCTGGGGACGGTGCTCTTCTGGGGGATTATCCACCTATTGTCAGACCATTCATCTGAATTACCCCATTCATTTCAGCCCTATTCACTCCCAGCCATCCATTATCCTCACCTTTCTTTCCCTACCCAGAATATCACCCAAGCTTCTCTTTCTTCTTGCCCTGGAAACTTTAAATATAGATAGATATGTTAATTGGTATCATTACAACAAACGGTCCCAGTCACCCTGCAATTCAGGGAACATTTCGTGTTGCCATTTAAATGATGAGGGTTTCTCTCCTTTTTTTTCTTTAATGCCACTGACAGCTACTTGTGTTTAATTCATTTTGATTTCGTTAGGAGGGGGAAGTTATCAGGATCACATCATTAAAAATGCATGCCCGGGTTATTCATGCATGTTTCATAGATCCCTCTGTATGATCCATCATAATTCAACATTAGCCAATGGGGATACCAAGTGGAAAAGGGTCTGCTGAGCATACACATAATTCAATTACACCTGTGACGTCACATTGATTGGATTCTTAATGACACCTCGGAGCTGTGCTGGGAAAAAGGAGAATTTCCACCCAGGCTGCCCGTGCTGGGAGCACAAGGTGTGTGCTCCTGATCCTGCTGGCAGAAGTTTGGGCTTGGGTAGGAGCTGGGCAGCTGAAGGACAGATGTGAAGCAGCTTGGGCAGCATGGCAGGAACCCTGAGTGCCACAGGAGTTGTGCTGCTTGTAAAGAAATGAGATGTTGTCCCTGCTGTTTTATTAAAGGGCTCTTAGCAGGACAGCAGTTCCTGTGTGTCTTGGTTTGAAAGGACAGGTGTCTGCTAAGGAAGGCAGGAGCCTCCCTTGAAATGGAAAATGTAAACTCCCTCCCTCTGAATTATTATAATTTTGAAATTAGGGGCTCTCAGACAAAGATATGGGAGCAGGAATAACAGTTCTTTACTAGGAAAATTAAAAATACAAATGCAATAGTACAAAGAAGAGAACAAACCCCTGCCAGAGTGAGAAGAGGCCCTGAGGTGCTGTGGGTCAGGGTGGTGGCAGCAGGGCCATCCCAGGGTGGCTCAGCCCTCCTGCAGTGCCAGCTGTGGGTCAGGGTGGTGGCAGCAGGGCCATCCCAGGGTGGCTCAGCCCTCCTGCAGTGCCAGCTGTGGGTCAGGGTGGTGGCAGCAGGGCCATCCCAGGGTGGCTCAGCCCTCCTGCAGTGCCAGCTGTGGGTCAGGGTGGTGGCAGCAGGGCCATCCCAGGGTGGCTCAGCCCTCCTGCAGTGCCAGCTGTGGCTCTGCTGGAGCAGGGATCCTGGACAAGGGGGGAGTTTTCCTCTGGAGCTCCAGGGCTGCTGGAGATGGGCCTGGGCTCCCTCTGGGAATGCAGGGCAGAAGAAAGCTGCTCCTCTGGGAATGCAGGGGGCAAAGGCTGCTGGGGTGTTCCCAAAGTCAGATTGGATCCAGGTAGGAATGCTTGGCTGCTCCCCTGGGCGCAGCCTGTCCCAAGGGGATGCTGGAATTTTCTCAGCCATGCAGGGACACTCAGTGGCCATGGACAGCAGAGATCTCCTGGAGGGAGGATTGGCTGTGGGAGAGATAAAGAAAACTGCCCCATGAACAGCAGATAACTGCCCCACCTCTCACAGATGGGGACAGAACACAGTTATCTTACAATCCAGGACACTGTGGCAGAGGGAAAATGTGTCATGTTGCAGCAAATCCTCCTGATCTGGGGTAGCTCTGCTCCCACTGGAGCATTGGTTTGGTTAAAGCCCTGTTCTCCTTGGTGGGTGATGTGGAGCAGCACATGGTGGAATTCTCTGCAGCTGAGGAGGGAAATAGATTGATTTTTTATTGATTGATTGATTTAAGCACAACGTAGCTGGTGGCACCTTTATCCTCTCCTCTTGTCACAGATCCTGATTTAGGATAAATCAGTAATTGCACCTTCCTTCTTCTTCACCTCCACAAAGGTCTTTCACCCTGTTAGTGAAATGAATCCCTTCTTCCCAGAGCCTCTGGCAATATCCATAAAGAGGCAGTGCCATTCCTGGGGCTCCAGGTGCCAGAGGTCAGGGAATTTAAAAAAGGTCCATTATTTTGATAGCAAGGACGGGCTCCCTTTGTGACAGAAAGGTTTGGGTTGGATACCATGGAAAGGTTCTTTATCCAGAGGATGTTTGGGCATTGACCAGGCTCCTCAGGGAATGGTCACGGCCCCAAGGCTGCCAGAGCTCCAGGAATGTTTGAGCAATGCTCTCAGGCACAGGGTGGGATATTTTGTGTGGTCCTTTTTGGGGCCAGGAACTGGACTGGATGATGCTTGTGGGTCCATTCCAAATTAGGATATTTTAACTGTAATTCCACCTAAGGCAGCACTGGGATGCTGATCTCAGTTGGGGTGTCCTGGCACTGCTGCTCCTTGGCATCAGTCAGGTGGAGCAGGGATTGCTGATGCAGAGTTTTCTTTGATGGTCCTAAAAAAATAAAAAGAGGGAGGCTCGGCATCCCTCGCTGCCTCTGGCTGCAATATATTTAAAAATAACTCCTCTGTGAGCGTGTCCCAGCACCTCTCTGCCTCAGCACTTTTGAAGCTCTGGTGCATTCCAACCCAACACTGGATTATCTCCATTTCACTGGTGCTGGATCACAAGCTGAGAGAGCTAAAAAATATCTCTCCTTATGGTCGTGGCTGGGAGAAGAAATCACTCCTGCTGCTGACTCCTCCTGACTCCCAGACCTCTGCATTAAGCACATGAACATTCCAACTACCAATCCTATTGATTTTCAATTATGGCTCAAATGGAAGTGGTTGTAGCTTTGTGTTTACCCTCGGGAGACTTTGCCTTGTCATTGCTGCTTGAGGAGCAAGCGTGGGGAAACGCAGTGCTGATGTGGATGTGTGGTTTTGGGGCTGGAACTCACTCCTGGGCAGGAATGAGGGTCATCACCGGTTAAAACAACAAAATCCCTTTTTATGGGACTGGCTGTGCTGCTGGGGACAATGCAGGGGGTGTGACATGAAGAAATCATGGCTATAAATACAGAGCCAGAGTGGTGTGGCAGAGAGTTATTGTTGGCATGAGAGTGGGGTATTCTTAAATTACGTGGGGAGACTTTATTTCAAATGGGAGCAATGCTGAACCTCGCTGGCATGTTCGGGATGGGCCGGGCAGGAGGCACATGAGAAGTTGGAAGCTGCAAAATTCACACTCTCCCTTCCCTGATTTGTGGCTTGGTCAGTGTTTGCCATGGCTGCTGTGAGCAGGTGGATGTGAGGGTGGCCTGGAAAAAAAACACAATTCAGGTTTTGAAGGTACCTTCCTCCTTGGATTTCTCAGCAACTTGCCAAAGGCAGGAAATACTGAATCCATTCCCTTGGCTGGGGATGCAAAGGACTTAAATAATTTATAGAGCCAGGTTAGGATTATGGAACCACCATAATCCTAAAATGATTTGGATTGGAAGGGACCTTAAAGACCATCCAATTCCTGCCATGGCAGGGACACCTTCCACTATCCCAGGTTGCTCCAAGCCCTGTCCAGCCTGGCCTTGGACACTTCTAGAGATCCAGGGGCAGCCACAGCTTCTCTGGGCAGCCTGTGCCAGGGCCTCACCACCTGCCTGTGTAAAAAAGTTAGTTTTCCTCTTTTCTAAAAGCTTCCTTTAGGCCCTGGAAGGGGCTCTGTGGTCTCCCTGGAGCCTTCTCTTCTCTGGACACCAGAGCAGAGGGGCTCCATCCCTTGAAGCATCTCCATGGCCCTCTCTGACAGGTCCATGCCCTAGGCTGAGGCCTCCAGAGCTGTGTGTGGTTCTCCAGCTGAAGTCTCACAAGGGCTGAATCAGGGCCCCATCTTTCAGAGATTCCCTGAAAAAGCCCCCCAAACCCAAGGATTGTTATTCTCCTCAGCCTGCCCAAGAGCCGGGATGCATTTCACAGGGTTTGGATTTGCCTGGGCCTTGCCGTGCCCTGCCCCACGTGTGTGGGGTGCCCTGCTTCCAGAGCCGTGCTGTGTTTGTTGCCTTGGCTTTCCCTGAGAGCCATGAGGGTGTTATTTATAGCAGCAGGGCAGCTGGAGCCCAGCTTGGGTTTCCATCACCTGCTCCCCTGCCCTGCAGCAGGGCTGGATTTCAGCCTGGGGTCAGGTGCTGACCCTGACCCATCGCTGCCCTTGGCCACAGGCTCTGTCTTCATCCTTGTTTTCCCCTCAGGGCAGAGCCTGCAGGGAATGAAATGCAGCAAGGATCTGAATTATATATTGCATGATCTCAGGAAGGACTAAAGGGAATGTTCTTCAAGGTTTTACACCTCTGCACTTTCTGTGTTCGCCTCGAGCCGAACCCATTTATTGTTAAAAATATTAAAAGTGAGCACCATCTCTGAGCTGGAGCAGCCTCTCTTTGGCATGGGCACTGTGCTGCCCTCTTGAAGGCCCAGGAGATCTTTTTGGGGTCCTGCAAGTCAGTGTTGAGCATTCCTGAATGGCAGGAGGAGAGAATCTCTGTTAGATGGAATCAGGATCCTCATGGGGAAGGTGCCGGGCTGCTCTGAGCTGTGGTTTTATCTCACTTCTACTCCCTGGGGTGGAGCAAGCAGCCCTACCTGCCTCTTTTCCCTCCCTTATCAGCAGCATCTGGCATTATCACATTTGTTGTATCTCCTCCTTGCAGCGCTGACATGAGGGGACATCTCCCAGGGTTGACAACAGCATAAAAAAGTGGGGAATTAGCAAAGCCTGGATGCATGAGTCTCCGTGACTGTTTCCTTTCCAGCCTGAGCACCAGCCCTGTGGTGTTAGGGAGGTGACCACACTCCTCCTGCCTCTTCCAGGGGTATCTGCTCCTCTGGAGGATGCAAACTCTGACCACGTGCTGGCAATAACCAGGGGACGGTGGCCAGAGTAGCATGCAAAAATAAACGGACTTTTTATTTTGCCAGGGAAGCTCCTGAGAGCCAATTTGAATTTTTTCAGCCTGAGTGTGCCTGTGAGGAGGGGTAACAGAGGTGGAAGGGCTGCAGCTTGATCAGAGGATCCCTTTCCCTGTTTTTTTTTTTTT
>VZRH01000909.1:136382-148674 GCA_013397555.1 Urocynchramus pylzowi
TTTTTTTTTTTGTTTTTTTTTTTTTTTTTTTTTTTTTTTTTTTAAAGTGGAAATATATGAGGGAGAATTATTGATTTCATTCTCCCAGAACTGTTGCATTAAACTTGTCTTCCACAGGTGTAACTGTTTTCTGATTCACTTGACGACCTCTCATCTTTAACGGAAATTATTTCCCTCCACCACAGTGCAAATTGTATGTCAGACTGTTTTTAGGCAGTTTCAGGCTGGTTAGTTCAGAGACAGCACTGCAAAAGGGAGGCAAATTGGGTTTTATTGGGGGACAAGTTCCTTTCTCTCCCAAGTTGGCTGTTTTGTATCATAATGGAATTTCCAACGCAGAGTCGAGCGTGCGTGGCTTGACAGGCCTGGGCAAATGTAATATCCCAACAGGATCCACGGCAGCTTTTCTGTGTTATTTACTCTTATTTACTTATTTATGCTATTCCTGAAGTGGAGGTGGCTCTTACTCAATATAAAAACCCACACTGTGCTGTGTGATAATGGAGGATTTATTCCTGCTGGGCGTAGAAAGGAGCCCCGGTGCACAACAGCATCCCAGTCACTCGTGTGCTGCACGAGGCATTTCCAGAAAAACTTCTCCCTCACCCTCTTTTCACTTATTTTTCCTTTGTGTGAGGCTGGAATAGCCCTAGGAAGAGGGTTTACTCTGGATCTGACTCACACCTTGCTATTGGGAGACGACACAAGAGGATTTTTTGGGTTTTTTTTTTTTGTTTCACTAGAATAACACAGCTGAGACCCAGATGATGGCCAGCAAGAGGTGGGAAGGGCAGAGGAGGGTGACAGAGAAGAGGAGGTCACTTGTCCATACCTTGCCAGTGGAGGTTCAAGGCTGAGAGGGCAGAAAAATGGGCACATGTTGGTCATGGATGTGGATTTCAGAGGGGAAAACATCCCTCTGCCCATTTCCACCAGGTGGTTTCCTTCAAGGGGAAAGCAGGAAAAATCCTAAAACTGATCTGCCATGTCCTTAGGTCTCTTTCTGCCCAGACTGGGTTCAGCTGAAAAGAGTCTCTGGTTGGTAGCCTGGTTTTGGGTCTTCTTTTTTCCTTTTCCAACACAGGTGTCCATGAAGATGTGAAAACTCCATCAATTCTGGAATAAGTGCTGAAAAGTGGGTGTAGGCAGGGTTCAGATTTCAGCCCCTGGGGACAAACCTGTAAAAAGCTTGAAAATTAAATACTTCAGGGGGATAAGGAACTTACAGTTTGTAGGTAAATGCAGCTTTTAAATAATGTCTGTGCTTTTAGTCCTGTATATTTTATCCTTTTGGTTGTTTCCTCTCCCTCTGTACATCAGTGTCTTACTGGGGATGGAATGAAACCTGAGCTCAAAGGCAGACAGAAAACTGGAGGTAGAATATTATTCACCTCTTTTACAACTGAATGGATTTGGGAATTCATCTGTGTGACTGTAGGACACAAAATATTTCCTCTGAGTGCCTGAATCTCCATTTCTCACCAGCTGACAAAAATCAAGCAAAACCTGCATTTTCCACCTGGGAGTGCAGAAGGTTTCCAATAAGGTTCATGGTGTAGGGAAATGAGGGATGCAGAATCTTCCAGGGCCAGGTGTAGGATCCAGTTAACAACACACTGGACAAGCTGTTCTGATTTCAGGGTTTTCTCTGTTTCATTGCCACCAAATTTCTCAGAACCCTTGGCCTGGTGTTTAGGTTCATCTTTTTAGAAAATGAAGCAGTTCTGATAACATGCATGTGACAAAGAGGGAAGGTTGAGCTCCCCAGGATGCAGCAGGAAATCCATACTGAAGGCATGCCTTTCTAACATTGACTAACATCATTTTGGGTTTGTTTTTTTTTTTTTTTTTGCTTGGTTTTGCCTGGGTTTTTTGGTTCTTTTTCCTCATGAATGTGCTGGTCTAACCTTGCAGATGTAACCTAACCCAGTAACCTCAACCTTGTAGCTGTGCATGTACTCTGAGAAATGCTGGAGTGATTTTGCATGAACATTAATTAATCCCCAGCACGCTGGAGCATGTTGGGTGTCAGGGTATTGGGGGACAGTTATTCTCTTCTGCTGCTTGCCCCGTGCATGAAACTGTAGAAAAAACCCACAGCACTTAGAATTTTGTGTATTTTTTTTTGCCTGCTCCCAGGAATTCCTATTTAGATGGAGGTTTTCTCAGTCAGGGACCACTTCCAGCAGCGTGCAGTGCCTGGCACAATGGGACCCTGCTCTTGGTGGTGACCTCAAAATGTTGCCATAATAATAATAATACTCTGTGGCTTTTGGCACATCACCTATTAATCACAGCAGCTGTCAGGCAAAGCATTAGATGGGAATAGCTCCCTGCAAGAAAAAACAAATACAACAACACCCTGTGGCTTGTGGAGCTCAAATCCACGCTCTGGAGGGTGCCAGGGAAGGAAGGAAGGGCTAAGCTGTGACATTTCACTCTGATTTGTTAACCTTGGCTGCTGTTCAGCTGCTCAGTGCTCAGCCCAGGGGGTCCCCAGGGGCATCCAGCATTTGAAATATTTACAGTGAGCACAAGCTGGAGGGAAGGTGCACAGAGGCACCGGGGACAGAGCTTGCCATGGGGAAGAGGCATTCCTGGCATGGTTTATGTGCTGCTCCTGTATTCAAGGCCTGTGGGGGATTTTCCTCCCCTGAATTTTGGTTTTTTTTGCAGACCTTGATGCTCTGAGGTGGGAGCTTCATGGTGCTGTGCAAAGGAAATTTTTGCTTCAGGTCCATGGGGTGATCCCTGCTGGAAAAAGCAGGGAGCTTTATCAGGCACTTCCCTCAACCCCATGAAATTTGGTGGTCTGATGCCACAGACCACTTGTTTCAGTGCTCTGCCACAGGCTGAAAAGCAGGTAAATGTGTTCAAAATTCGCTCTCCAGAGGCATTCCCTGAAAATTGCTCCCCATGTTCATGCTTGAAAAATTCCCTGGTATGAAACTGGTCCATCTGCAGAAAGCAAACTGGTCCATTAGAACATCTGCAGAGAGCAAACCCAAACAAAATGAGATTACTGTCAATTTGTGCTTATTTGAATTACTGGATAAGTCCTAGTCATGGATCAGGGCTAAACATGTACAAATAATTGATTTTAGGTTCAATGGCTCAAAGCAAAAACACGTGGAAAATCTTCTGGTTGACCTAAACTACTCTTTTTTCTGAGTTTTCTGTTAAAATGAAGTCATTTAAAAAGCAGCAAGAGAATGCAATGCTTTAACACAGAGCATTGTCAAATATTTGAAGCTTCGTGAAATATTTTCCTCCTCACTTTGATCCTTTCTAACTTTTGTCATTTAAAAAATCTACTAAAAATTCCTTCAAAATGAAATATCAACATCTTTAATGCTGCAATTTTACAAAGAAGCTTCTCAAACTTTTCCAAGCTATTGATAAATATTTTGCTGTGGGTAATGCATGCCCTGCGTTAATTGATGACAAGTCAACATCTCTGTCCAGTTTTAACTCAGACCCCAATGTGAGAGATGCTGTTTAAGGAGTGAGCATGAGGATTTTTAACTAAGGATTCTGACACTTCCTGCTTGAGAAATTTTTGGTTTTTGCAGAGGCCAAGGGCATTATGGTGTTTTGATCAATTGGTTAATTGATCAATTGGTTGGGTTAATTTTGCACTGTGCAATATTGGGGGATTTGGGATAAACTTGGACTGGAAGTTGATTGTAACCCTCTAACCAAGATCTGCTGTTCTGGAGTTGAACCAGAGCTGAATTTCAACCCTTTTTCCTTGGTCTCCTAAGAAATGACACCATTACAAACATGGAACCTGCCATGGAAGGTTTGGCATCTCACAGGCTCCAGGCAGGAGAGAGCAGAGTGTGCTTGGACCAGACCAGTGGGAACAACCCAAACCAAGTTCCCCTGTGTCCAGTGCTGAGGATTGAGGATTCACCTCCTCCAGGTGCCACCCTCCACCACAGCAGCTCCCTCTGGACTTTTTCCACCACGCCTGCCTCCACCCTGGTTTGCTCCCTGCAGGCAGCAATGTCACCTGAAGGCTTTTGGGGCAGTTTGCAAACCACCAAGGGCTCAACTTGCTGGTTGAGGAGGCTGTGAAGATGCTTGGGTTGAGATTTTTCCAGGAGGAGAAGTGAAAATGAGGATGGTGGCAGAGGTGAGTGCACCTGGAGCATCCCTGGCACCCCATCCCTGCCATGGGGCAGGTATCAGGGCACTCTGGCTCTAGCTCAGGAAGCCCCATGGATCAAACATGGATCAAACATGGATCAAACATGGAACAAACCATGGAATAAGCCATGGAACAAAACCATGGATCAACCATGGAACAAGCCATGGAACAAACAGTTTCCCTGTTCCCTGCCTCTGGGAATGCATGGCCCCACCCATCCCAGCGCAGGTACTCTGGGAAGGGAGTGCAGACCCCAGCAGAGTTTATTGGTAAATGCTACCACTGATTAAAACAGGCTTGAGCTGCTGTAGGAACAAGAGGTTGCCATGGAAACAGTCTCTTGATGTGTCCAGGTTTTGAAACCACTTTTCCCTCCTCTCCCGCCCTCCAAGCTTCTTTTCTGCCGTTGTTTTGTTGGAGATTTGCTCTCCTGGGGTGAGGTGGTGCAGGTGGGCTCTGGGGACCAGGAAGGTACTGAGAGGAGCTGCTCATCCCAGGGAGGGCTCTGAGGGTGGGAGACCCTCTCTGCTTGTAGGGACCCTGCAAAGTGGGGTCTGGATGGACCCTGGAGGGTCACAAAGTTGTGGGAGCAGGGGAGAATATCCCAGGGAAACCCTCTTCCCATCAGAGCTGGGATGCTCTGAGCCTCAGAAGGGCTTTACCCCATGGGAGTGCCCATCTCAGTAGTGACTCTTCTCCATCCCCTCACCCCTCTTGGAATGGTGGCAGTGATGGGAAGCCACCTTTGGAACAATGAGAAATCAAGCCAGTGCCATGAGGAGTGGTTCTGAGGGACAAAAGAGGACCCCCTCCTCCTTCCCCACCCCTGCCTGGGCTCCCCACCTTGGGAGAGCAGCTTTCATTCCTCTCAAGTGGGTGAAAAGCAGCCCCTCCCCTGTGGTGGTGTCATTATGCAGCTGTGTTGAAGGGCCATTGAGGGCCCCTGCAAAGCTTTGAGAAGAATTTTCCTTGCAGATGATTCAGCCCTCCTTTCAGACATGGAATTTTTTATTTTTACCAACCTCCCGCTTTGTTTTTTGCATTTTCTTCTGAAACACAGAAGCATCTGCATAAACATAGGCTGCTCCCTGTGTGTTGCTGCTTTTGTCCCTTCCCTTGGAATTCCCCAGATTCTTTCCAAGACCATCCTAAGCTCTTCAAATTCTGCATGAAACTCCTCTCTGCAGGAGCTATTGAGGATATGATACTATGCTGTTCTATATTATTTTACTATATTGTATGAAGGAGTTATTTCAGTGGTTTACTGCATCCAGAGCAGGCCTCAGAAACCCTAAAGCTGGGGTGGCTTTTCTGTCATGTCCTAAAAGTTCCAAAGATTTTCCTCCACACCTCCCTGGAAGGGGCAGCCAGGTGGGGGTCGGGCTCTGCTCCCAGGGAACGAGGGACAGGACAAGAGGAAACGACCTCAAGTTGTGCCAGGGGAGGTTTAGATTTGATGGATTTCTGCACTGAAGGGGTTGTTGAGCCCTGAGAAGTGCTGGAATCGCCATCCCTGGAGGGATTTAAAATCCATGTGGATGTGGCACTTGGGGACATAGGTCAGTGGTGGCCTTGGCAGTGCTGGGGGAACAGTTGGACTCGATGCTCTTGGAGGGCTTTTCCAACCTAAATGATTGCAGGAGTTATGGAATCCAAGGTAACCTTCCATGGACTTGCTAAAATATATGGAAAATCTGTTAATTTTTTTAAGTGTTGCATCATTGTCCAGACTTCCTCAGCAGGCAGGAAGTTAATGCCACTGCAGTCCCCATTTGTGGTTTATTTTATGTATTTGTGGTAAAATCCTCAAGTAACACAGGCCCCCACCTAAGTGACCTGCCAGGACTCCCTTGGGCTTCACGGAATCACAGAATGGTTTGGAAGGGACTTTAAAGACCATCAAGTTCCAACCCCCTGCCATGGGCAAGGACAGCTCCACCAGAACCTTCCACAGGCCCTGCTGGGCCATTTCCACATCCAGGTGTGCCCCTCCCTTGGATCTGAGCTGCTCTCCAAAGGTGCCCTCTCCCTCTCACTGCCTGATGCACCAGCAGTGGCTGGGCCCTAAATTACCTTAAATTTATGTGATATGAATCCAGGTCTGAACACTCCCTGTGATGATGGATCTCAGAGGAGTTAATTTGGAAACTTCTTCATCTTTTATCTGTGTAATTCCCCAAACTTGGGCTGCACTGGCTTACTTTAAATGACAAAATGGGTAGCTTTGGACAAAGATCTCTTAATCTTTGCTTGCCCAGAAAGACCTGATGATAAGTGGGGAACACCCAGCACCCAAAATTGGAGAAGAAACCTCCAAAAAGCCCAGCCCTTTTGCTCCAAGCTTGTAGGAACTTCTGTACATCCCCATGTTGTGTGTTATTTCTCGGATTTTCAAATTTCAAGCCCTCCCTCAAAGCTTGGACAGTTCCTCACTTTCATGGCATCTTAAAAGGGAGCAGAGAGGCCCTGGAGTCCTTCTGCAGGAATGTCTCAATCAAAGGTGCCATGAAAGGGGTTTAATTTCAAAAGCTCTGAATTACACCTCGATCAGGAAGGACGTGGTGATGGTGGAATTGCTGAGCTCGGGAGGTTAAAGAATGAAGGGGAAATTCACAGTTAACATCTGTGACACACCGAGCCAGGATGAGAAAGCCTCCATCCTCAGAGCAGCTATCAAAGGCATTTCCCTCTTCCTGTGCTTTTGGGAGATTTTTAATTACTCTGATGTTCGTGAAGAGTCACTCACGGCCAAAGAAGCGGATTCTTAAATTCGAGGATGTTGTTCTTTGCTCCCAGAAATAACGGCTGAGCAGCAAATCAACCCCAGCGAGGCAAGGAGGATGCAGTGAGCTCAGAGCTGCTCTGAAGCCAGATCAAATATCAGTTCACATAGCAGCCCCTGCCTCCATCTGCACCAGGATGATGACAGGAGAATTGCTTTGAAATCCTCCGAAGAAAAGCATCCAAGACGGTGCTCTCCTGGGAAAGCCTCTCCTTTCCTGGCCTTCTATTCCCCAGCAGCTCTAATGCCAGAGGTGGCAGGTGGTGAACCTGTTGTGTGGGGAGGAGCAGGGGAATTGGAGAAGGGGAATTAGGCAGGTGTTTAGCAAGGCAAGCAGCAGCCATTCAGCTCTGGCATTCCTGGCTTCACCTCCTGGCCACCTGGAGGAACCCGGACTCCGGTGTCACGGCGGGTAATTGGGAAAATACTGGAAAAATGAGTGCCTGGGGCCACACAGGTGAAGTGCCCAGCAGGACTTGGGTGGGAGGGTGGAGGGGAGTTCAGGTGTGTAACCTGGCTGAGCTACAGCCACACAAGCAGATTTCCTTGGAGCAAAATGTCCTTGGAGAAATGGGTTTGGGATGGTGCTCGTAATAGGGGCACGGGTTTTTCCCAGTGTGTGGAGCTGCCATCGGTGTCTCTGGCAGTTCATGATCTTCCTGCTGGCACATCAGAGCCTGGCTTAGCTGGGGAATATTGCATAAGCCTCACTGGGGACCTTGAGAGCAGATTAATTCCTTGAGCATCTTCCTTCTTGCTGCTGGTGAAGTCTGCTGCTCTGGCGAGATCCAGCAGGGCTGGAACCTCCCCCAGACAGACAAGGCATGGCAGGAAGAAAGATATCCCTTCCTCTCAAAGTGGATTTTTGGGAGAAACCCTTTCTTGAGGCAGCTTACAGTGTCCAGCTGCAGAAGGGCCTCTCTCCAGGTACCATGGTGATGATGATGAAGATGATGACGGTGAGACAGTCAAGTTAAGGCAATGACAGAGTGTGATTACGTCCCTCTCCCTCCCCCAGGCAGAGCTCAGACTGGGAAAATGCTTTGGATGCAGTGGCCTGTAATTATGTAATTCTTCCTCGTTATCTTTTCTAATTGTTCTCAGTGCTGTTTCCTAAACTGATTGGAAACAATGGCAGATGGGGGTGAAGTGGTAGGCAGACGTGAGCATGGCAGGCTGCCAGCACAGCACAGCACTCTCCAGAAAGGGAGAGAGCAAAGGAAAGGAAAAAGAGAGAGGAAAAAAAAAAATATAAAAATATCCACGGTGGAGACTTGGATGCCAGGACCTGAATGGAGGGGACACCTGAACCACTGCCAGGCTGGGAGGTGCTGCCTGGGGATGTCTCATTCAGGCTCATGCATATGCAATTTTCTGTGTTGCATTCAAGAAATTCCAAGCCTTCCCCCATCCCTGGCACACCTCTGCTCGCCCAGAGCTTTGCTCTCTTCCTTTTTTTCCAGTTCTCCAATGATGCATTTTGAGCCCTCTCTGGGAGGGGCTTTGCCAGGACAATCTGTGGTCATCTCCCTCTGGCATTGAGTTGTTTGTTTGCTTGTCTAAGGGAGAAATAAAATTTAAAAAAGAGGGCAGTTAGGCTTGTTGCATCTGGGGGTGGGTGCAGGGCAGAAGGAGGGGCATGGGGGGAGGTATTGCAGTGGGATTTCCTCATATTTGGCACAGGTTTCAGGGGAACCATGGGGTGCAGCTCCCTGGGAGCTGGTTTTGTCATGTGGGCTCATTTTCTGTGCTGCTTGTCCCCCACTGCACAAGGAGAGGGTTTTGGTTTTTTTTGGTTTTTTTTTTTTTTTTCAGGGATGTGCATCCCAGAGGTGTTTGGGGACGCAGCAGAGCCCCCTGCTCTCCTCTCACTGCCAATCCTCTTTGGCAGCACGGTGGGAAGGGGCAGCTCACACTGCTGCTGCAATTTTTGTGTGGAGAAGGCCAGAGCAGGCCTGGGTGCAATTCTGAGCACCAGTTTCCCGTGGCAGGGGGAGAGGACAGATGTCTGTGGGGTGATGGAGCATCCCACAGTGGCACATCACCACCCCTGCAGGGCTCACTTAGGGGATGGGAGGTGCCCCTACAGAAAACAAACCCTCTTTGTGCTTATGGGATCAGCACCAGGCTCTGAGCCATCCCTGGATGCTCCACCTCGTGCTTTACCTGGTGCTGATTTACCTTCCTCATCCCAGTCTCTGAGTATTTAATTTCTGTCTCAGCCCCCATGTCCTGGCAGTGCTGGGAGCTGGGCAAGCTGCTGAGGGGGGAAAAATAAAAAAGAATTTATCAGAGCTGCCCTCTCCTGCTCCAAAGCCAGAGCTGTTGTGCTGTTTTTCCATCACTGCTGACATCTCTGTGTGCCTGCAGGCTACTGCTGCCAGCACTGGCCCAGCTGGCCCAGCCTCTCCAGGATGGAGAGGGGAAATCCTGCCTGAGCTTTGTCCTTGGTGATGGATTGGAGGTTTCCATACTGCTGTGGGGTCGGGGAGATGGGGCTGGAAGGAGCAGGGGCTGGAGGCTGCAGGTGGGGTGGCTCAGCTCTGGCTTGTGTTGGGATTTGAGGGGTTGGAGCTGTGGTGATCTCCAGCCAGCCCTGGGCAGGAGTGGGAGAGAAAGAAGCAGCAGGGAATGGCAAAGAGGTGAATCCCAGCTCCCAGCAGGGCTCCCTGGGTGCCACCCACCAGGTGGGCACCACCAGCAATCCCTCCTGTGGGTCTGGACAGCAGACTGGCTTTTGCATCAACCTGGGCAGGGCAACTTTTGTCAAAGGCTGAAGAAGTTCCCTTTGCTGTCTCCTGAGTTGTCCTGGCCTTGCTCAGTGCTGACAGGCACACAAGCTGATGGTTGGCAGATACTTTCCCCAGCAGTGCTTCTTTTTGGCTGCATAAACACAGCCTTCCTTTTGCTCAGTAGACTTTTTGCCTCAGAAGTTCCCATGATGATACAGCACAGGGAGAAAAAAAAAAAAAAAAACCAACAAAACAAACCCGCAATTCATTCTATCAGTTTTGTATTTGGACATTTTAATTCCATTTTTTTTTTCTTGTGGGATTGTCCTTTTCCTTGGGTTATGAGGCAGAAAGAACAAAAGATCCCTCTATCATTTTCTAATATACCTTTATCATCCCTCTTCACTTTCATCTCCTCTCTGAAATGCACAGTCTGAGAGCTCCTGCTAATCCCTCTTCACAAGCAAAGGTTTGCCATGACCTTGTCACAGCTCCCTGGACTATGTTTAGGGCAGATCAGTGCCTTTTGGGGTGGGTGGCAGTCCCCTGTGCAGTGGCACATCCATGGAACTTGGGGCAGGATGTCCCATCTCAGACAAACAGGGGAGACCCACCGAGGCTGGATTGCAGAGGAGCATCCTCAAGGAGGTTACTGGTGGATGTTCTACCAGAAAATGGGAGGCTGAGGGAGATTTTTTTTTTTCCACACCAGCCTCTAAGGCAATACCTGGCACTGGTGTTGGGATGAGGACTTTGAGAGGAGCAGGTGTGGATGGGGAGGAAATATCACCTCATTCCCAGGTGCAAACCTTCCCTCTGGAAGAGGGGAATCATTCTCCCTCCAGTCCCAGGATTTATTTATTTGTTAATTTGTGTGTGTGGTGTGTATTTACATCACTTTCACCACACATTTGCATTACTTTCTTCTCTCTTTTTGCAGAACACAATCCCTGCACTGTCTGTTGGGAAATACAATCAGAGCAACTCATGTTATTTCAGTGTGTTTCACACAATTGTTTTTCTTCTATTATTAGTCTTTTTCTCTTTTTTTTCTCTCTTTCTCTTCCTTTTTTTCCCAGAGTAGAACAAATACAGTGAGAGTGGCAGAAAACTGGCAAGCTTCAGCAATCCAGGGGCAGTGATTTTTTTTTCCAAGTATCTTAATGGAGTCTGTATTTTTTAATTGTTTTCTCAGCCTGCAACTTGTTGGAGTATTTTTAAAAAAAGAGAGACAATTCAAGAAATCCCCTCCCTTCCTCCTCTTACCAACCCCTTTTAGAAAGTCCATGAACCTACAAGAACTCTTCTGAGTTATCCATATTTCAGAAGTCTGCTGAATTGGTCACAGGCATTAATTAAAATTATTTTTTAAAAAAGAGAGACAATTCAAGAAATCCCCTCCCTTCCTCCTCTTACCAACCCCTTTTAGAAAGTCCATGAACCTACAAGAACTCTTCTGAGTTATCCATATTTCAGAAGTCTGCTGAATTGGTCACAGGCATTAATTAAAATTATTTTTTAAAAAAGAGAGACAATTCAAGAAATCCCCTCCCTTCCTCCTCTTACCAACCCCTTTTAGAAAGTCCATGAACCTACAAGAACTCTTCTGAGTTATCCATATTTCAGAAGTCTGCTGAATTGGTCACAGGCATTCATGAAGGAGGTGGAATTATCCTCCAAGCTAAGTTTTGGATAAAAATATTTACACAGCAACCAGACTCACCTGCATCAGCACCCTTGCAGCACTCCTGCTGTCCCTCCATCCTTCTTCCTGTTTTTTTTTCCCCTGGAATATTTTGTTTTCCAGTTAAATCTCCTCCAGGTCCCTGCTCCCTGCAGACCTTGTTTCCTTCTGCACAAAGGCAGCATCACCAAAGCTGTTTTCTCCTCTTGGCCTCATGCTGTGCCAGGAAATGTTGGATATCTGGAAAAATTCCTTGACCAAAAAGGTTGTCAGGCACTGGAACAGGCTGCCCAGGGCAGTGGTGTCCCCATCCCTGGAGGGATTTGGGGATATGGGTTAGTGGTGGGCTTGGCAGTGCTGGCTTCATGGTTGGACTTGATGGTCTCAGAGGGTTTTTCCAGCCCAAAGGAATTTGTGGTTGGTTTTGCCTGGATTCCTTGTGTGTGAGGGAGTGCTCAGCTGATGAGGGGATCTCTGGGTGCACCCCCTCTCCTGTCATGGTCTCAGGTTTCCCCATTTGAAGCATTAAATGGAACTCCTGGGTGCTGCAGGAAGCTGTTGTAAGATGATTCTTGTTCCTTCTCTGCTTCAGTGCAGCACAGGGAGGCTGTGGAGGGCTTGGGGAGAGTCAGTCCTTGCTTGTGGGAACAGTCAGTGTCTTGACTTCTGGTCATCAAAAAATCTAGAGACATTTCCTTCAGAGCTGAGCTGGGAAATCCCAGCCTCTCTCTTCCAGCCAAGTTCCTCAGTAGGACCTTGCTTTGGTTCTGTTTACCTGAATTCCCCAGCTCTCTGTGGATTTGCAACTCATTTTACCCAGTACAAAATCCTAAGGTTTTTTTTTTTTTTAATTTTTTTTTCCCTTCAGGAGCAATGTTTTTATTTCCTTGCTGTTTTTAATGCCTTTCTCTTTAGGGAGTCTGAGTCAATCCACTTTTTTT
>VZRH01000909.1:148829-161754 GCA_013397555.1 Urocynchramus pylzowi
CTTTCTTTTTTGGGAGTTTGAGTCAATCCTCTTTTTTTTTTTTTTTTTTTTTTGTGATGAATAAACTTTGTTGTCTCAGTTTATCCTTGTGAATGATTTTAACAACTTGCCAAACGCTCTCTGCTTTGCTTCTGTGGCTCCAGTCTGATTTCTTGTGGTCCTACAACCCCCACAGGTTGCTCTCAACTCCATCCTGTAAATCCATATGACTCCCATTTTCTATGTCTCTCCTACCATGGCACTGAAACTGTTGGAAAATGGGTTTCAACCTTCAAAATGAGCATTCAGAGCTGTCTGTAGGTGCAAGATCATGAGGCAAAGCATTCACCAGGGGCTGTCATTTACTCCTGCTCCTCACTGGGCCTCCTGATGATCCAAAATCCAGGGCAGAGGGTGAGGCTCTTGTTGGAATGAGCTTCCTGATGCTCCTCTCATCTCACAGAAGTGCATTAAGCATTAAGGTATGG
Source organism: Urocynchramus pylzowi (assembly GCA_013397555.1). NCBI lineage: Eukaryota > Metazoa > Chordata > Aves > Passeriformes > Fringillidae > Urocynchramus > Urocynchramus pylzowi. Next base: position 149,297 of record VZRH01000909.1, read on the forward strand.
ACTTAAATAAACAACACAGAGCTCAAAGGGAAATCCTTCATGTGATGAAGATCTTTTGAATGACTAATTTGATTTAAAACGAGGCCTCAGAGCCATCCTTCAAGAGCTCTGTGCCAATATTTCCAGGGAGCCTGGATTTTTCTGTCTCTAACTGCTCTGCACAGGTCAATCCTGCCACCAGCTCTACAGGAGAGGGGCTGAGCTGTGTCCAGGCTGTGGGATGTTCAGCACTAACACTAAATGATAGATTACTCAAGTGTGTCAAGCCCTCTGTGGCCTACAGAGCAGGGGTGCAGGGTATCCATCTTTTTGGATCCTCCTTGGACAACACCAACCCCCTGAATGAAAGCCCTGGATTGAGGATCTCCTGAAGCACAGCTCAAATGGGCTGTGGCACTGCTGGTGCCATAAAAATGTTGCCAAGGCCCATCACAATCCCTGTCCTTTCACCTCTTCTTCCAGGCTCATTTAAACCCTGACACAAAGATCAGGAACCCCTAAACCTGCCTCTCTTTGCCACTTAAAACCCTGTGGTTTGGCTGCAGCTCATTGGGAAGCCCACTCACCTCTGAGCCCTGAGGAGGCATTTGCAAGGCAGAAAAGCTGCAGTGAAAATCCCAACACGAAGCTGAATTCCTGGAGATTATTTTCCAAGTTTGAAAGTGACAACTTGTTGGCCTTGAAGATTTTTCACCAGCGCCAGAATAATCCGGAGGGAGAGATTTTCTTCTTCTTTCTCAGACCATGGGATAATTAGCAGATTTTAATGACTGCTTGAGAAAGCTGGCTAATGAGCTATTAAAAGCACCCCTTACCCAGCCCCTAAATGAAAGCCACAAAACAGTTGGTCACCATTCTGACGGTGTGCATCTTAAAGATATTTTTCTTTTCAAGCTAATTCTGGCTGTTTGGTATTTGCTGGGGGAAACTCCAACTGGGAATGCAGCAGGATGAAAAATGGTCTGTTCTGCTTCCACAGAAGTGTGAAGTACAGCCAGAGTGTTGTGCAGGAATTGTAGAATCCTTTAGGTTGGAAAAGGTCCTTTAGGTTGAGTCCAATCATTAATCTCACACTATTACTAATGTTAACTACTAATTCAACGCTACTCCTGACTCACTCATAAGAAATCCTTGGCTCTCTGTGGCTTCTTGAAGTCCAAATGTGTCCTGTGAGCCAAATTCCTGCCACATGGATGCTGATATCACGTGGTGGCACCAGGGCTGGGACCGTTTGGTGCCACGGCCTCTTGTTTTTAGAGCCATTTTCTCACTTGGTTTAGTGACACCTTGTCAGCCTGGCCTTCCTTGGGGTGTACTCTTCAGGTAACAGGAAGAAATTTTTCCCTGGGAGGGTGGGGAGGCCCTGGCACAGGGTGCCCAGAGAAGCTGTGGCTGCCCCTGGATCCCTGGAAGTGCCCAAGGCCGGCTTGGATGGGACTTTGAGCAGCCTGGGATGGTGGAAGGTGTCCCTTTTGGAAGATTAAGGTCCTTTCCAACCCCTGGAGAGGGGCTGGGAGCACAAACCCTGTGAGGAACCCCTGAGGGAGCTGGGGGGGCTCAGCCTGGAGAAAAGGAGACTCAGGGCTGCCCTCAGCATCTGCACAGCTCCTGAAAGGTGCCTGTGCTCAGCTGCCCTTGGGCTCTGTCTCCAGGCAGCACTGACACAGCCAGAGCACACAGCCTCCAGCTGTGCCAAGGGAAATTCAGGGTGGAGAGCAGGGAAAAGCTTCTCCAGAAAGGGTGATCAAGTTCTGGAATGTTCTGCCCAGGAGGTGCTGCAGTCACCATCCCTGGGTGTGTTTAAACAGCCTGGATGTGGCACTGGGTGCCAGGGCCTGGCTGAGGTGTTGGGGCTGGGCTGGACTCCATGGCCTTGGAGGTCTCTTCCAACCCAGGGATTCTGTGAATTCTGTGGCTCTTTCTGAGCATGCAGAGCGTTGAGGTGAAGGGAGGACACAGCCAGGGTGGTCTGTGCTTCCCTCGTGTCTGTCCTGCGTGACCGCGGACACGGCAGGCGATCGCCCTCGGTGCCTCCCGTCTGTGCTCCTGCAGACACTGACAACTGCTCCTGCTCTCTCCAGCAGAGGTGGACAGCTTTTCAGAGCAAAATAGCTCCACACCCTCTGGCTGTGAACTCTGATGCTTTTTAGCTCGGCTCTTGGCATGTTCTCCCTTCATTAGTGCTCCTTGCCTCTTCCCAGGGTTGTTTCCCTCCCTCTTCCCTTCTCCCCTGATGTAAAGTGGTTTCAGAGGGACAAAATGTTAGCGTGAGAAGACTGAGGCCCCTTTTGCTTTTTGAGGTGACTTCTTCTCCTGTCACTTGCCATTCCCTTCAAGAGCACTGACACTGTGCATCCCATGGAGCTGGGGTGGCAGCTCCTGCTCAGGGGCTGTCGCTCTCCCCATCTGCTCCCACCACAAATCCTGCCCTGCCACGCCAGGGAAAGAGCCTCTTCCCTGCTTTTGGGGAGATGCTGACTTGTTCCACCTCTTACATGAGGACAAAGGACCTCACTGTGACACAAATCAAAGCATGTGGGGTTTTTTAGGGATTGATAAATGACAGGGTTTGTTCATCTCCTCCAGCCCTGACATCAGCTGCAGAGAGGCTCCACGTTTGCTTCTTCCTTTGGTGTTGGTGATCGTGAGCTGGAGTCTCAACTGGAGTAACTGGTGTCGCCCCAGTGACTTTTCATGGGGTAGTTTGGGTGCTGCCTCTCCCCAGGTCCCATTCAGCAAACAAGAAACGTGGAGAAATTAAGTCCTCCTACGTGGCTGATTTCCTTTTCCAGCCCCTCATGTGCAGCTCTCTGATCTCACAGTCTGTTGTTATGGAAATAATACAATTACAGTCACTGTGAGTAACAAGGAAACACAGTCTGCCACAGGGAAGAAAAGGAGACCAATTTTCCAAGGTTTCCTTAAGTATTTGGTGAGAGGAAGAGGAGGGAGAGACACAAGTGCCTTGGGGCAGTCCTGTATTAGTTTCCAGCTCTTATCCTCCTTCTCCCCAAGCATTCACATCATTTTTTTGCTCTTCTGTAGATAATGGCCAAACCTTGGCCAACGCTTTCACTGCTGCTTGGCTAATTAATACTTCTTAATCAAGCCAGTGGATGTGGACAGCTTTTCAAAACAAAGCAGGTCCCCAGCCTGCAGCTGTGGGCTCTGATGCTTTTCAGATTTGGCTCCTGATGTATTTCTTCCCTTCATCCTCATTATGAAGACCTCCCTCGATCATTAGGGGGCTGCTGGCACCTCCTGCCATCATCCTTCCATTCCATTTCCATCCTTCCTTTGCACTTCCATCCTTCCCTTCCACTTCCATCCTTCCTTTCCTCTTCCACCCTTCCCTTGCACTTCCATCCTCCCCTTCCACACCACTGCTTCCATCAGCTGCTCTCACAGGTCCCTGCTCCTAAGCTGGCTCCTGTTGCAGAGTTTCCAGCAAACCTCTGGAATTTCTTCTTTCAGACCATGATACCAAGAGTGGTCTGTGGTGAGGGGATGCCTGAGAGCCTGTGGGGGGAAATTGCTCGAGCAGCCCTATGGAGCCCAAATGCTGCTGACCTTTCCAGTGCCAACACATCAGACAGTGCTGCATTTGCAATGATAGTGTAAAAAGAGATGTGAAACACTGAGGGATGAGGCATACAGGAGGAAATGGAGGCTCTGTTTGAGCGGTGCTTATCGAGTCTGTAGGATTTAGGGAAATATATTTTTATTTCCCGTGCCTTTGTTCAAAAAGTCTTTAAACAGGGAAGATGAAACCTAAATTTTTACTGTCCTAGGGACAAGGAGTATTGCTGTCTTTGGAAGCATCTGACTTGGGGTGATCACTGATTTCTCTGAAGATGAAAATGTTCTTTTCTTTAAACTACTTGCTGTCAAGCAAGGGCTTGAATGGCTCCGATTGCTCAGGCCTCGGGCAGTGACCCATTCCTGAGGCCAGTTTGCAAATGACTCTGTGCTGTTCAATCCAACAGCACTCGTTCTTCTCTCCTCCTTCCACCCAAGAAAATGCTTCAGGGAGAGAAAGACAGGGAGAAACAGAGTGGAAGCTCTGGAAGGGCTGTCTCAGTTCCCAGCAGTCACGTTGCTCTCGTCAAAGCCAGCCAAGTGGAACTGGTGACACTCTCCACAAGAGCTGCTCTAAATTAAGCAAAGCTGCAGAAACTTTGTAAACAAGAGCTGAGGGCTCCAGGCTGCAGGAGGGAGAGGTGGCAAGTGTGGTTTGTCCCGTGGAGGAAACCAGAGTGGAGCAGAGCCTCTGAAATGGCTCTGCTGAGATCTGCTTGGTGTGGGCGTTCCGTGGGTCTCCCAGTTTGTTGGAAAAGCAGATGCCCCATCCCTGGAAGAGTTCAGGACCAAGTTGGAGCTGGGCTTTGAGCACCCTGGTTGAGGGGAAGGTGTCCCTGTGATGCCTTGAGAAGGCTGACCCAGAACAGAGGCTGGGCAGAGTTAAAATAGGGATTTATGGAAAGGATCTCCTCCATGGATCCACCTTGGGCAGCACCAGAGCCCAGCCAGGGCTGCACCCAAGATGAACCCAAATGGCCCCAAAATGCACGGCCGCTCCCGGGGGCTCTCCCTGGGATCAGTTCTGCTCCATTTGCACCTTGGAGTTCATTGTCCCATTCCAGCTTTAGCCCAGGCACTCCCACCCTGCTTGTTTTTCTCTCTCCAGCCCACCTTGGTTGTGCTCTTGGGCCTGAGGTTTGGATCATTTGTCCTTGGTGCCCAGCTGGAGCAGGAATTGTTTTGTCTCCCTGCTCTGTGCAGAGAGCTCACCATCCCATAATGTGAAGCTCAGACCTGCACACTAAAGCAGCATAAAATCTGAAAAATATAAAAGCTAAACCTGAGGCATCATCTGCCCATGGAAGTGGGGTTGGAATGAGATGATCATTAAGGCCCCTTCCAACCCAAAACCACTCTGGGATTCCATGGTGTCCTCTGGGCCAGTGTAAGGAGCAGGGACCTCACCTGGGAGTTGGACAAGAAGCTGTCAAGATATACAGGTGCAAAACAAGTAGAGGAAGAGTTGATGAGGTTTTGTTCAGGGAATTATTCTTGGTTCTGAATGTCCTATCCTTTATTGAAGTGAGGATATTTACCCTGTTCTGGACAACAGGACAGAGATAGGATGGGCTGGATGCTCATCCTATTTACATCTTTTTATGTTCATTTTTCAGCACCAGGCACAGTAAGGAGGCTTTAATGTGAATTGGAGTCCCTGTTTTCCCTGTCTGACCAAACCCAGGTGTGTTTGACACATTGTCTGACTCCCTGAGAATCCCTCCAGAGGGTAGGGAGAGGTTGAATTTGCCAGGCAGGCCTGTGGTTACCTTGCTCTGTGGAAATGCCCTGTATTATGTTTATTTTTCATGATTTCTTCTTGATTATGATGGCATTTGATGATTTCTCCTTAGGCTCTCCTACAATTGTTGGCAATACTTGGAGGTTTTTCCCAACCTTTACTATTCTGTGATGCTGTGACCTGGTGATTTGGTTTGTGGGAACTGAGGGCAAGGAAGGATAAGTTGAGTATCCCAGCAAATTGTAGTCTCATTTTCCTTGTTCTGCTTCCCCTCCTCCCAGCTGGAAAAGAATCTCTCTTGTGTGCAAGGTTTATCATGCACTGGCTGTGTTTCATCCTGGAGAAAAGCACTGCCACTTGTGACTTGGGGGATCTTTCAAGATAAAAGAGCCCTGTAAGAAAATGCTTTTACTGTTGAGCATTTCATTATAATTACAATTTATTTAGAATTGGATCTTACACTGAGAATTTAATCTAATTTTGATTATCCAGAGGATTTAAACCTCTTCAGCTCCTGTTTTAACTTGCATAAATAAAACTCCTATGTTCCTTAACTTATATTCCCCAGCAAAACCTCCTGGTAGGGAGAATTTTCTTTATTGTACCCCATTTCCAGAGCTATTGGCATGAGGATATTGTGCAGAGTGTAACAGACCAAACACAGAGGTCTGGGTAACTTTCTCCTCAAAGAAAAAGCTCCCTAAGGCTTTTGGGGTTTCATTTGTTTGTTTGTTTTTTGTTTGTTTGTTTGTTTGTTTGTTTTTTGGTGAAAGCACTTTATCTTGCTGATGTACTGCATTAGTCAGAGTGCCACCTTTAATTCCTACAAATTGCTTAAAGGAGGATCCTAAATATTCCTCCCCTAAGGGGCTCTTGCCAAGCTCAGTGCAGCCCTAAGTATGCAGTGAAAAAGTGGGATGGGAAATGAGAGTCAGGAAGGACCTGAGCCAGTTGCTGGTTTCCTTATTAACAATTAAACTTTGAGGCAGCATCAAAGAGGGATGTGGTTGTCTCTGTCTGAGACAGAAAATTGCTTCTTGCTTCTGATGGATCCTGCCAGTCTTTGCCAGGGGCAGGGCTGCTGTGGCTTACCTGGAAAAACTCCTGCAGCCAGCATGGATTTCAGCTGTAAATGCCTGGGATAATGCTGCATCCAGAATGTGGGGGCCAGGGGTGAAGATATTTGGACTGCTCTGCTCAGGTCCCACCTTTCAGGGTTTGACTGTTCCACCAATAACCCTCCTGCCACAAAGGTCTGTGTTCCATTTACTGGAAAACCACCTGATAATGCTAAAGAAATCCCTTTTGGTGTTGGCAGGCACTATAAAATATTGAATGCAACCATGATAATTATATGTCTAATTTATTATTTAGCTGCGTCCATTTCTGCTGTATAAAACCAGCCTAAAGAACAGTGTGGTGGGTACAATAACAATAAATACATGATCTTCTAAATGCCTAATGTGGGTTTAGCTGTGGTGATTCCAGATTGATGGAATGAGTGTGTCAAGTCTTCAAGAAGAGGGAAAAAAAATCTTCTGCATCTCCAGATAGAACCTAAAACAAGCAGGCCCCCAGTTTTCTATAGAAATCTCTTCATGGGATCTGAAAAGAAACAGCAAAATCCTGGTTAAATACTAGTTAGACACAATTATTGTTCTTCCTTTAATCTAATTAAGCCTTCAATTTAGTGAGAAAAGCAATTAGCATCTGAAAAGCCGAGAGGGGTGGCAGAAACAGTGGAGGAGGCAGGTCCCACACAGTGGGAGAGAGGAAAAAATGCTCTCAGTACCAGTGCAGAAGGGAGATGCCATCACTGTATATGGCCATAAAACCAATGGCTCTGCACAGCCCATGGTCTTTAATTTCAGTGAAAACAGGAATTTTATTTCCCCAAATTGATTTTGAAAATATTTTGTGAATTTACAATAAAGGCCAGGAATGAAAAAAAAAAAAAGCCAGAGCAGGGTTATTATTTTTTTTTAATGAAGAAATGTTCCTCCCATCAGTTCTGTTCATGATCTTTTTTAGTTCATTTTTGTGGTAGAGCCGTGGTTTTGTGCTAACTCTGTAGTTTCCATGAGGACGTTCAGTTCCTTGGATGAAATGCGCTGTGTTTTGGAATGATCCTGCATGGAATGATCCAGGGGTTTGCATGGATATCTTGTAGAGCAGAGTTACAGCAGAGTTTGAGTTCCTTCCCAGAGAAACAGGGCGAGAATGGGAAGTGCCAAAGTCTGGTTTCATTTGTGATTTGTTGGCTTGTGGGAAGTTTGATGGAAGAAGTGATCGCAGCGGAGTTTGGGAGCTGGGGGCACGGATTGGGAGAATGCTGCCACCAAGGCAAGGTCTTCACTCAACACAGCTTTTAATTATTTAACTGTCTCTGTGTAAAATCAAGCATGAGACTGTATTTGGCAGTAGAAGTTTAGAAATGTTGGGAGATTTTTTTTTTTTTTTTATTGTGTGTGGTGGTTTTAGTTCGAAACCGGGCAGAAACTTCCATGGTGCAAAACCAGCACGTTGTGGTAGCTGCAGGAAAATACAATTGGAGACTCAGAAAATGGTGAAAGGAGTAAGCAGGTAAGACTAGGAAAGAAAAAAATTTGGAGGGAGGGGTCGAGAGGAAGAATAACCACACTTGGGAATATTATTGCAAGGGTCTTAATTCCAGGACATGAATACAGTGATTCCAAAGGTGTTTTGAGAAAATATTGCTGCATGTGGATGCTTTTGAAAGATGTGACCCAAATCCATATGAGCTGCATCCACAGAGGGATGTGGAGTTATCCTAGCAAAGACAGGATCCATGGGGTGGCACTGAGGGATGTGTTGGCCAAGCACAGCGAAGAGCTGCCGTAAAAACGGCCAAAATGTGAGCCCAGCTCAGCAGTAAGAGGATCCCAGCCTGGAAAAGTGCTGGGATGGGATTATATCGAGTGCTTTCCACACACAAATGTATTTCAGAAAGTGTCACAGAAGTAATTGAAAAACATCAATAACCATTGATAAAAACACAGGGCTGGACACGCCTGGTGGAACCTCTGTCTGCAGGAAGCCAAGAGTGAGGATCCATAAAGGACTGAAATGAATTGTTATTCTCTTGCTACTTAGATGAGATTCAAGGGAAAGTTGCTGATTTTTGCATGAAAAGATGACCTTGTCCTGCAACCAGATAAATCTCTAAAGTCTTTCCACCCGTTGGAATTGCTTTATTGGAGTTGTGAGAGGAATTTATTTGGTCCTCAGTCAGGCAGTTTTGCTGGAAGCAGCGTGCTTAGCTGAAGTTAGGGATCCCAAAGCATTAATTTTCCTCTAACTTTAAAGCTAAAGTATTTGGACTGGATTAGCATTTGGACAGGAGCTTTAAAACCCCAAAGTGGCAGAAGGTGGAGCAGTGGAACAATGGGGTGCATGGTATTTTCTGGAATGTGCTGATGTTTGGGCAGGATGTTAAGCTTGAGTTGTTAAAGTTTTAGTCCTGACTTCCTTGTGGTTGTTTTAAATGGACAGTGCCCCACAGCCCAAACCAGCAGACTGAGGTTATGGACCTCAGCATCCTGGCCAGGTCCAACTCAGGCCTTCAAAACAACTTGAGTGGGATTAACTGTTCTGTGGGTATTTTTTGAGTTCTTGGATTTATGACTATTTTCTTATAAGGACTGCCATGCACAATGTTTTCCTCATAGTACCTATGGATTACTTTGCTTTTTTCTCATCTTTATATGTAGCTAGAGAAGGTGCCTGTAGACCAGAGACTAAAAAAACACTGAGTCCTAATATTCTCCAGATCTTCAGGTGTTGAGTAGGAAGGAGTATTAAGCTGATCATCTAGAGATGATGTGAAGGGTTTTAAGACCACCTGTGGAAAGCTGTCTGGGAGAATTTGGGTTTATCTTCATGTAAACCAGGGCTGAGATTCGGAATCCTCCTGGGAGACTTAGTCTAAGGTCTTCACTAAATGACCCCTTTTCTTTTTTTCTGAAGTTTTCTATCCATGGCTGAGAAGGAAAGAGTTAGGGCAAAGCTGTAGGAAGGGAAAGGAGACATGGAAAGAGTGGAGGCAAGAGTGATGTGCACTTTAGAATCCTGGAAAGGCTTAAGTTGGAAAGGACCTGGAAGATCAGCAAATTCCAACCCCCTGCCATGGGCAGAGACACCTCCCACTATCCCAGATTGCTCTAAACCTTGTCCAACCTGGCCTTGGACACTTCCAGGGATGGGGTAGCTACAACTTCTCTGGGAAAACCTCACAGGGAAAAATTTCTTCCTGATATCCAATCTAAATCTTCCCTGTTTCCCAGGTGGACATTGCATGGGTAGGCAGGGGGCTGGGAAGGCTGTAAAGAGTAAGGGATGGTGGATGACTTGTGCAGTTGCAGAGAGAAAAAAGCTGTGTATCAGGAGCAGGAAAATAGGTGCAGGAACGTTATGGGATGGGGAATAAGGATCTGGTTGTTTCACCCTGGCATGTGAAGTGAGGAAACGTCCTGACTCTGCTTTGTTGTGGGAAGCAAAGGGATTGAAGTGGGACATTAAACCTGGCACAAAGCAAGCAAGAGGAGAGCCACATGTATCCCTTGGGAATGTGGGGCTGCAGGAGGCTGGATCCCTGGGTCAGGAGCTCTGCTAGGACTGGGCTCTGGTGTCTTCTCATGCGTAACAAAACATTTTGGCTGTCTCTGATGTTGTGCTGCTGATTCCTGCCTGTCTGAAATCCCTGTCTGATCACTGAGCAACATTTGGAACTCCTGTTCCTGCCCTCACCCTCCCCATAAATTGGGGTTTGATTTATTCAGCCTCCATCTCAAATGTCCAAACTGCTTTGGTGCCTGATTGCTGTCTGGTGGTGGCTGCTGGTTCCTCCCAGAGCTCTGATCCTTTTTGACCATTTCCATCCCCCATCCCAGCAATGGGTCAGCTGGGAGAGACAGAGGATTCCTTTGGGAATCTCTGTGCCTGTGATGGGAACTGTGTTTGCACTCAGATTTCCTGTGGGTTGGTCAGTGGAACAGGTGAGTGTAGTTTGCAAGTGGTGTTTCCTCAGATTATTTTTTTTAATGCTTCTGCTTAGTCTATCCTGGAATCCCCACGTTTTTCCCTTTTCTCTCTGATGTATTTGATCAGAGGCTTTCATGTAGCTGCTGGGAAAGGCCTCCCTCACCAAAATGCCTCTGTTCTTGAAAGCCTTTTTTGAAGGATTTAACATGGAAGATCTCTCCACTGAGCCATAGTCCTGGTGGTCCTAGGAGGGACCCTGATTCTGCTGAGATTTCTGCTCTTGCTTTCAACTGGCAGTGCCACCTCTATGTCCTGATAGCCCAAGGTAAAGCACTGACCTCATGTAGGACAAGGTCTGCACTCAGAGTTTTGTCCTTTGCCCCAGCAGTGTCTCCTGTGCACCTTTGGGAGGAGGGTGTAAAAGCATCTGGTGAAGCTGATGCCTCAAGTTTAGCTTTTATATTTTTCAGATTTTATGCTGCTTTAGTGTGCAGGTCTGAGCTTCACATTATGGGATGCTGAGCTCTCTGCACAGAGCAGGGAGACAAAACAATTCCTGCTCCAGCTGGGCACCAAGGACAAATGATCCAAACCTCAGGCCCAAGAGCACAACCAAGGTGGGCTGGAGAGAGAAAAACAAGCAGGATGGGAGTGCCTGGGCTAAAGCTGGAATGGGACAATGAACTCCAAGGTGCAAATGGAGCAGAACTGATCCCAGGGAGAGCCCCCGGGAGCGGCCGTGCATTTTGGGGCCATTTTGGGTCATCTTGGGTGCAGCCCTGGCTGGGCTCTGGTGCTGCCCAAGGTGGATCCATGGAGGAGATCCTTTCCATAAATCCTGCTTTATTCTGGAACTCTGCCCAGCCTCTGTTCTAGCTCAGCCTTCTCAAGGCATCAAAACATCAGCTCTTTAAAGGGATCTCCAGTGCCTGGAATGTTGTAAATCAGCTCCTTCGGTGGATGTTAGCAGTGAGGATCTCAGCCCCAGTGTTTTGGGGGTTTGGAGGGTTTTCCTCAGACCTTTACAGACCTCAGAGCACCCTGCAGGGACTGAGTTCAAGGGTAGCTAAAGTCCCCTGTCCTCTGCCTGCAGCCTGCAGTCACTGCCCTTTCCCAAGGACCAGTTTCATGGGTGGCATTTCCAAATCCAGCAGAAAATCCCAAACTGTGTGAGCAAGGAAGAGAGGAAAGACAGATCTCTATTCATCCCACTTAAAGGAAATCTGGGTGTGGATGAGCATGCAGCTGCAAATTCCCCACTTAGCTGAGTTTGGGTTGTGGGTGATGGTCCTGCAGTGTCCCAGTACTCAGAAAATGAGAACTGGGAGTGGAATCCGGATCCATTTGGGATGAAAAGGCAGCACAGATGTGTAAATCCTCAATAATATTGATGTGGGTGATACCAAAGACAGCCAATCCATCCTGACCACTGTGCTGTGAGCCAGCCTCAGCGAGGTTTAATGAGATGACACTTTACCCTGAACCTGATGCTGGGGACAAACCCAGTTTTATTTCCAGTCTGCCAAAGCTGCTGCAGCTCCACCTCAGCTCCCTGATTGCAGATTCCTGCTGCTGCCATGCAGTGGAGTCTCACATAATTAAGCAACAAACTTTTCATTTTAACCAACTTCTGGCCTGAGGAGCTCTGTACCTACACTGAGGTCCTAGAGGATGTTAAAAAACAGCTAAATATAGTAACTCTGTGCAGAGGGGCTCATCCTCAGCTGTGCCATAGAACCACAGAATATCCTGGGTTGGAAGTGAGCCACAAGGTTCATTGAGTCCAACTCCTGCACAGACACCCCAAAATCCCACCCTGCATTGTCCAAACTGTCCAGGAGCCCTGGCAGCCTTGAGGTTGTGCCATTCCCTGGGGATCCTGTTGAGTGCCCACCACCCTCTGGGGAAAGAACCTTTTCCTGATATCCATCCGAAATCTCCCCTAACACAGCTTCATGCCATTCCCTCAGGTTCTGTCATCTCACTGAACTTGGATGCACACCAGGGTTTGTCTCTGCTAAAATCCAGAGCATGTTTCTCTATTGAGCACCCTCATTGCTGCTTCACAACTTGCTTTTCATCCTCAGAAGTTCCAGTTTGTCAATTTTGTCAATTTTTTTCTTTTTTTTTTTTTTTT
>VZRH01000909.1:161804-194168 GCA_013397555.1 Urocynchramus pylzowi
CCCCTCTACACTTCTAAGCAATTCTGGAGAGCAAGAGGGATAAGGGGACTGAAGCTGGTGGCTTGGGACTTGATAAATATTTTCCCTCTGGGAGATTTAGTGTTTGCAGAAGGTGCGTGATTGATTCCGCCGGTCACTTAATTGAAGCAAAATGAAAAGCGAATTTCCAATAAGCTAAACCATCATTCATCCAGGATCTCAAACCTGCACCCAGGCAGCCCTCAGCAAACCTCAGGCTCCGTGTGAGTTATCAGTGGAAGGCTTGGGAGGATCTCTCTTTTTCATTCCTGTGCACTGGAGGTGACCGTGGGCGCTGCTGGGGCATCACAACGTAAAAACACTGCTGAGGATTTTCATTCAGCTTTGGCCATCGTGCTCATCAGCTCCCCTCTATTATTAATGTAAAAACACACAATGGCAGCAGAGCTTCCAGAGTTTGGGGGTGGGTGGGGATGTGTTTCATTAAGATAAGCAGGTCCTGCTTAGTTCTAATTCCACAAATTCATCCCAGAGGTGCCTGAGACAGGTGAGCTGCTCGAATGCTTTGCCATCGGTGACACTGGGGACTGATTTTGGGGAACAAAAATATCTGTGAGCACTCAGATATTGCAGTGACAGGAGATCCACTAAACATCCTGGGAGATGGATGGCTGGAGGGGAAAGTGGAGTTGGACTCCACTCACTCTGTTCCTTGATGTCTTGTGGAAGTTTTGCTTGTGCTGGTCAGAGTTTCAGTGTTAACTTCAGCAGAGCTGGGGATGGCTGCTGGGTTTCCAGCTCAGTGAAATGAGATGAATAAAAAAGACAAGCGTGGCACTTAATTGCAGCTCCTCCTGGGACCAAATCTGTCAACCTTTAAACAGTGACATGACAGCAAACAGCACAATACTCCATGCAGATGCAGCTGGGATGGGTGAAACATGCAGGCAGGAGCTGGATTGGTTTTTATTTCCATTTGCAGTGAGCCTGGAGTCCAGGAAGGCTGTGGGCAGCACATCCCACACCCCTGCCAGGCACTGAGTGCCAAGTCTACCTGGCCAGGACCCAGGACTGCTCCTCCTGAATTGTGTCATGAGAGAGGAGCTGGTGATGAAACAGGGTGACAAGGGCTTGCCAGGAATGTGGCAAGAGGTTTATGCAGCCAGGTAAAATGTCACTGAAGGATTCCACAGCCCTGGAAGTGCTCTAGGCCAGGCTGGATGGGGCTTTGAGCTACCTGGGATAGTGGGAGGTGTCCCTACCCATGGCAGGGGATTGGAATTGGATGATCTTGAAGGCTCCTCCTGACCCAAATCCTTCTCTGAAATTCTATTATATGGTTTTATGATTAGTGTTAATAGAGGGGTGTCCCCTCTAGGGGGAAATTCTGGGCAGCAAAGGATGGGCTGTTCTTGTTGAGCAGCTGCAGTTTCATGTCAAAGCCCAGTATAATCCCTTCAGAAGTCCTGCTGCAGTGCATGTGGGCAGGGTGGTAACTTGTTAGGAAAATGATAGGAGTTTGGGGACTGAAGTTTAATATATAGCTCCTATAAAATATAATAATCCTGGCCTCCACATGTGCAAGCCAACCCCCACACATGGTTTGGATTAGTGCTGGGGATGGGTGGAATGACCATGCTGGAGAAGCAGAGCACCTTCAGCACTAATGCCACATCTCCTGAGCTAAAATGTGATCCCAGCAGCCTTAAAAAATGGGATATTCTTCTTTGTTCAGAGCCAAACACAAGTAAGGAATGTAATCCCAAGTCCTGATGCAGAGATCATGAGTGCAGAAGGGAAATCTTGGAGCTGAATGGGGATCCCACAGTTAAAAACCCAACCTGCAGCAGTGTGTTAGTGGTGGTATTTCTTATTGTGGCAAATGGATTGTATAGAGAGACCAAAGCAAATGCAGAGCCTGAATTGCTCACAGAATTAAAGTTTGCCTTCAATGTGGGACTGAATTTTGGGGCTGGCTTTTGTCGTGCTTCCTTTGGCAACCATCCCTGTTCCCCTTCCCCCTTTCCCTGTAGCATTGCAGTTCAGACTGCCTGGGCATCCCACCCCCCAGACCAGCAGGGCTGAATGGCCCAGACCTGCAGCCTCCCAGCCAGAGTCAGAGGAGCTCAGGAAGCCAAGGGGACACAGCTCAGGGATCAGCTGTAACCACGGGCTGAGTGGCACCAGCATTACACAACTCTGGCTGATCCAATTAACTTCACTCTTTGGCCATCTTGCTCATCAACTCCCCTCTATTATTAATGTACAAACACACAGTGGCAGGAGAGCTTTGTTTGGGGGTGGGTGGGGATGTGTTTCATTAAAATAAGCAGGTCCTGCTTAGTTCTAATTCCACAAATTCATCCCAGAGGTGCCTGAGACAGGTGAGCTGCTCGAATGCTTTGCCATCCGTGACACTGGGGACTGATTTTGGGGAACAGCACAGGTTTCTCACAGTGCTCCAGAGAGATGCTCTTTTTTAGAAAGTGAGGGGTTATAGGGATTTTGGAAGAAATTTTGAATGAGTTAGAGATGGGACCTCTGAGCTGTTTTGGATGATGCAATTTATTTTCTTGTCTTCTATATAGGCAGGGAGGGTGAATTTGGCTCACATCTTCACTGCATGGCTCAGAAGGTCACAAGACCACTAGTTACAGGACCTTTTAAGGAGTTACTGACCAATAAAACACTGCCAACAAGGATATTTATGTTTTTGACCCAATCCTTAAATATTTCATCTTATGGACTCATGCTACAGTGTAAGCTTTCTTAGCCAATCATGTTATGACACACAAACCTACAGTGCTGCCCTCTAAACTTCTTGTTTACCTTTGTAACTGCTTTAATTTTTTCTGTATCTTGAACTCTAAAACTCAAAACTTTCCTCTACTTAGCTTAACTTGTCTCTGCTCTAAACTATTAATCCACATTCTCACTTCTAGCACCTATGTCTGGAAGCCTTTTCCAAGGTCTCAGATCAAATCCTGTGTTTAATTCTAAGCTTTGGCTTACAGGCCCAAAGTTCTGAGAATTCCTTGCATTCCAGATTCCAACATGAACCCCATGTGAGTGTATGTGGAGATGTAATCAGAGGGTACAGCCTGCACCATGTGTGATTTTATTTGTCAGTACATGTTTTCTTGCATCTATAATATTTATGTGGTGACTTGCAGTTGTTTTTTTTTTAAATGAACCAGGCTTGTGGGTGGTCACACCCTTGCTGAGGTGTGCTGTGGCTATCAGTGTCTTTGGCACCACTTGCCCTTTTTCATCCTCGGATGGAAAGGAGCTCAAACCCCTCAGCCAAAACTGCTGCAGCATCCCTGTTTCTCTGAGCCTGTCCACTCACTTGCTGTCTCCACAAAACCCACAGGCTGCTGAGGAGGGAGGCAGGTGAGTGATGGCAAAGTTAGTTGTATTTTCCAGTGGCTTTCCCTCAGCGCCGCCGCCATCGACCTCGGCTGAACCCACGGCACTCACAAAAATGAGAACCATTTCTCATCCCAAGCCTGGGCCCTGGGCTCTGTCATTTTTTTTTCAAGAGAAATGCTTAAACACCTACCAGGCTCCACGTGCTGAGGGAGGCTGGGGAGCAGCTCCAGCCAGCTGAGCTCCTGGGAACTTTGGGATGAAGCAGAAGAGCAGCTGCTGCCCTCAGCAAGGCCAAACAATTTCTCCTCACCTCTGAAATTTGGTCCAGTAACCTGCTGGATTCTTCTGCCTTGTCCCAGACAGCTCTAGGTTATAGAGAAGAAAATGAAAATTATGTATGTTTGTTACCAGAGCTGCCCAAAATATGGGCACAGGGATTAGAGAAGGTCAGTTTCCTTCTCCACCATGGAATGATGCTGCTGCTCAGCTGCTGTGGTTGGGAGGGAGCAGCAGTGGCATCCAGGGTATCCTGAAGACCCAGCAGCTGCAAACCCAGCAGCTTTTCTTTGTCCAGCCCTGTTGGGTCTGGCAGCATGGCCCATGCTTCCCAAAATGCATCCAGACAAATGGGAATACCCACTGCTGAAGCAGTGGCTGTTTTTCTCATTGAGTTGTTGAATGGTTTGGGTTGGAAGGGGCCGTCAGGGTCATCCAATTCCATCCCCTGCCGTGGGCAGGGACATTTTCCACTAGACCAGGTCGCTCCAAACCTGGCCTTGAAGAGAGGGAATAAAACCTGGGAATGTTCATGCAGCCTCTGGGTGATGTGTTGGAGCAGGTTTGGGGAGGGTGTAAAATCATATAAACCCAAACTTTGCCTCTCCCCTTCACACACAGAATTCACAGAATCCCTGGGTTGGGAGAGACCTCCAAGGCCATGGAGTCCAGCCCAGCCCCAACAGCTCAGCCAGGCCCTGGCACCCAGTGCCACATCCAGGCTGTTTAAACACACCCAGGGATGGTGACTGCAGCACCTCCTGGGCAGAACATTCCAGAACTTGATCACCCTTTCTGGAGAAGCTTTTCCCTGCTCTCCACCCTGAATTTCCCTTGGCACAGCTGGAGGCTGTGTGCTCTGGCTGTGTCAGTGCTGCCTGGAGAAAGAGCCCAAGGGCAGCTGAGCACAGGCACCTTTCAGGAGCTGTGCAGATGCTGAGGGCAGCCCTGAGTCTCCTTTTCTCCAGGCTGAGCCCCCCCAGCTCCCTCAGGGGTTCCTCACAGGGTTTGTGCTCCCAGCCCCTTCCCGAGCTGAGGGGCAGAGCTGGGCACAGCCCTCGAGGTGAGCCCTCAGCAGTGCCCCTGCAGGGGCACAGGGACCTTCAGCCTCTGTGGAGGCTCAGCCCCTCAGAGTGGCAGTAATCTCTGAGCTCCACTCATGTCCCTGGAGTCCCATCACAGCAAGAGAAGGGATGCTAATGTAAGTCAGTGCCAGGTGATTCCGTCACTTATTTTGTCCAGCCAGAAGGTTCCTGCTGAGGGTAATGGAGTTTCCCCTCTTTCCCCCACTTCTTGGAGGGTGTTTCAGAGTCTAATAGATGCTACTCTCAGTATATTTTCTGTAGATACCCAAATGATGTAGAAACTCAAGTTTCTTCCAGACATCCCTCATGATAATCAGTCAATATCCTTCTTTACAACCATTTCATCCTCCTGCTTTTCACCTTCTCTGTTTATCCGAGCTGAGCTCCACAGCTGAGCCCTACTGAACTCAAAACACTCTTTTCCCAATTTGTAGAAAGCTGGATTAGCTTTTCAGTAGCCTGGGTCATCTTGTGAGAGGAAAAAAAAAGGTGTGTTAGAGGGCAACCAATTTATTTGTTTAATATTCTGAGAGCAGCAGCCTCTTGTTTCCTCCGTCGTGTGTGCCTGTGTATAATAAATCTTCTGGGAAGCAGGGGTGGATAGATTGGGGAGCTTTTTCAAAACAAGCCCGTGGTGTGTGGAGTCATTTGGTTTGCTGAACGCCCAGGCTGCAGCAGAGTGCATAGAAAATTGCTCTGGCAGGATCAAGAGGTCTGAGCTGTTTGGCAGCAAGAGCTGTGGAGGGCAGAAAGTTTCGCAGCTCCTCGGTGCTGCAGGTGGGAGGGAGCCTTCAAGGACGTCACATCTCATAATATCCAGCTTTGTGTGGGTGTTTGCTCCAGTTTGGGATCACACCCAGCTCTCCTGAGGCTCAGACAGGGACCTGGGCACCCAGAGCATCTTTATCTTCAGTTAACAGGCTGAGCGTGGCCTTTCCCTGTGATTGGCACGGCAGCACACGACCCACAGGAGATGCTTTTCCCCAAAAAGCCAGTGGAGGGTTGTTTTCAGCCCAGCTGTTTCTACTGCCTGTAAAATACACTGCAAACTCCTCATCTTAATGCCCAAAAGGATGCAGCCACACGCCCCTCCAGTGGCACTAATAACTTAATGTAAAATGAAATTAATCCACCTGCTAAACCCCGACATGTCACCAGATAATTATCAGCAATACACAATCTCCTCCAAGGAAGATCTTATTCTATTAAAGAGAAATTGGCCTACACTTTAGCTGCAAGAATGACAATGTGCTCTTTAGATGAGGTTTCCAGTCTTGGAGTTAAAACATACAGAGATCTCTGATAAGCAGCTTTTTTTTTTTTTTTTTTCCCAGAAAACTCTGAGGCTTATTCCAAAATAAGGCGATTATAATTATTTTCAATAATGATTGTTTTTGCAAACTTGCATCTCTGGTTTAGATGCCATCTAATCTTGCACAGTTAAGAGTTCTTGAAGGTCAGATCTTTCTACTCAGCACAGAGCTGATGGACTAACACAGCAGTGAGTTTCTGCAGTGAGCCCCCAATACCTCTACAGGAGTTAATTTGCAAATCCCACCTGATCTGAGGAAAGAAGGGATCCATGATACACTCCCAGGGATTCTTGGTAGGAAGGATGTGATCACTTGATGAATGAACACTGGGGCAATCCCTGGCTTGCTGGGTGATGTGGAAGCACCCTCTCTCTCTCCATTTCCCTACCTTGTGGCAGGGAGGATCATTTTGCTGTCCCTCTCTCCTGAGCGCCCTGAGAGCCTTCAGCTGCTGAGATCAGCATGGGACAGATTTTGCTGGATTTTTTTGGAGTGATGGGACCACCCCAGTGCACTCCTGGCAGCTGGTACTATTCTGTCGAGTTTCCCATGTGGATCAACTTAAGTTCAGTCTCATTCAGTTCTCTCATTTCTTTAAATGAAATCAAATGCCACTTTCCCTTTTTTTACCAGAGTTTGTAGCATTGTTGTGTGAGATCCAGTGGAGGAATTAAGATTTTCACTCCCCCTTCTCCAGCCCTGATGGGGCTCTGAGCATCCTGGGCTGGTGGAACCATGGCAGGGGTTGGAATGAGATGATCTTTAAGGTCTCTTCCCACCCAAACCATTCTGGAGCACACTGGGAGCTGACTCAGGACCCTCACCTTCTGTCTTCTCCTTGAGTGACAAGGCTGCCCCACCTCAGCTGGAATCCCACCCTCTCCTGCATTCCTGCAAAGCTGTGGGATGCTCTGACTGAGCTGCTTTTTCCTGAAACATCAGCATGAAGCCCTGCCAGAGGCAGGATGGAGGCTGGAGGGAGCTTTGGCCCACCCTGGCTGCCAGCATCTCCCACCCCTCTGCCAGCAAAGTCTCCAGGGGTCAGCTAATGGATGAATGAAGGAAATCATCTCTCTTTCCACCAGGAGGAAAGGAGCTCCAAGATTTTCAGTTCTCAGGAGTTTATGGAAGCAGAGAGACACAAATCAGAGCTGTCACCTGGGGCAAATCTCAGTGTGAGCACAACTCTGTCACAGGACACCAGAGACTCCACGGTGTGGGGCTGGCAGGAGAACCTGTTCTGAGGGAATGGCAGGAGCAGTGGGCCTTTATAAGCTGAGCTTTGCACTGAGGTATTTGTTTAATAAATGTGTGGCCAGATGTTGGTGCTTGGGAAGGCAGAAATTCCCCTTGCACGTGCAGCAGGAGCAGATGAGGTCTGCAAAGCCCTCAAATTACAGTGGGAGTTTATGAGCCTTTCTCCAGAGACTCAGAAAAACTGGGTTTAAATAATTTTATTCTTTTTAAAGTAGGAAACTCTCGAGTGTGGGGACCTCTGTTCTGCCCCAGCCCATGGAGAAGGGAACAATGCATGGACAGCAACAGCAGCTGGATTTCTGCTTCCAAGGATGGGATGGGATGCTGGTGTTTCCTTGATCTTGAATGCCTCCTCACATTCTGGGCAGCCAGAGCCCTGCAGCTGTGGAGAGGAGCTCTGCCCGAGCTCTTTCCACCCAACAAGCACCTCTCTTTCCAAGGCTACCATGCTCCCAAAATCCCATGAAAAGGTTTTGGGATGGCAAGGCCAGCTTTTACTGCCTGGAAGGGGTGTTTAAGAAGAGACAAACGAACAACCTGTGGGAGCAGGTCCAGAGGAGGCCACGAGGATGCTCAGAGGGCTGGAGCCCCTCTGCTCTGCAGCCAGGCTGGCAGAGCTGGGGCTGCTCACCTGGAGAGGGCTCCAGGGAGAGCTCAGAGCCCCTTCCAGGGCCTAAAGGGGGCTGGAAGAAAGATGGGAACAGACTTTTTATCAGGGCTTTTTGCAATAGGACAAGGGAGGATGGTTTTCAAGTGAAGAAGGTTGGATTTAGATCAGTTAAATAAGAAAGTTTTTTACAATGAGAGTGGTGAGGCCCTGCACAGGATGCCCAGAGAAGCTGTGGCTGCCCCTGGATCCCTGGAAATGTCCAAGGCCAGGCTTGGAGCACCCTGGGACAGTGGGGGATGTCCCTGCTTATTGCAGGGGGCTTGGATTAGGTGGCCCTTAAATGTCCCTTCTAACCCAACCCATTCTGTGATTCTGTGATGGGCAGGAGGTTCCTGGATAATAATTGTGCTCATCCCACCTTCCCCACATTTTAGCATTTCCTCAAAGCACCACCAGGAACCCACCAAAACCACTACAAGGCCCTTGGAGTCTCTGTCCCCTGAGACTCTGTTCCTGCAGGGCTCCGTGTCCACGACAAAGGCATCGCCAAGGAGAGCCTTGCATTTAGAGCTTGGCTGTGCTTGGAATCTTTCCCTGCTCTCCTGCAGAAGAAAAAGGTCCCTGGTGGCTGTCAGAAACGTCACCCAGCTCGTGTGACAAGGAAATGGGGGTGCAGGCAGGGTGGGCAGTGGAGGAAGGGTTTCCTCCCCCAGGCAGGCAGAGCAGGAGCTCCAAATCGATTTGGGAAGGCACAGGGGATGAGGCACTATGGCTAATCCCTTTTCTGAGCACAGCTCACCTCTGTGCTCTCCTCCTCCCCTCTCCTTTCTCCTCAGTGACTGATTTCCACCCCTTCCCCTCCCCTCCCCTCTGCACATCCTCTTTTAACTTTGCCTGCTGATCCCTCCTGCAGTGGCCAGTCTGTCCTGCAGCTCTCTGGGTTTGCAGGTGACCCGTGCTGGGGGACAAATCCTTCTGGGACACTTCAAATATTGTATTATCCACAATAATAATGGCCAGGAACCAAGGCAGTGGGGATGGGGGACACCCCTTTGCCAGTCCCTGCAGCATCATGAGGAGCACTGTGATGCTGTGGGCTTTTTGGAGAGGGGGGGGTTAATGTTTGTATTTGTTTTTAAAGCAAGGCCACACAAAACAGGGACTTTGGAATTGAGCATGGAGTGACAGGACAAAGGGGAATGGTTTCAAACTGCTAGAGGGCAGGGTTAGATGGGATATTGGGAAGGAATTCCTGGCTGGGAGGGCGGGGAGGGGCTGGGATGGAATTCCCAGAGCAGCTGTGGCTGTCCCTGGATCTCTGGAAGTGCCCAAGGCCAGGTTGGATGGGGCTGGGAGCACCCTGGGGTAGTGCAAGGTGTCCTGCCCAGGGGGTGGAATAAAAAGCTCTTTAAAGTCCCTTCCCATCCAAACTATCCTATGATTCTATAAATCTTTCTGTGAAGGCTTATTGATTTCGATGGGGGGGCTTTTGTGCTGAAAGCAGCTACTTTGTCTTCGATCAGGAGGTAAAATTACACACTTTGCCTTTTTTAATGAACTCTTGCCTTGCAAGGAGTGGTTTTTTCTGCCATGTTCATTTAAGGAAGCCTCCCCACTGACAATAAAGAAGCCTCCCAGTGTCACTCACAGAAATATCCAAATATGACATTTTATCTGCTTAAGCAAACACAAACACTTGTGGAATTTGCTGTGAATCAGAAGTTGGGGTCCCACATAACTCTGTTTTCCCAGCTGCAGGGCACAGAAATTTGGGGGTTCAGACCTAAACCTTCCTGTGGCTCAGGTGGGAGCTGGGATTTCAGATCTGTTTTGACAGGAGGATCCTGAGCTCTCAGGCAGCAGCAAATCCAGTCCTGCTGGAACCAATTTTCTTTGAAACCTCAACCCTTGTCAGTGATATTTCTCCTTGTGGATTTTCCATCTTCCCTGCTCCTTTTAGGCTGCAAAAAAGAGCAGAGGCCAGGCTTGAAGGCATATTGCAGGGCAGGGTGTAGGTGTCCAAAACTCACTGCCCATGGAGGTGTCTTTTGGTGCCTGATCCCAAATTTCCCCTCAAGTTGACAGAAGCCTTTCCCTTCCTTCAGCATGTTTCTGCTCATGGGTTCAATCAGGGCTCTGCTAATTATTCTCCTTGATTAATTGCTTGGTAATTGTGCTGTGTGTTATGTATTTGTTAGTCCAGTGGTGCAGCAAATGCTGTGTCCTCCTGCTCTGTGTGTTTCCCCTGGCCCTGCTCTCCCAGGAAAAGCAGAGGCTAAGCAGGGACAATCTGCTTAATGGAAGTGACTCTGCTGGCCCCAGACCCTGTGGTCACCTCTGCAATTAAACCTTAACGAGGGCCAGTCCTGGCTGGGCAGGAGATCAAGGAAGGTGCAGAGGATGGAGTCAATTTTGGCAGGTGCCTAAGAGCACTGACCTCCAAATTTGAGGTTGCTGGTGGTTTGTTGAGATCTCCCACCCTGCTGAGGGCTGGAGAGATGTACCAGGTAAAGCCTGGCTTGGATTTTCAGGCTGTGCCAGGGACAGAAAGGCACAAGTTGTGGCCCATGTTTAATTAACTCTGTCCCCAGAGTTTAATTCCCAGCTCCCAGCTCATGCCCTGACAAGGTTTGGGGTAGTTTGGGCTGGAGTTCACCCCAAGACAGCAGCTTAGTTCAGCCCTGGTAGGAGTGTGGACAGGAACAGGTTTAGGAAGCAAGAAGAATATAAGCTCTGATCTGATTTATTGGCTTAGCCACAGATGTAGCCACCCAGTCCTCCAGAAAACACAGGGAAAAAGGGTCTAGACCTGCTCTTCTCCCTGCCAGCAACTGCTTCTCAAAAACCTGCTGGCACCAGGCGTAAAAACCTCAAGGTTTGGCCACTTTTTGTGCAATTTCTTCATCATCTGGATGTCCCTCTCATTAGTGAATGAAATGCCCTCTCCCCACTTTTTTTTTTTTGAGATTTAAGTCACACTTGGCCAGAGGCCTGAGCATCATCACAGCAAATAAAGCTTCCTCTACTGAGCCTCCCAATAAAGCATCTGTACTTATTTAAAAGAGCAATAAAAGAACCCTCCAAGCCTTATGAACCCTGGGAAATCATTGAATTATCCAGAAAATAGTAAATGCTGTTTTCCGCAGAAAAATTACCCAAAGACTTAAGACTGTTTTGGGTTTTTTGTTTGTTTGTTTGCTTGTTTTGCTGTCAGAAATCAGATAGATGGGGGAAATTGGGCTTTTTGCAAGTGGTTCATTCGAAATCCCCATTCCCCATCCTAATAATGCTTGATGGGAAATTTTCAATTAGCCCCGATCATTATCAACATTTTGCAAATTAGGGAGACTCAGGCACAGAAGCGTAATCATTTGTTTATGGGCGTTGTGCATGTCAGAAAGCAGATTAGGGCTGTCCCCTGGGCCATTCCTGATAGCCTGGCCAGTTCCACTGGGGCCTCTGGAGCTGCTGAACCCCATGCAGGCCTGCTTGGAATGAGAAGAGGCTGTTTGTTCAAGGCTAATTTTAATTATTTTTGTGTCTTTTAAGAGGAAACCCTGTCATAGATCTGGGAATCCAAGCTGTCTCTGCATGTAGATGTTCCTCCAGCTCTGGTCTCAAATTCAGGTGACATGGGAAGTGTAGAATGTGTGACTTCAGTTTTCCAATTAGACCTTCCTGCTATGGTCTAAGACTTTGATTTTGTTTGATCTCCTAAATTAAACTTTGAAATTAAAAGAGTCTTCCAAAGCAGAGGGAAAAAAAAAAAAAAATCCCCAAATTCTGTGTCATCTTTATGGTTCACAGAATCATGGCATGGTTTGGGTTGGAAAGGCCCTTAAAGCCCATCTCACTCCAAGCCCCTGCTGTGCTCAGGCACACCTTCCACTACACCAGATTTTTAACTGCAGCACTCCAGAGCAGCTTTGATTCAAACCATAACATTTGGCAGGTGATCAGTCCATAAATATCCTAATTGCTGATAGAGTTTTAAAATAAATGTGTAATGAGATCCTTTTCCCCCTTTTCATCCTTTAAATTTTTTTTTTTTTCACTACAGTTGCAGAGGGAATTTTTAAATTTTTTTTTTAAGTGAATCGAGTGGGGAAGGGGAAAATAAAGTACAACAAATGGGCTGCAGAGCTCTGCTCAGTGCCTGCTCATGCTTTATTAATTGTGAGAGCACTGCTGCCCCTCATAGGTGTTGAGCTGGCTGCGGGTCCCTGGGGAAGCTCATCTGTGTTTGTGTTTGTGAGGAAAGCCACAGCAGGGTTGTTTGGACAGATCCTGGGATGCACTAATTAGAAGTTAAAGATCCAGATTCTGGCACGAGATGGGAATGCATTAGAGCAGGGAGCACTTTCTAATGCTCTGACTCCTCGGCAGCACACGCCGCATTAAAGCCCGTGGTGTTTCTTTGATCCACGCCACCAAAATAATTCCAGGGACGAACACAAATGAGGGATAATAACTAATTTAACTGGACTTATTGGAGAGCGACACTGCAGAAGATTAGGATGTCCAGAGCAGACTGTAATTGCTGGGAGATTGGGGTCTGATGCCTGTTTATCTATTCTATTAATCTTTCTCTGCATCTGTCCTTCCACTCGATCAGTTGCCCATTAGCCATCATTTAGCTCCTGTTTCTGTCTTTCCTGCCTCCAGTGTCTCACCCTTTCTGTCTGCTTGTTAGCTAGAACAGATGTAAGGAAATTGCATTCTGCACAGAAGGTAAATGGCAGCTCTGAACGGGCCAGATTTGGGTTTGGAGTGTTCTGATGTGACTTTGAAGAAGTTAAGAAACTCTTCAGCATTCAGAGTAGCACTGTGGCAGCAAAATTTGTCCCCCACCAGTGATCCACCCTTCAGTACCTGTTAAACCATCTCTACAGGATGCTGGTGGATGAGTGAGATTCCAGGTTTTAAGACATTGGGATCATGATTGGATTGTGTCCATTTCTGGGGAAGCACTTTCCCCCCTTGCAGCTGTTTCTTTCCTTTTTTTTTTTTATTCTCTTCTTGTGAGCCTGACTTGGTGTTCAAGTGCCATTTTTAGAGAAGTGCTGAGGGGTGAAGAGCAGGTCTAGGTTGAACATAGTGGAATTGCCAACATTTGCCATCCATCCATCCATCCATCCATCCATCCATCCATCCATCCATCCATCCATCCATCCTCCTGCTGTGCCTCTTCCTATTCCTGCCTCTCCGTGTGCTCTCCCACTCCTCTGCTGTCATCCCTCTGCTCTTCTCCTCAGCCCTGGACTGTTCATTTAGACTCCATTTACCTATTCACTGTTGATTTTGCACATTAAAATCCCTGCCCATCTTTGCTTAGCTAATGGGGATATTCTCTGGATCTCATTTTGTAATAGGGTGTTAATTAGACTTTTCTAATGGGATCCCTTTGGAATCGCACGTTGCATCCACAAGAGACCTTCATGCTTATGTATTTATTTTTTTTTCTTGTGGGAACCAAAAGAATTGGACATGTTTTCACTCTGGTCTTGAAGCCTGGCCACCAAACTCCCAAAAAACAAGGTGTACCTCAAGAGTGGGGCAGTGAATCCCCCTGTCTGTCATCAAAAGCTCCCTCAATTCCACCTGGAGGGAACACACACACTACACAGGAGGAACAACGCGATGGAATTAAGGAGATATATTGATGTGTCTGTATAAAATGAAGAAAACATAGGCCTTGGAGACTTCTGGGAATCTTGGGCTTGAGTATTCTTAAAGCTTCCATGGATTTTTGCCTGTGTGTTAAAAATATTGTTAACCCCTGAGGAAATTTAGTGCCCGGAATCAATGAACGTAACACACAGGTGCCTAATAATGGAAAATGGGATTGATGGGTTGGGCTGGTAAAATCAGGCCAGCAGTTAATTCTGCTGCCACAACAAGCCTGTCAATAAAGCTCCCTGCTGATTCCTGCAAGGATTTAGGGATACTGCAAGACATCTGGGAAGACAAGAGTTGAGTTTGCCTCAGCAGTGTTGGAAAAAAGGTGGGAATTCAGCTCCAGCAGGGAGTGTGTGTTCTCTAGAATAGGTCTGGGCACTGAATCAGGGACAGCACATGGCAGCACCTCCCACTCCCAAATGCTGGGAAGATATTCCCCAAAAACCCCACAGCACCAACCTCTCGTCTCCCTCCCAGCTATTCCTGGATGCTTTGGGGCACACTGACAGACTTTCTGATCTTTTCCAGGTTGGTAGACTGAAAGAAAGTTTTCACTGCATTTCAGTTCCCTCTGGATCTGACCTTGCACTGATTTTGGAGTGTGAGCAAAGCAAGCCAGAATTTCTTGTTTTGTCAGGAATGACAGAATCTGAGAAAGAATAAAAGTGATTTTCTTTACCTGACCCTTGTATGGTGGCTCTGAGACCACGTGTGAAAGGAAGAGAAATTCATTTTGTGGGAGGCAGCATCTGGGAGACTCTGTCCTGCAGGAGAGCATCCCAAATGATGGAATTTTGGGAAGGTGAGCTGGTGCCTCTTCCAGCCTCAGCATATCACGGTCATCTCACTCCTTGGGGCAGATCAAGTTTCCTCTGGGTTTCTCTTCAGGTGATGAAGTATTTGGCTCTCTCCTGCTTCCCTGCCAGGCTCTGAGCTGGGATTTGTCTCCTGGATGTGTCCAACACCCCAGGCCATGAAGCAGGATTGCACCAGGCTGAGGTAGCCAATCTTTGGGTCCTGTGCCCAAGGGTTTTGCCTCCTCCATGCCACATGAGCAGGAGTGGGGTTGGGATTGTGCTTGGAAAGAAAACATCTGGCAGTCTTGACTTACAGACATTGCTCATTTTTCTCCCTGTAATTTGCTCCAGCAGGGGTTTGGGTTGCACCTTTAAAGATCACCAAGTCCAACCCCCCTACCATGTTGTTGTTCCAGCAATAAGAAAATGTTGCTCAGAGCCCTGTCCAAGCTGACCCTGAACATTTCCAAGGATGGGGCAATCACCAGCTCTCTGGGCAACCTGTGCCAGTGTTTCACCACCACCACCACCATCAAAAAATTGTTCCTTATATCAATGTTTCATGAGCCTGAACTCTTTGTTTGCTCAGAGGTTGTCCTTGTTTTGAAGTTGATCCTCTTTTTTCATCCTTAAGCTCCGAGCTCATGAGGAAATCAGCTGTTGGTTGCTAGGCTGCAGCAAGCCCCAAAGTGCTGATGGAGCCGGGCTGTGTCTGAGAAATTTGGGTCTGAGGCCAAATTTCAGACACTCACAGATTTCAGGGCAGTCTAGATGTGACTCTTCAGTTCTTTTCCTTCATGGGAGGTGAATCTCTAATCTCTTCCTCCGCTCTTTCCAGACATGGGGATTTTGGGGTTGCGGATCAGATCCACCTCTGTGTCTCTAAATAACAATAAGGGGATTATCTTCCTTGAGGGGGTGGGAATTGGAGGCAGGAGTGGGCTCTGCAGGAGACTCTCTGGGACCCATATGTTGGGTGGATGGTTAATTTTTGCAATAGGCCAAAGACCAGCAAATCTGCCTTGTGTCGATGCTGGGTGCCCCAGATCCTGTCCTGCCCGTGGTTTATTAAGGATCAGGAAAAAAATTGCTGATGGTGCCCACTCCATGGAGAGGGGGGAGGTGTCTGTGCAAGTCTATTACATCTGGGCTTCTTTCCAGCGTGAATAAAAACGTTCTGTATGTCCAGAGTTATCAACATACTCTTTTTTATTCCTGTCAGTTAATCTGATCTGAATGAGTCGCTGCTGCTCGTGGAATAATAGCCTTGAATGTAAAGTCTTATTTCTCATCTGCTTCGTGGACTACACTCCGATGTTGCTGGCCCTGGAATGATGCTGTTCAATTATTTTGAGCTAAATCAAGCCTTCTTTGGCCTAAAAACCTGCCAGCCTTGCTGAAGGAGCTCACTGGTGAGCAGGGAGCATCCCAGCTCCACCCTGCTTCAGACACTGCTTTCCCAACCCTGTGCTGGCCCTTGGCACCTCTTGCCCTTCTCCCCGTGCTGTTTATTTTTCCTTCCCACAGATGAAAGGCAGAGAAGCAAACTGCACCAAGGCTAGATTGTTCATGGCTTATTGAACAATTAGTTTCAGCTCGGGGTCTAATCTTCCAGCACTTCTTTTCTTCCCTTTGTGTGCCAAGCGTGCCTTGGAAACTTGTTGGCTTCAGGATTCGTGTGGTGCTGGGGCTCTGGGCCCAAACTTGGCTCAGAGGGCTGCAGTGCTCAGAGCAAAGCAGGTGTGCACTGCTCTGGCTGCTCTGACAGGAGCAGGAGTGGGGCTGTAAAGAAAAATAAAGAATAAAAGCTGCAAAAAAAGCGTTGCATGGTGAAGCCGCCTGCTCAGGCTGGGATATGCCCCTCTGGCATGCTTCTTTCTGGGGTCCCTCCATCAGCTGGATGAGGTTTTTTCAACCTCTTAACCCCTTTTCAAGGCTCTCCGTGGTTCCTTTGGCTGGTGGGCTGTGTCAGGAATGCAGGATCTGGTTCCCTGGAATGCTGGGAGGGTGTCAGGCATCAGGACACGTCTTGGCAGGGTGGGGCAGTGCCAACACCATCCTGTGAAGGCACCACAACGTGCTCATTGCTGTCTCCTGAATGAGCTTTGCTGCCGTGTGCCAGGAGCTGGAGTGGCTGGGCTTCTGGAGGAGGAAAGGTTTGGATGTTGCCTCAGAATCTCAGGGCCATCCCAAGGCTTGGGACTGGGGGAGAAACCTGACTGAGAGGAGATCTGTGCCTCATTTCTTGCCCAGCGATGCTGTAGTGTGTTTTTATATTTTGTAATACTTTGTAATAGTTTTTTGTATTCCTTTAGTTTTCCTAAGTAGTCTACCCCAAACTGTAC
The DNA here is from genome assembly GCA_013397555.1 of Urocynchramus pylzowi. Taxonomy (NCBI): domain Eukaryota; kingdom Metazoa; phylum Chordata; class Aves; order Passeriformes; family Fringillidae; genus Urocynchramus; species Urocynchramus pylzowi. Next base: position 178,518 of record VZRH01000909.1, read on the forward strand.
CCCTTCCCTATACCTGTGTTATCATTCTCCTGGGTTGAGATCATCCCCAAACCCCCTGCCCTGGCCCTCTGTCAATCACTCAGCATCCCATCCTCTTTATCCAGAACCTTTGGCCAAATCCATCGTGTGATTAGCTGGAGGCCAAGAGTCAGCCCCCCAAGAAGTATCCTATACGTTGCCCAAAATGTCCATTCCTTTAGATCCCATCCCTTTAGCATCCTTATTGGTCAACAAATGTTATCTACTTTTTGTTTCCACCTCCCTTTCAATGTGTCCTTGGCACAGCTCCCTGTGCTCTGAGCAGGAGCCCCCTGAGGTCACAGGAGTCCCTCGGGAGCTCCGAATAAACCTTGGAATTGCCCCTGCTGGGAGTCGGCCTTTCCTCTGCCACTGTCCCCAGTGTCTCTCCTGCTGCAAAGGCACTGGCCTGGCTGCCATCAGTGCCCTCAGGGCACAGAGAGTGTCCCCCCTCTGAGTGTCCTCAGAGTGTCCCCCTCTCAGTGTCCCCAGAGTGTCCCCCCCGAGTGTCCTCAGAGTGTCCCCCCTCTGAGTGTCCTCAGAGTGTCCCCCTCTCAGTGTCCCCAGAGTGTCCCCCCCGAGTGTCCTCAGAGTGTCCCCCCTCTGAGTGTCCTCAGAGTGTCCCCCTCTCAGTGTCCCCAGAGTGTCCCCCCCGAGTGTCCTCAGAGTGTCCCCCCTCTGAGTGTCCTCAGAGTGTCCCCCTCTCAGTGTCCCCAGAGTGTCCCCCCCGAGTGTCCTCAGAGTGTCCCCCCTCTGAGTGTCCTCAGAGTGTCCCCCTCTCAGTGTCCCCAGAGTGTCCCCCCCGAGTGTCCTCAGAGTGTCCCCCCTCTGAGTGTCCTCAGAGTGTCCCCCTCTCAGTGTCCCCAGAGTGTCCCCCCCGAGTGTCCTCAGAGTGTCCCCCCTCTGAGTGTCCTCAGAGTGTCCCCCTCTCAGTGTCCCCAGAGTGTCCCCCCGCTGTCAGACCCATCAGGGGAGCCCCCCCCATTCTCTGCCGACCCGGGGCTGGCCGGGGTCCCTGAGAGGCTCCCAGGGAGACAAAAAGACACAGCACCTTCCTCCTTTGGGCTCTGCTCTTACTCCAGCCTGCCACATTTCTCATCCCCAGCATTTGTGGCACTGTTTATTTGGGATTATTCCCAGCTGTAGCAATTCCTGACCTCTCCCTGCAAAGGCTTGCACATGAATGGATTTTTTCCTCCCATATTTGGGCTCCTCCTGACCTCCCAACCCAAGCTCAGCAATCTTGCTACTGTTCACTACTCTATAAAGAGGGTTCAGTTCACGTGCCCCCCCCCTGTTAGCTGCTCCAACTTAAGCCTCGGGCAAATAGTCATTGAGGATTTATTTTTATTAAAAATAAAAAAAAAGTCGGATTAAATATTCTGATGAACAAGAATAACATTAGCAGCTGTGCCTGCTCAGCCAGCATGATCCCATCCCTCATATCATAAGCTGATTGCCTGGATGGGTCAGTAAGTTGTGCCAGCAGCCCTGCACTGATAATGCTTCACATGTTGTTTTCATAGTGCATGAGGGATCTGGGAAGGGTTGTGATATCCAGAGAGGCTCCATGGGTGCAGAAATCCCTTCTTCAGATGCCTTTGAGTGCTGTTGACCACCTCTGAGGGCTGTGACTGCAAGTGCCCATCTGGCAGAGGTGCCATGCATGGCCAGTGTCTGCTCCCTGCAGCACAGAAGCTTCTCCACCACCTCCACAGGGTGATGGGGACACTGTGGAACCTTGGCTCAGGTGGGGAGAGGTGACCTGGAGCTTTCTGCTCAGACAGTGTGGAGCTTTTCCCCAGGCTGCACACCCTCTGATGGCTCCAAGGGAGGCACAGGGTGGAGGGAATGTGAGGAAACAAATCTCCTGCCACACCCTGAGGAGCAGGGCATGAGTGATGCTGTCACCCCCTGACACGAAGCTGAGCAGTGTCCTTGAGTCACTCTCATTTCAAGGTGCTCAGTTATTACTTGAAGTAATAACTGTGGGGGCAGAGGAAGGGAGTTATTACTCCCTTCCTCTGCCCCCACAGCACCCAGAATTAGGGTTTCTTCCCCCTGGTGAGCAGTCCCCAGGCCCACACTCTCTCTGCTGGCTGTTTGTGTTCCAGTGTTTGTATTAATGGTATCAACACCTTAAATCCTGCTGATGCTGAACCCTGGGCTGGCTCTTGCTTCACAGGGCCCTGCCAAAAGCTGTGGGATGCCCTTTGAAGATGGGGAAGCAGAAGCCATAAAATTATGCAGCCTTATTAGTGATGTTATTATTTGTTCTCTGCAAACATCTGAGACTCTTCTTCACCCCCCGCCCTGCTCCCAACTCCTGTGGCAGCTTTCAGGAACCTGCAATCAGAGGCACCACTCAGCAGCCCCAAACTGCACATGGGGGTCCCAAGGGGGGTGAATTCTTGCCCCCTTCCCTGATTCATCTCTCCAGGAGGGCCATGTGTGCCTCAGAAGCTGCTGTGCCACGTAGCTCTGCTGCCAAGAGATAAATCCCATCGTGGGCATTCAGCCTGGCAGAGGGGAGCATCCTCCTGGGGTGCCAGCCCTTGGGAGCTGGGCAACAGAGGCAGAGGAGAAAGCCCAATTTTCACTGGAAATCACAGAATTGCAGAATGGTTTGGGTTGGGAGGGAACTTAAAGATCATCTCATTCCAACCCTCCTGCAGGGACACCTTCCACTATCCCAGGTTGTTGGAATCCAAGCCATTCCTCTCCATGCCCCAAACCCCGGACAGGGGTCTGGGCAGCCCTGGCAGGAACCCAAAAACACTTGGGGCTTTGATCTCAGCCCATGGGACAAATTACCAAGCTTACATGAGGAGTCACAAGTCACAAAAGTTTAGACAGCACAGTAGCAGTAGTTAGAGGGTGAAAGGAGAAAATTTGGGATTTGGTACAGGGGGGTCTAAAACCCTAAGATGGAGGGATTGGGGCGTGCCCTATCCTTCTTCCTTCTTCCTAACATCCATCTTTTAGGTGATGCTGGCATTTTTAGATGGGTTCAGAGTAGAAAGTCACTGTCTAACACAGGTGTTAGGGGTTGGCACACAATTGTAAATATCTCATAGGTAGTTCATGGTATAAAAGACAGCACCAGCCCCGTGGGAGGCCTTGGACTGACCTGCTGGCCAGAGCTGGGCGGGTCAGACAGAAAATATTTTAGATAAAAGACAATAAACATCCCTGAGAACACGAGCAGAAGGCTCCTGACTCCTTCTGGGACAGCTGGGCTGGGAAAAGCGGCTTCCACCAACAGCTGGGGTCATCTCAGAGAGCAGAGAAGATCCCGATACCAGGTTGATCCAAGGCCTGTCCAGCCTGGCTTTGGACATCTCCAGGATGGGGAATTGACAACTTGGAAACCTTTTCCCAGCTGGAAAGTGATCTGTACCCTTCAGATCTTGCCCTGAAGTGTGGGAAGGTGGATGAGGTCTTGCTGGCTTGCTGAGCTTTTCACCCTCATTTTATTTTATTTAAGGCTTTGCCAAAGAGGAAACTTCCCTGTTGGAAGTGGAAACCTCCACAGAGGCACTGCTGAACCACATTCTCCTTGAGGGACTGGTGTAACCTCCAAAAGACAGATCCTACATCAGCATAACTAGCTTCTAGCTGAAGATCTGTTTGATTTTTTTGTTTTGTTTTGTTTGTTTTTTATTTTACTTTTGGAGGAATTTGTTAGTTTCAGTGTATGACAACAAGACTGTGACTTTGTCCATTTGTCAGTCTGGGCTTTTTTATTCTGGAATATCTTGCATTATTCTAGGATCTCTGTCTCAGTGCTACAAACTAGAAAAACTGCAAATACTGCATTTCTGCTCTCTGTAATCTTCTAAGAATTCCTAGTGGATACAGGATTTCCATCAGGATTTTCATCCCCATGGCAGGGAAGTTGGAATCAGAAGATATTTCCAACCCAATCCCTCCTGTAATTCTGTGATTCTATGATGTTTTCTCTCCATGGGGAGGACACTGTCACAAGGATGAAGAGCAGAGTGTGTTTCTCTTCAGAGGGTGATGGATGTGGTAGGAAATGCTGCATGAAGGTATTACTCCCCTTCTGCAGGGAAAACCCTTTTTTTTTTTTTTGTGATTGGAGCGAAGCAGCTGCTCTGTCCCAGCAAAGCAGAGCTTCTCTGGTGCTTCAGGAATTGTTCCACAAATACCTCTGAGTCCCTTGTGAACAGGACTCGTGTAAGCATCGTGACCTGTGAGCTTGAAGTTGACCAGAATTTAACAGGCAAGAAGAGTCAGGGGAGGTTCTCCCAGCTGGGGACAAATATCCCATATCCAACATAGAATCATGGTGGTGTTCAGGCTGGAAAAGTCTTTTAGAATCATGGAATAAAATTGTAGAATCGTTTAGGTTGGAAAAGCCCTTTAAGATCAAGTCCAATCTTTCCCCAGCACTGCCAAGGCCACCACTGACCCATGTCCCCAAGTGCCACATCCACAGAGCTTTTAAATCCCTCCAGGAATGATGACCATGGTTATGGGAATGGGATAAGAGCAGAGAGTGAACCTGATGCCTGACCCTTGGCTTCCACCATATTTTGTTTGAGGAATTCATACAAAAATTGCGTTGGGATAGTTGTGTTGAGTTGCTGTGGATGATCTTCCACCCCTGCACGTGTTTAACTCATTTTCTGAACCCTTCCCCCCACCCTGACCCCTCCAAATCTTCTGCCATTGGCACACAAACTGCACCAGGGTAATACCTGTTCCATATCCTAGTGCGGGAGAGAATTGGAAGGAGGAAAAAAAGGGGCAGAAAAAGGAGCAAAAGACCCACTTATGACACGGGAGATTAAATAATTAGCAAATGTGGCAGGAAAGACGATGAAAAACAAGTGCAATGATTCATGTTCTATGTCTCCTACTGTACAGAACACTTTAAAGTGTCAGACAGCACGACAGTCACTCTTTAAAGCCAATTAAAGTTTTATAATAAATAGAAGCCTTTTATTTTTTTTAATCTCTCTCTCCCCATGAGATGGTGATGGAGTTCGCTGGCGAGAGCTGGGTGTGATGCATTTGCCAGAAATCCACAACAAATGGGTACAGAGACCTGCTTTTGAAAAGCCTCTTTTATGCCAATTATTTACCTTCCTTAAATTCAGCTCCGGAGGGGAAAGCAGCCGTAATAATATCGCATTTTCTCCTTGTGCTTTTCATTCGAGGAGATTACAGCCGATAACCTGGAGAGGGCAGGGAGAGGGGCTCTCTTTTCATGCTTGGGCAAGGTGATTTTCGGGAGCTCGGAGAACAGCAGAGCAATACGTGAGCTGGCAGCAGATTTTGGGATCCCCACGGGCAGGGATTTCATTTGGAGCAGGCAGGTTGCTCTGAGCTCTGCAGGTGGAGGTGGGTTTGGAGGTCAGGTGGGGGTCCAATTAAGGGAAGCAGGGTCATTTTTGGAGGCCAGGAGAGCAAAGGATGCGAGAGAAGGAGCTGGAATTTATTTTCTTTGTGTGCCATCTCTCCGAGGGGGACTGGTGCTTGTTGACCTCTCGGACAGGTGATACTGGAAGATGCTGTAAATTGTGAGCAGCTCTGGTGGAGGCTGTGCAGAGGAGGGGACAGTGGGGACTCTGGTTTTGTAGCTCTTTTCCCTTCCCCTCTAAGGTAACATGAACTTGCACAGGGTTCATTTCACCAAACTCCTCCTTGACTGTTCCTCCTGCACAGCTCGTTGTTGTTTTGTCTTTGTATTAATGGTACTTCTTGACAAGAAAACCAAAAAAAAAACAAAAGAAAGGATTTCTCACTACTCTAGACTGGGGGTAAGATCAAGTTCACAGCTCTGAATAAAGAGATCTTGCTTTCCCCAAGCCTGGGGAAGAAGCTGTGGGTGATGCTCCTCTCTGAGCCACCACGGCCTCCTCATCCTCCTCCTTCCCCGTTTCCTCTCCCATCGACAGCGCTTGTGCTTGTGCGCCTTTATCACACGCATGCAAAAATACACCTCCAACCAATTGAAATGTTAATCCAATTAACATTCAAAGAAAATGAAAGGACACTGAAAGTGAAGGTCCCCCTCGCCGTAGCCCCCAGTCTCCCTGGGCTGCAGTTCCTCTGTGAGGCTCCTCAGACTGGAGCCCGCGATTCCCCGAGCGGCGCCACTTTCATGTTTTGGAGTGGGCAGGTCTCAGATGCAGGAAAACAGCTTCTTTGTTCCCTACCTCCTCAGCTTCATTCGGGAGGGTGATGAAATTATTCCACAGCTTTGCTGCCAGAGGGGAGTTGGAGGAGCGGTGTTCCCGCTATTAGGCAAAGATCCCTTTAATTGGACAGAGTGAATATTCACTCTTTAATAACGCCGGGGCTCTAATCCTTCGTTAGGTGGCTGCATCCCCCCTCCCCAATGGTTTTTAATGACCCGTTGCCCACATCATTAATATCACAAGTGCTGACACCGGGAGGAAATGCAACAATCAAAGGGACACCCTCAGAGGTCCGGGAGCAGCAACGTTTTCCATCTCCCCTTTGTTGTGGAAAACGTCGTGCACGGGTGCCCTGCACAACCAAACTGGCTTCAAGTTCTGGCCTCCCGTGGCGGGCAAGGGGAGGGTTAACTCCTGCAAATTGCAGGAGCTCAATTAGTTCAATTAGGAGCTTGATAACTAAAGCAGCTCTTCCTGAACACCGTCTAGGACCCGTGGGCTCTGCCTGCAGGCTCTGAGCACTCCCACACTGCCCCATTCCCTGGGGCTTGCAGCTTTTGAGGGCGGCCTCACTTCCAGAGGGAAGGTGGGATTCCCACCATCTTTACTCCATCCTGGGCTGGAGCAGCTTTCTGTAGGAATCCATGCCATTACTCCAGCATATTCTTGAAGGCAGAGTCTGGTCCAGAGAGTCCCAACTGGGAGATATTCCATAAATCAGAAGAAAAATGGTAAAATCCTTTTTTTCCCTCAGTTTTTTCCGTGTTCTTTTGAGTGCCTTCCCAGCAGTGCATGAGCAATAAGCACCAGTCACATCCATCCATCCCCAACTGTAATTTTTTTTTTTTTTTCCTGCGTGACAGCACTTGCCTTTTGATAATCTCAGAAGGAGACGAGGGGGTATTAACATAACAAATCTGTGGCTGTCTAGAGAGTTCCATGTTGCTGGCACGTCACAGGATGTGTACGTTGAGCGCTGCTCAGTTCTCATTGTTCTAAATCCACCCTGTGTATTAAGACCTAATGAATTACTACCTGACAAATTAAGCAGCTGCTGCAAGGAGCCTGTGTTGGCAGTGTCCTTCTCTCCCTCCTCCTGTGCCATTTGGATTTTACAGCTTTTATCCTCGTGCTGTCAGTCTTGGGAAACACTTTGGTGACTCTGCATCATGGTGAGTGCAGTGGATGCTCTGCAGAGCCACTGAATTAAAGGTACACATGGTGATGTTGGCAGCTGGATGTGGCCAGTATGATCCTTTATGGGGTTTTTAGGCTTAAAATGGGAGGTTTTGTTCATAGAATCATAAAATATCTCCAGTTGGAAGGGACCCACAAGGATGACAGAGTCCAATTCCTAGTGAGCAACCAAATCTGGGAAAGGGCACAGGGGAGGGCTCTGGTCTATCCCATGCTGCTGCACTCAGGAGAGAAAAGCTGCTCTCCCTGCAGTGGGGGAACATCCCAGCAGTGCTTTTGACAGCTGTGGAGGGGAGAAGTGACTCATCTCTCTGGGTTACATTAGATGAGAGAAAAGTGTTTGTCTAAGCTAGAATTTAATGAGAAAATAGGGGTTAATAACCTCCAAGTCCTGGCTGTTATGGGAATATTAGCTCCAGTTTTCTTGTCCTTTTCCATCTAATTTATACCAGGGTGGGTACAGCTCACAGAGATGCCCCAGCTGTGATCTCTCCCTGGTGCAGCACAGGGCTGGGCTCAGAGCTGTCATCCTCTTCCATCAAGGCACAGGATGCAGCTCTGGGGAAAAAAATTATGTTTACTCCCAAGTTTTCTTTCACTTTCTAAAGTGCTCAGTGATTAACTTCCCAGTCTCCTCGCACTGCAGACAGTGTTTGTGCAGCTTTTATTACCTGAGCTGCTCTGGCAGAGGAAGCTGTGTGCCGTGGGTGAACCGCCCGTCTCCCCGGAACGTCTCGAGCGGCCGCACGTCTCTGCTTTCATCCTCATCCCCACTGCCTCCTCCAGCTGCTGCAGGAAGAGAGGCAGACTCCTCTTGCAAACCACAGGAAGATGCTTTTCTCCTCCACCCCATCAGTTCCTTTCATGGCTGGCACCACCACAGCGCGTGTCAAGCCAAGCCTTTTGCGGTCCAGCATCCCGGAGTGGATGCTGTGTGGAGACAGCCTGTCTCAGCCTGGCAGGATGGATGGTGTCAGGGCTGCTGGGATGTTGACACCTGCTTATCTTTCCATGCCTTGTTGCCTCAACCTCAGCATCTCTTTGCAGCAGCTTCTCTGCTCTGCTCTTTGTTACTGTGCTGTGCACTGAGGGGTGTGGGCTGGAAAGGGTGAGGAAGGTGGGATGTTGGAATTTAGGCTTATGAGGTCTAAGCCTGATGCTGGAGCGGTTTATAATCACAGCAATCTCCTCACACAGACCCTCTAGTCTCAAAGGAGCTCCTCATGTGAATACATTCATTGCCAGGTGGGATGGGACTTGGGGCAACCTGGTCTGGTGGGAGGTGTCCCTGCCCATGGCAGGAGCTGGATGAGTTTTAAGATCCCTTTCAACCCAAACCACTCTGTGATTCCTTTTCCTGGAAGGTGTGAACCTCCAGGCTGGGCTTTTCTTTTGAGTTATAAAATCAGGCACACCTCAAATGGATTATATCCAGATAGTGAGGCTGTGACACTGCCCAGGGACAGCTCCATGCTCCTGTCTGTGCCACAGAATGGCTGGGTTATCATCTGTTCTCAGATTGTATGAACATCATATCCTTGAAAACGGGCACGTGGATTCACACACACCTCATTGCAGAGCTCAAAATCACACCAGGCACTTTGTCTGTGCAGAGTTCACTGCTGAGCTGCTCTAAGAACCAGCTCCCAGGGCAGAAACACGTTCAGATATCTGTGTACAACTTTCACACACGGGGAACATCCAAAGGCATGTTCTTCCCCATGCAGAGCTGGAGGCAGTTCTGCATTTTCCCGTGGCTCCTGGATCCTGGCAGGCTTCCCCACGCCAAAAGGCTCTGACTGTGCCTGCTTTGCAGGTGCCACACGCTGTCTGCAGGCACAGACGTCCCACAGAGGGATCTTGTGTGGCCAAGAAGCCCAGCTGTCCCCAGTCAGTGTGACAGCTCTGTGTGTGACATCAGCCACAGCCACCCCGAGCACACGGGGGGCTCGGAGTGACGCAGCTCAGCCTGGGAAATGTGTGTGCACCCTGGGGAAAACGGGGATCTGGGAGTCCTGCTGGCTTGGCAGATAAGGGGGTAAGAGTTGGAAATCCTAAGGAATGCTATTATGGCTTGCTGCAATGTCACAGCTCTTTTTGACCCCTTCCATGCATGGAGTGATAGAATAATTTGGGTTGAAAGGGACCTTTCAAGGTGTAGTTCAACCCGCAGCTTCCACTACACCAGACTGTCCAGAGCCCTGTCCAACTTGAACGTGAATTTTTCCAGGGATGAGGCATCTACCACATCTCTGAGCAATTTGTGCCTCATCATGCCCACTGTAAAAATATTTCTTCCTTACATCTAATTTGAAGAGCTCCTGCCTGTGTAGCTGTGCCTGAATACTCCCTCCCTCCCTGCCCAGTGCTCAGGGAGAGCACCCCCAAATTCACAAAATCATTGTCCTGGTCCAGCTGGGTCCCTGCTCCCTCAAAATCAGTGGAGGGGGCTCTTTGGTAAAGATGTTGCACCATTGGTGCCTCTCTGGCAAAAAAATGAAAAATGGAACCTCTAAGAGCCTCTGGCAAAACTCCTGATCCTTGGAAGGAGTTATTACAACTTTTTGTCATATGTCAAGCCTAACAAAAGACACAACCACATGAACTGGAACAGCTTTACAGGCCAATGGGGACTATTTCTTGATTTATTTCCTTGATCTGCTGCAGACAAGTGTCCCTTTCCTGCATTTGTTGGCACTTTATTGGTATCACCTTTTTTGCCAGGGCATGTTCAATCATAACCATCAATGACAGCATTTGAGAAGCTTCATACAGTTAGCACAAACTGAACCCAGCTTCCCAATATCAATGCACTGCCTTCCCCTTCCCAGTCTCAATTCTCTCCCCCAGCCAGCCCAATTTAATTCACTTGATTATTTTTTATTCACCTTACCCCCTCTACCTACTCTGTCCCATCTTCCTTCGTTCCCACCATCCTTCCCTTTTCCCTTCACTTCCCTTTGCACTCTGACCCTGTGACCTGTGGCCATCCCTTCTCTGATGCTGATCCCTGTTTGACTTCATTCATTCCTGCCTCCCCTCCCTTCCCCACATCCCTTCCCCAATCTGTTCAAGGCTCCTGTTGCAGACACTCTCTCAGCTCTGGAACAGCACATGACACTCCTGGCAGTCGTTCTGAGCTTGGCTGCTGTCCCCAAGTTGTCTAAGGCTCTTCTGAGAATGATGAGAAGCTGCTGTGTGCCTTCAAAGTCACAGCTAATTGCATTAGCTCCAGATCATGTAACTCCTGTAGATGACAGCTGCCAAATTTAGGAGCAGTAGAGAGGTCTTATAGAAGATGATGGGGATGGTGTGCTGGATTCAGCAGAAGGGAAGTCCTGGGTGTTTGCAAAGGCATTGGTGGTGGGTTCTGTGTTTTTCAAAATGGGTTATGTCCTCTTATTCTGTCTTTATGGGAGTATTATCTATATTATCTATATATTATCTATATTATCCACATATTTTCTATATATTATCTATATATTTTCTATATATTATCTATTTATCAGCCCATTCCACCATCCCCACTGAAAATTCCTGGTATGGAGGAATATAATCTAAACAGAGTAAACCCTCCCCTCCCTCATCTCCCTGTGTCTGTTCTCCTCCCTGTTTTTCTGGTGGTCTTTGAAAGCAAATTGCAGTTTCCATCTAAACCATCTAAAACCCCAAAGCACTCACACCAGAGGCATCTTGGTGTCAAGTTCTGGCTTTGAGATCTGCTTTGCACCTCTCTGTCTCAGTGCTTTTTATATCCCTGTGTTTGCAGAATTTAGGAGAAACAGGGTGAAATTAACCCACCTCCACCAAATCTTGAGGTGGTTTGGATTAATATTTCCCTCTCCCACGACACTGAAGCCTTGAGGTGGGAGTTTTCTCTCCGTAGTCAGTCTCACAAGACCAGCTGCTGTGTTTTCCTCCTGGTGGAGGATATTAACAACATCTGAACTTGAGAGCACAGCTTTCTCTGGGGAGGTCACACAGAAAAGTTCACAGAAGGTGGCATCCTTTTTCTCAAAGATCATTGATGATTCCTCTGTCTGGAGCAGTCCTCTCAACGTGAGAGCAAAACAAGCATCCACAATGCAGCAGGAGATCTAAACCCAGTTCTGGCAGTGCTGAAATAAAGGCTGTGATCACCCAGTCCCTGTAGCTGGAGGGCAAAAATGTCACAGCCAGAGTGATCGGGGATAAGGCAGAAATTTATCTGCTGAGATCTCACACAGCTCTGTTTTCCTTTATCTCAGGATCAGATAGGAACTCACACCCCAGTATCACAAAATCCTGTGCTTTAATTTGCCCTCAGAAAACACATTAATATTAAGAGACAAGATTAAATATAGCTCTTGGCCAGCTGATTGCATGGCTTCTATTCCTCCCTGCACTTGCACTGCTTCCTTTGGTGGAGCCCACAAGAGATCTCATTGCAAGTTTAGCTCCAGCTCCACGGGAAGACCAAGGAGAACTTTTAAATCTAGTCCAGTTCCAGGTCACCTGAGGTGTCTGAGTCCTGCTGAGCAGGATGATTGGTGTGAAGGGATGAGCTGCTTGGTGTTTGCAGCTCATTTCTGTCAGCTCTGTCTGGACACTCTCACAAAGTGTTTTTTTAGCACTCTTACAGGTGATTTTTTTTTTTTTTCAGGTACATACAGTTTATGCTCATTTTTGCAATGAAATTTGATGCTGAAAAGTCAGTTTATGCGGTCACAATGTGAAATTATAATATGGGGACCATGCCTTCAGTCCAAAGAACTTGAAATTCATTAATGATCATACAGAGCAGTTGCATCTGCTGCGTGGCTGCATCTGCAGCCCAAGCAGATTAGGATTGAGATATTTGAAGCCACCTAACAGATTTAAGAGAAATGGAAAAAAAAAAAAAAATCAAACCAACCCATAAGTAAACCCTTCCTGCTAGTTTGAAGGAAAATGATTTTAAATCCCCTAATCGGCTCTGAGATGAACCTCTAAGCAGCATGTTCAAGGTCAGATGGGGAGCCTGTCACAAGGGGGGTGCTAACCCACATCTGTGGGGCTCCAACCATGCAGCATCCTCAATTCACCTGCCTTGGGGAACAGGCAATCCCTCAGAGCAGACTTTTCCCAGGGAGGAGGGACCATAACCACCCTCCTCCCAGCACTCTGCCATTCACTCCCTGGAAATCATCTGCCACTTGTGGGCCAGCTGAAAATAATTTTAAAAAACCCCCAAAAAAACCCCACAAAAGACTAAACTTTAAGGAAATTTTTGCTTAGCTTTCCGTGGAGCAGGTGAGAGGAAAGGCAGCAAGTGTCCTGCCTCACTGGAGTGTTGGATCCAGTGAACATCTCTCTGGTGCTTCCCACGTTTTCCAGCCAGACAGCTCAAGGCTGTGTTAATCTCCCTTCCATGCCTAAGCCTTCCCCAAATCCCTGTGCTCACAACCCCCCCGTGGTGAGTGATCCCCCTTGTTAGGGAAGGAGGGACTGAGGTGCAGGGCTGGCAGGGCACAGATGGGAGCTCTTGGTATATCCCCAATTTCCCCTCTGAGAACCTGCATGCAGAGCTCTCCCATCAATAATCGTGGGCAAAGCATAGATTGCTGATTTATTTCATGCAGAGAGGACCAGAGATAAAAAACAGAGAGGACCAGAGATAAAAACCTGGTTGATACAGTTGTGGGAACCAAGCTGAGGCTCTGGGCTGTGTTTGCATTCAGGGCAGGGCACGGGGATGCTCGGAGGGAAACGTTCCGAAGGTGACTCCCAGTTCTCCCGATGACAAATGGCTGCAAACTGATCCAGCAGATTCTTCCCAGCGTGGAGCAGGCTCAGGGATGTCAGCAGTGCTCGGAGGTGATGTGAGGGCATTCTGTGCCAGAGGTTTTTCAATCAGTGCCCACTGTACTGTCACACGGACACAGAGCAGTTCAGCATCTCTATCAGGCACTGGGAGCTCGAGCACAAGCTGCTGCCACGGCCTCTCAGGATGTGGGGAAGGTCAGCTGGTGTAGTTTACTCTGCATTAATTCTCCAGAGATGTGAGTCTGTTCTCTGTGTCCCTGATTCTCCAGGGTGCTCATGGATGTCTGGGAAATGCCAGGATATCCTTCAGAATGGACTGAATCCTCCCAAGCTGTCACTGCCAGGTGAACTGCACCAGGGAGAATGTGAAATGTGGTTTACAAGGGAGAGATTTTTAACACAGATTTAAGATTTGTGCCACGTTGGACAATGCTCAGAGGGTTCATTAAGTGTTTGAGGCTCAGTTCTTCTCTGGCGACAGAGAAGAACCTTTGGGATGTTTGGTGGTGAACTCAATGTGCTTGATTTGCCTCTGAGATTTTCAGGTTTGCCACTGAGCCAGATTTCACATCTGAAAAGTCTTTCTCATGTGAGCTCAGATGGCTCAACTTCTGGCTGAGATGGAGCTGTGAAGAAACTGTGAAAGGAAAAGCAAGGGAGTCGATAGGTTTGGAAACAGTCTCGTGAAGCAGAGGCAGCATTGAGGGGAGGGAAAACTCCATTTCCTTTTTCAGGTCAGCTCTGATTTTCCTTGTCATCATCTGGGCATGGGCAGCCCCTGGAAAGACATCCCTGTCTTGGGCTGGGTGTGACTTGCTGATGTCTCGTGTCTTCCAGTGCCATCTGGACCCCGTTTAGCTCAACATCCCCAGGGGTTTATGGCGAGCTGGAGATTGGTTGGGCAAAGCTTCAGAGAAATCACATCTTGGTCTGTGATGAGCTGCTCAGAAAGGAAATCCCACAGCTCTCAAACACCCTTTGGAGAGGGCCACAGAGGTGTCATGTGGGCAAGCTGGCAGAGCTGGCATTGGAGCTGCCCAGCCAGCCTCTGGGGCATGGGGAGCATCCCACACTGGCAGAGGAGCAGGGATATTTGAGCAGGGATAGAGCAAATGAATCTGAAAGCTGATGAGTGGGAGGAATGAATCCTGGGATCAGGAATGGGTTGGGATTATATGTCTTCTGCTGTGAGCTGAACTTGGATTTAGAATGTGAACTTTGGAGAAGCCACAAGCAAAATGTGGAGCCTTGCCTCAGCTCAAAGGCTGCCCCTGCTCTCTGTAGGAAGCTGAATCCAGGCTGGAGCACATCCAACATTTACCTGACAGCCCTAAAGTCCAGGACTGACTCATTTATTAATTCAAGACTATAATGAAAGTACAATGCAGATACAAATTCATGCCTCCCATCTCCAATTCCTCAGTTTAAAGAAAACCCAAGCTTTGGAGAGGCAACAGGACCCAAATACCTGAATTTTACCATTCACCTTTTGTCCTTTCTTTAAACCTTTGCTTCTTTTTTATAGAATCCTAAAATGGTTTGAGTTGGAAGGGGCCATAAAGACCACCTCATTCCAGTCCCCATGCCATGGGCAGGGACACCTCTCACCAGATATTTGCTATCTTTAGACCCCTTTCTGCTTCCCTCCAGGGAGAGATTTCACTGGGCACAGTGGCTGTTTCACTGTAAAAAAAAAAAAAAAAAAAAAAAAAAAAAAAAAAAAAAAAAAAAAAAAAAAAAAAAAAAAAAAAAAAAAAAAAAAAAAAAAAAAAAAAAAAAAAAAANAAAAAAAAAAAAAATTAAATTCTTGCTTCACTGCTGTTGTAGAAATAAAGCCCAGGAGAGGCTGGATTAGTCCAGGCTCAGATCTGAAACAGGTGAGACAGGATGGAAAGAAAATAATCCTTTTCCTGGTCCTCCATGCTGCCTTGCTGACCCGGACCTCACTCTTCCTTCCCTTCTGATGCTTTCCTTTTACTCTCCTCTCTCTTCCTGGGAGAGATTTAAGGACACATCTTTAACATGCAGAATTTTGTGTTCCTTATGATCTGGGAGGGTGGATGGGACAACGAATCTCCCCCAATTTCTCGTGTGCATCCCTCGCAGAGCCTGTCTGTGTCCCAGCAGGACCTGCCGTGTCTGCAGCCCTGCCTTTGGCTCTCAGTCAGCCTTGGCTCCTGTCCAGAGGCTTGCACCAGGTCTGGCATTGCTGTGGTGGACTGCCAGAAACAATCCTCAGATCTCCCCGCTCTTGAGTTAATTCAGTGCTCTCCGTGGATTAATTCCAGAGCCAAAGACAGATACGGAGAGCAGTAATTACCTCTCTCCCACACGTATCTGTTCCCTGAGACGGCACACGATATTTTGTGTCACAGAAAGTTTCTCAATGGCTGAGATCCTGCTGTGCTGCCTAATGAATTCAAAAAAAAAAAAAATAAAAATGAGGGAAATAAAAGGGAAAAAAAGAAAAAAAAAGGGAAAA
>VZRH01000909.1:200805-213522 GCA_013397555.1 Urocynchramus pylzowi
CCAAAACCAAAACCAAAAAAAACAAAACCAGTTTAGACAGAAACAATGCAAAACCAAAGCAGTTCAAGTGCTGGGTTGAGACTTTTCCCTCTGACCCCCTGCAACCAACCTAAAAAGCTTTATATCCTCTGTGCCCTGCTGACCTGGCCTCAGCACCTTTGCTGCAGAAAGCTTCCCAAATATTGATCAGGAGCACGATGGGGATGCTTCCCTGCCTGTCCCTTCCTGCACACAACACGTCCACACGCACACATTGACATGCAGGGTTTCCACTCCTGCTCTTAACCCAGGCGTTTACAATTCCTCTCGCGCTCCTTGCGCTTTCTCCTTAAAGAAGGCAAATAAAAGTGTGAATAATCAATTTCCTAACTGGAATTAAAAACGGCTCCAGTTGAAATAAGGGAAAGCGTGAACCAGCATGTAAAGTAGGATGGAGGGGTTATCTGAGCCCCGATTAGTATCCTGCTCATGTAGGAGAACAATTAACGTGTGCATGAGAACGATTAGGCAGAAGGTAAATTACACGGAACGCGCCCATCCACCAAACAGGAGGGCTCGTGGTCAGGGCTGGTGTGAGAGCTTTTATGACTCACTTGAAACAAGTGCCAGAAAAAACGTTGTTTCTCAGCTTGCTCAGGGCTGGAGACCAAAATAGGGTGATAAAGATCCAGTCTCATCTTGGCTTTCATCAGAAGTCCGGGCTGTTCTGTCTGAATAAAGGCAGAATTGGGATGGGGTTAATGAGCTCTCTAAAGGGAGATTTTAAGTTCTTTTGCTTCTGGAGCGTGATGTCAGTGCTAGACCAGGGGCTGGGAGTGGGGTTTTGTGTGTGACTCACCAGTGAACATTTCCTGGGGCACATCTTTGCCTTTGATTGTCTCCTGGGTAGAGAAATGAGGGTAATGGCTCCATGTCAGCTTGGGATGCTCTTTGAAATATTCCTGTGAAAAACTACCAGACAAATGTGAAATGTAGGGCTGCCAGCCTGGAATCTGAGGGATGCAGGAGGCTGGATGACCCCAAACCCTCTGCACAGCTCCCCAGGGGTGGTGGAAGGGATCGTGAGAGCTGTGGCATCCAAAGTGGCCAATTTAAGGAAGGATAAGTCCTACCATAAGAGAGAAAATGGAGCAACAGGATGTGTTTGGTTGCTTCTCCATGTGGAAGATTTCCAAGATCTCTCTAGTGAGAGCAGGTAATGGATTTTGAAGGTGATCTCAAATATAAGAACAACTCTGCTCATTAAAGTCTCCACAGCCACTACAGCAAATCACAGCAGACGCCTTCCAGGAGTTTTGACAACAGACATCAACCATCAACAAGGATAAAATAAGGACAAGTCAAAGGCTAGTATTGATTCTAGGAGCCTTTGAATTAAATCCTCGTTGGCCCACTCAGCATGTGGAGCTCAGACCAGTTTCAAAATGCCTGTTCTTTGTGGCTGTAAGGCTCAGTGATATATATCCTTTAAAAAAAAAAAAAAAAAAGGGTGAAAAAAGCAGAAAAAAATAGATTGGCTCTTGCTGTAATCAATAAACAGAAAAAGGGCAATAGAAACAAAGTGGTAATGGGAGAAGTGTGTGTAGGGGAGCCACTCTACTGGTATTTGTAACACCAGAGGGTGATAAATGAAGAATAAAGATGAGATAGTTCTCAGTAAAAAAAAAAAATATTAAGAAGAAATAAAAAGCAAAAGCCTAATTTTTAAGTGGAAAATTTCTCCTAATGAGGGCTTTGTGTGCAATAAAAATATTATCTCCATGCTGTCAGATAAAGGTAAAAATGTACTTTGGTGCAATTTAAAGAAAACTCACCATTTTAAAAAGTTTCCCTAGTCTTCCACTTTTTTTTTTTATTTTCTTGCTTGGAATTAACATTTTCCTCACGGGTTGGGAAAACTCCCTCAGTAGTACAGCTCAGATCTGTTGGAATGAGACCCTGAAATGACTGAAATCAGTCGGGCTCATCTCACCATCCAGGCAGAAGAAAGTGCCCAAAGTAACTCAATCCCAGTGCTGCAGAGAGGGCGAATTCAGATGCCAAACTTGCAATTTCACAGCTTGGTTGTTTACAACTTTTTCATCATTTATGGCTCATTAGGATGTGATTCAGAGGCTGCCTTGTCCAGGTGATGTCCTCATCCATGGCTTTGACTGGTGTTAAACATCCAGGGGTGTTCTAGGCCTCTGGAAGGGAAATGTGCCTTTTCCTTCTTCCCAGGGATCTGTAGCTCCTTTTCTTTGCTGCATTTGAGCTCTGTGTGCAGCCTCTGCTCATCCTCTCTCCTGGGGGGTTGTTGTATGATTGGTGTCACGTGGAAGGCTTTTATAATGATTTTATAGGGGGTCAAGAGGCAATGAGGAAGGCTGTGGACCATCAAACTCACAGGCCTGACGTAGTGACCTCTGTAATAAAACTCAACCATTTCCGTTCTGCAAATCCCAGGGGAAGAGGAGGAAGAAATGAAGGGAAAAAAAAAAAAAATAGCAGAAAAATAGAAACCAGAAAGAGCTCTTTCAAAATTCATGAAAGAGGAAAGTGAGGTTTTGTTGACATTCATGTTTGATGAAGAGCAAGCACGCAGGCAGGACGAGTTCCCCCGTCAGCAAACACTGCTCTGGGCTGCATCCCGCTTTTCCTGCTCCAATCAAGTGATCTAATTAGCTCCCAGAGACTTCAAAGCACGGGGGGCAACAGCAAGGGGATGGAGAAGAGACCTCCCTGTTTACCAGGTGGGGTGAAATCTTAGATGGCAGGGCAAGAATGGTCTTGGGGTGGCACTTTGTGGGTGGGAGAGGAGGGGGTAAGGTAAGGTCGGCACGAGCTGAGCACAATCGGAGAGCGGAAAGGAGCTGATTTCATCCCTCGCTATTCCCCACCAAGAATGAAAGGGCAGGGGATGTTAAATCGAGTCCATTCAATCAGATTAAGGGAGATTAGCTCTTATGCTGTTGCTAGACTGGGAGATCAGTTGACCAGTTTTTACTAATTTTCCCTCTTGGGGTTCCGCGTTATCTGAGATTGATCAAAACCCTCGGAGCATTTTATCTGGAAGGCAACGGCCTCCCGGGCCTCAGATCTAAGCCCTGCATTCTGAGCCTTGATGAGTTGCATCTTGCTCAACGCCCCTTTCTTACAAAGCCTGTGTTCACTTGACACGGTTTGAAAGGTGCTCTTTCAAAAAGATTTTCTTCCTTCCAGACGTATTTTGAAGCAACTCTGAATGAGTTGTTTCAGCAGGTTGATGGGGAATGCTGTGGGCTCGGGGTACCTCATTGTGTCTATTCATGTAGGAAATGGAAAAAGGGATTTTGAGGTTGTCTTTGTTTGATGCCATTATATCTTTTTTTTTTTTTTTTTTTTTTTTTTTTTTTTTTTTTTTTTTTTTTTTTAAAACAGGGGCATAGGAAACAGTTATCTTTAATCATTTTTGCTTAGCTGTTGACATATGAACGTACTTCCAGAGCATAACAGAGTGTGAATTTAAAGGCAGTGAGTTTTTCCAGAAGACAAGTCCTCAGGGAGGCAATGTTTCCACTGTTTTAATATAAGTGGATGAGCCCCTGGTTAATGCTTTGGGCTGCAATTTAGGAGTTCAAGGTGCAATTCCCAGCTCTGATGTAAAATATCTGCAGCTTTTGATGAGTCCCCAAAGGTCCCATCTGTTGCTGACCAGGACCATTTACAGAAGCACAACGTGGGTAAAAACCACACAGACCAGGGGATTTCTGGCTTGCAGCAATTATTGCAGCTCTGCAAGGAGCTGGATGGGATTTCACTCTTAAGACCATTGTTCCCTACCTGTGACATGAGATAGTCCTGCCCTCTTTGCACCTTTGCCCACTTGGTACCTTCAAAACACTGAGCTAGAAATGGCAGCTTTGGTTTCACAGGATCATGGAATATCCTGAGCTGGAAGGGATCCACAAGGATCATCCAGTCCAACCCCTGGCCCTGCACAGACACCCCAACAACCCCGCTCTGTGCATCCCTGGGAGCGTTGTCCAAATGCTCCTGGAGCTCTGGCAGCCTTGGGAATGTGCCCATTCCCTGGGGAGCCTGGGCAGTGCCCCACCACCCTCTGGATGAGGAACCTTTTCCTCATCTCCAACCTAAACCTCCCTGGCACAGCTCCAGCCATTCCCTCGTCCCCTGTCCTTGGTCACAGAGATCAGAGATTGGAGCTGTCCCTCCACTGCCCCTCAGGAGAAACCTGCAGCCCTTGTTGAGCCTCCCTTCAGTCTCCTCCAGACTGAAAGAGCCAAGCTGCCTCTTGAAGCTGTGGTTCTGCTTTTGGGAAGTATTTTAGGCTGGAATTTTTCTGCACCATCTGGGTTTCCCTTGTTGCAGTTGCATGGAGGGGGCACCGTGGTGGAGGTGGTGGTTTTCTCCAGGACAGGAGGGAGGCTCAGGAACATCACCTGGAAGTAGGGAGCTTCCAAATTAGGCTGGCTTCTGAGGGAAGCACTGAGGATAACACGCCTTGGATTTCCAGTGGAGACCTGCTCCCTCCACAAACATCCATACCTTTTTGCAAAGTAACACTGGAAGCAGGAAACCCAGACTTTCTGGGTCCTCTGCCACAGATCCTGACATTTAAAGCTTCTCTGCCTCATGGAACAATCACAGGATGGTTGGGGCTGGAAGGGAGCTCTGGAGATCACACAGTCCAGCCCTGCTGCCAAAGCAGGATCACCTGGAGCAGATTGCACAGAGTCACATCCAGGCATGTTCTGATTATCTCCAGAGGAGGAGACCCCACAACCTCCCTGGGCATCCTGTTCCAGTGTCCTGAAGTTCCCTACCTCCACATGCAGGATGGTGTCTTGCTGGCTTCATAGAGGAGGTTGAACTTCCCTCAGGTTGTCAGAAACTTTGTGGTCAGAGCAGATGGATTTGTCACCTTTCCTTGCTTGGGCATTTCCTTTGTGCCCTTATTCACCAACCTGATCCCAATTATTGCCCTTTAAATATCCCAACCACACAGTCCTGGCTATGGGAGGGCTCTTTTCCCCCTGTGTCCTGGTCTGAAGGGACCTGTTTTGACCTTGACTGGGATCACCAATCTGTGCAGATCCAGAAAGTCCTGCCAGTTAATCCTGGGCATCTCTGACTGTGAGATCCTATATTTGGAAGGCTGCAGGCAGGGCCAGAAATTCCTAAATTGATGCTCAGCAGGGCACCACAGATCCATTATGTCTTGTTTAGCTGCTCCCCATGTTCTCCCTTCTGCAGCAACAACCTGGCAGTGCCTCCTGGAAACACGTGGAGGAATATCACAGGACAGAAAAGGCTGCAAATAAAATCAGAAGTTGGCTGGACTCAGCTTTACAACCAGAACAAAGAATTTCCTTCTGTGTTGCATCAGCTCTGGAAGTTTTCTCTTGGTGAGCTGCTCTTAGGAACAAGCAGTTTAGTGGAATACATCCTTGATAACAAACCAAGAAAACCAAAAAGCCAAAATGCCCCAGATGCTCTCGGGAGGGACTGTAGCAGGGAATGTTTCTCTGTACTGAAATTCATCCCAGTTCAGGAATATTTCTGAAAGATCTGGTGAGTGATGCTGTGTGACAGAGGATCACCCTTGGAACTATAAGTGAAATCCACTTATGGAATTGTATGTGACAACAAAAATGAATTCATCAGGACCAGTGATCCTAATGAACGTGATATCCCTGTCCTAATGAAAACATAAAGGAGTTCTGCAGGGAATAAAACTGTAGAGGTTCACAAAAACACATACCCTTGAAAATAAAAACAATTTCAAAATCCAACCAGAACACAGCAATCGATAATTTGTAAAAATTTTGAAACTTATTTTTTTTTAAATTTTCATTTCTTTGTTGCTTCCAGCAAGGAAAAGTGAGTGTTGATTGTGCTCCCTCCCTTCACAGCTGCATGCATGTCTCTTTGATTTGGGCTGGCTGGCTGGATCATTAATTGAATATAGTAAGGTCTTTTCAGATCTTGGAAAAGAGAAAGAAAGGAAAAAAAAAAAAAAAAAAAAGGGAAGAGTTTTTTATTGCTGTTTATATTCCCCATCAGGGCTCGACAATCCAGCCCGTCTGTTCCAGAGGGCTCGGACCACCTGAGTCTAAGTTTAGATCATATCCTGCTACATTAAACTCCACACATAATACGTTGGCCACATGGGAAAATTTAAGGAAAATGAGATTTTATTAAAACCAGGAGACGGCCTGACTGCAGAGGGATATAATAACAGTGTTATGAGGTTCTTATCTCGCATGAAAGTTTCACATTTCCCTGGTTTCCTTTCCTTTATGCTACTGTGGCCTCCCCCTCCCCCAGTTCCATATGGGTGTCTCATTATTTAATGCAACAGCTGAAAAGGCAATTAATAACCATGTCACCACAAATGTTTGATTGTTTAAGGAAGGCCCCATAGAAGTTCTAAATTAGCACAATGGCATCAAAGATTCCCATCGGCATCCCAAGCACGGGTGGGTCATGCAATCCTCCTTCCCAGAGGGAAGCAGATGGAAAGGGGAGAGCCAAGTTGGTTTGTGTGTCAAGGAGAGCATCTTGGGTGTTGTGCTTGAATTCCTTCTGCTTTCACATTTTGAAGATGTTGTTCAGTGAGCTTTTCCCAGGTTCTGGAGGACATCTGGACTTCGTGGTCCGCCAGGCACGTCATGGTTTGCTCTGAAAGCACCACAGATCTCTTGCTGAGGTCTGAGCAAGCTCCTTGTCCAAGGTGACATCCCCTTCCTTGGGGACAGCTTTGGAGCTGCACTCTTGGATGGCTCCATGCAGTTCATGTTCACACCTGGTGTCCTGTTCTGCCCTGGCCACGCTGCCTGTGCCCATCCTGAGACATCTCTGGGATGTCAAAGGACCTCTGACAGCCTTGGCTCTTCTCAAAACTTGGCTCTGGTTGGACTCCAGCAGATTTTCTTTGGCTGATTATGTGGTGGAATTATCAGAAAGGGGGACAAATCCAGACTGGCACTGACTGTTGGAAGTGGCAGATGAAAATGAAAACACTCCATAATTCATCTTCCCTTGAATGAATTTGTGAACTTCCTTCATGAAGCCTCAGGATTCTTCTGGGGTTTTTTTTCGCCCCCTTACTTTTATCTCCTTCATTCAGATAATTGCAGAAGTCACCAAAATTCACTAAAAAACTGTGTGCTTGATCACCCCAGTCTTCAGAGACTCACCTCAGCCTACCCCAGGGAGCATCCCTCCAGCACTTCCCACAGGTGCTCTGATCCACACATCCCTCTGCCTCGAGTTTGCTGCTGTAATTATCCTCCTGAGATCCATTCCTTGGCTGGGAGCTGTGGGAAGGCTCTCCAGAGACAGCAACAGGGAAACCTCTGGCATTCCCACTATTCCAGATAGGTGAAGTCTGAGGAAGGTTTTCTAACATAGTTCTTTATTTCTTCTGCTGTGGAAGGGTTTTGTAGCACTGCTGGATTACATCTGTGCTTCTTCTCAGGCCATTCCCAGGGCTTTGTCAGGAACAGATTAGATGTTAGATTAGGCATTCTGGAGAAATTGTATGAGAACTAAATGCTTTTGATGAGTTTTATGTTCAAAGCAATGCATTCAGGGCAGGGAATGAGTGCTGGCTGCACACTTTGCACAGTTATTACTTTTTATCAGTTCGAGTCACTTATCGCTTAAACGATTTCTTTTATCCTTTCTGGGTTACTCCACTCCTGGAATTTTGCATGGCCCGGTGGGATGGTGTCTCAGGGACAGAGATGCAACTGCTGTGGCTTCTCCAGTCTCACCTTGAAGTTGGGGAGACTTTTTATGGGTAGCCCATCTGGGGAGTCCTGGGTTGCCTTCTCTGGGGATTGGCTGTTTACAGAGCAAGCAAGGTATTTAATTATGTTACTTGCACCCTGGTGGTTTGCTGGGAATTGTAATCAAAGAGGAGGCTTAGTGAAAAGCTTAATACAGCCTGTGCAAGTGATTTTTGCCTGAGGGGACGAGGAGAGTTGAAAGGAGCAGCAGTGGTCAGAAAAACAAACATACAACTCAAACTAATGAGACAATTGCCTCTTCCTATGCCAGAGCTCCCGTGGAGACCTTGCTGCTCCCTCACAAGGTCCACGAGACCTTCTCAGGGTGCAAGGTCATTTCCTTTCCCTTCCTAATGAACTTCCAGTGAGGAAAAGGTCGGGAGAATGTGTTGCTGTGCTTTTGAGGGATCTGTGCTGCTCTGAGCACATCTCCTGAGCTGTTATCTCATGGCCCTGCTATCCCTGGGATGAACTCCTGCTCTTAGAGATGGATGCTGTGTTCCAGTGTGTCTTCATGGAACTCACAGAATCCCTGGGTTGGGAGAGACCTCCAAGACCATGGAGTCCAGCCCAGCCCCAACACCTCAGCCAGACCCTGGCACCCAGTGCCACATCCAGGCTGTTTAAACACACCCAGGGATGGTGACTGCAGCACCTCCTGGGCAGAACATTCCAGAACTCGATCACCCTTTCTGGAGAAGCTTTTCCCTGCTGTCCACCCTGAATTTCCCTTGGCACATCTGGAGGCTGTGTGCTCTGGCTGTGTCAGTGCTGCCTGGAGAAAGAGCCCAAGGGCAGCTGAGCACAGGCACCTTTCCTGTGGGTCTTCCTCAAAATGGGACCACCCATTTTGGGCAGGCTGCTCAGAGATGTCCAGGAATGGAGACATCAGCCCGTTTGTGGAAGAAGGGATTCATCCACTCTCTCTGTGCCTGCTTTGAGTGGGATGAGAAATCAGAGGACAAAATTGCATCAAAAGTGCTCTTCAAGCAGTGGGGACAACCCCAGGGGTGGCAGCAATGTGGGAAGGCTCCCAGGGGGACAGGTCCTGGTGTGTCCCATGCAATGGGAGCTGGGCTGGCTTTGGCCAGCAGCAGCAGGAGCAGCTGTGGGTGGCAGAGGGCTTTTGGCCAAGCAGGGCTCCCCAATGTGGCTCCTCTTTGTTCCTCGTGGTTCAGAGCATAAATATGCAAGGACCCAAATGCTAATGGATTCCTCCCACTGGCAGCCCCAAACAATTCCCAGCCCACAAGCCCAGCATCTCTCCAAGGGGAGAATCACTGCAATCACTCATTTTAACCACTCCAGCCCCTCCAGTTCCAACCCTGACAAGCACCCACTGACACAGGGGTGGCCGTGGCAAGCTGTGGGGCTGCTGTGCCCACTGTGGGGCAAGTTTTGGGTGGGATAATCCAGGTGCTGAGGTAAAAACCTGAGGACATCCCATTATTTTTTATGTGGAACTGGTGGCTGCTATTTCAGAACTTGGATGCTGTGAAGACAAACATGTCTGAAGCTTGTGGTTCTTCTGAGAGTGGTTGGATCAGGAAGGATTTGTGCTCATGGATAGGTAGCATGAAGGATTGGGAAATGTCTTCTTCACTCTCTGTCCACTCTGTGAATTGCAAATGAAGTGGTGGAAGAAATATATATTTATATATTTGGGGAAATATAAGCACTCGTTCTGCCATCCTGATGTTTGACTTCACGTTAATGGGATTTTTTTTCCTGCAACAGGAATCCCAAATTCAAGAAGACATTAGCCCACATTCTCAGGCAGGTACTTCTGTTTGTAAGAGGGTCCTTCCCTTTGGATTTTAGCATTTAATTTGTCACTTGGACAAGAGGTGGACATGCTGATGGATCATGCATCCCTGGAATTGGGACTGCTGGGAGACAGCTTCCACATAACTTGGGAGAGGAACACCTGGAAAGAGGAGGGAGGAGAAAAGGCAGCAGCCATGGGAGGATGGGGTTGGGATGAAGGATCACCCTCATCCTCTTGTGTGTCTCATCAGTGACCCATGCACCAGCAATGGCAGGTGAATTGCAACACATTGCAATTACTTGAATTACAATACAGATGAATTTGCTCTACAGAGAGCAAAGAGAGGGCTTCTGAAAGCAGAAATCTTCCCTGTTTGTTTTGTTTTTTAAGGTTGAGGATGAACACTTTAAAAATTCCCACTCTTAAGCAGTTTGCACATTTCTTTCTAAAGGTTTAATAAAGGAGGAGGGGGTGTCATCACTCCTGATTTATAAATACAGCTCTGTGTGTGTCCCTGGTTCAGTGAGGGATGTCCCTGATCATGGCAAAAGGGCTGGAATTAAATGATCTTTGGGTTTCTTCCAACCCAGGCTATTCTGTGATTCTATGTGGACAGTAGTGCTGTGACCTGGAAGTGTCCAAGGCCAGGTTGGACAGGGCTTGGAGCCACCAGAGACAGTGGAAGGTGTCCCTGCCCATGGCAGGGGGGGAATGAGATGGACTTTAAGGTCCCTTTCAACACAAACCATTCTGGGATTTTGTGACTTGTCCAGCACGTGTTTCAGCAGAGTTGGGAATGGAACTGAATCCACTTTTCCATACACACCAGGCAGGCTGGGACCCAATGTNGCTTGGAGCCACCAGAGACAGTGGAAGGTGTCCCTGCCCATGGCAGGGGCGGAATGAGATGGACTTTAAGGTCCCTTTCAACACAAACCATTCTGGGATTTTGTGACTTGTCCAGCACGTGTTTCAGCAGAGTTGGGAATGGAACTGGATCCACTTTTCCATACACACCAGGCAGGCTGGGACCCAATGTTTACATTTATATTTATATTTATATTTATATTTATATTTATATTTATATTTATATTTATATTTATATTTATATTTATATTTATATTTATATTGTCTCCCAAAGGAACTGCCAATCTCATGCCAAGAAATGCAGCTCCAGGGCTGCTGAGAGGCAGAGTGTCCCTGTCCCCTCTGAGGCAGATAAAGTTTGCACTGGTGGCCACAACAGCCTGGCTGTGATGGGATGGGGGCAGGGAGCAGAGCCAGCCCAGTAATTTGGTGTTATTGGAAATATTGCTTTTGCAGCCCAGCATTTGGTTTTCATTTGGAGCCTTGCTCAGCTCATTTCTGCTGGCGCTTCACTTCTGATCCAATTGAGTTATCGATGCAGGCAGGGAGAAGGAGGCAAACAAGATTGGTGTCACTTTTTTTTTTTTGTGGCTTTTTTTTTTGCGTTTCCCTGCCTCCCTCTTGCTTCTTTGCTTTCAAAGATCAAAAGAGGACAAAATAAAACTTTCTATGTAATGAAACACAGGCAGAGGGAAAAATGGCAGCGCACAAAATTGTTTTCAGTCTTCCTTTAAGGTTGCTGTTGGTATCTTTGATTTAGGCACCAAGGCTTTAATCAGAGTGTTGGAGACGACACAAAAATTATTCATCTAACCAAGTTCCCCTCTCACTCTCCTTCTCTGTTTTTCTGTCTCTCTTTTTTTTATTAATGTGGGTTTAAAAAGATTCTCAAACTACAGTGCTGGCTCAATTTTGTTTTCCCAACTAATAAGCCAAAGCAGGATCAGCTATTTTGCAGCTGACAGATCTGTCTCTAAACTAGATTGTCTTTCTTGCTGAGTTCATCCATCATGTATGAAGTAAAAGGAAAAAAAAAAAAAAAAGAAAAAGATAGAAAGAAAGAATAATAATAAAAAAAAATATTTCTTTTTCCACGGGCTCATCTCTCCCTGCAGCAGCAATGACCTGAGCTCATCCATGCCTTGGCAATCCCACTCCCAGCATGGGATAACCAGGACACCACTGCAATAGCAGACATTTTTTGGGGTGGCTTTCCTGCTCCCAGGGCAGAGTGGGGGCTCAGTGGGGCAGTCTGTTTATGGGATATTTTATAAGGCATCTCCATGGAGCAACCAGTGCTGCTTGTGCCTCTGAGGGAGAACTGGAACATCCTTGGGCTGTAACATCCTTGGACCTTGTCGTGGAGAGGCCAAAAAGTGCTGGTGGTGAGCACTGATGTGCTTAACCTGCACCATGGGCTCGTGCTGGAGATGAACATGGAAATTCAGCTTGTCCTGGATATCCTGTGGACTTCCAGCAGATAGTGGTGTAAGGACTTCCTGAGGTGAAGGTTATATCCTGAGCAGTGTTTAATAGCTCTTAATGGACTCATCCTCCTTCAACCACCCGAGTTTTAATTTATTTTTTCTTTAATTCATTCATATTTTGTTGGCCTGCCTGACATCCTGCCCAGACCAGTTCTGTAATTTAATTACACACTGGATGAAAAAGTGCTTCCCTTCTTTTGTCTTCAACCTGCTGCCTGCTGCTGCCTCTGCCAGATCCCTTTGCTCCTGTGTGCTAGAAAAGGAAAATATGTTTGCTCTTCCCTGTCTCTGATCTGTGATTTCATAGACACCTCATCACTTCTCTCTTCTCCAGGCTAAAAGCTACTGGTCCAATATCTCCTTTTCTGAAGCTGTTTTGTACTTCTGCTTATTTTATGCCCTTCTTCTGCATAAAGATAACAAAATAAATATGAGGCATAAATATGAAAGCACCTGTTTGTGTCAGACCTTCTCTCACGCTGGCTGTAGCAGATCAATTCTGCATGGTACCAACCTGGAGCAATCTGAGCCGTGTTTTCCCCTCTGAGGGACAGGAATTATCCACAGGGATAAGAGGAGAAGGAAGGGGAGAAAATTAACAAAGAGGTTTTTTGAGGAATCATATCCAATTTCCAGGCAGCAGGGGCTGTTAGAGGGGAGAACATCCTTCCTTATAGGGTGAGGAGAGTCTGGTCACAGTCTTTAGCCCAAAGTTGTCAGATCTCTGTGGTGTTGGCTGTGCTTGGTTTTTCCTTTTTCTCTAAAACTACCTTTTTCCTTGGTTCATTTCTTAGTTCACTCTTTTTTTTTCTTTTTTTCT
>VZRH01000909.1:216425-231298 GCA_013397555.1 Urocynchramus pylzowi
TTTTTTTTTTTTTTTTTTGAGATTAAAAGAGCTATTCACATGTGGAAAGCAAACTGTCTTATCACTCTTTTTAAATAATATGTTTAGAAAGTTTGACCGAGCATGAAAGTTCATCCTTCAATATTGCTACTTGTAATCCAACAAGAAATATTTACTGTGTTATAATTGGCATCATTAAGCTTAGGTGACGTTATTAATACTAATTAATACTAATTAAACTGCTATAAACCTAGTTTGCAGTTACATAAACACATCATCTCCTGAACTGCCTGCCTACATGGTTTGGCATTGGAGGGGGGGGGGTGGATAAAAGCAAATTCAGATGCAAATGATATGAACACACTTTAATCAGAGGATCAGAGAAATCAGACACAGGGAAGGCTTATTAGGTCTGCTCTGCTCTCCAGAGGCAGGGCCAAGATTGTCTCCCCATGGAGACTCCCAGGAGCTTTGGGCAGTCTGACTCTAAATGCCCCAAGCAATGGGACTTCTCCTGTGTCTCAGGAGGGAGCTGCCTGCAGACTGACAGAAGTGGGACTGGATATTCAGCCTCTGTTTTCCTGCTGAGGCAGAATTCAGCTGCAAAACGGAGAAAATCCACTCTCGACTCTTGAGGAAGGTCTTGAGATCGTATCCAAGGGCAGAGGAGAAGAGAAAGGCATTTGTGAGGCACCTCTAAAGCTGCCTGTTAGTGCAGAAGAGCTGGAAAATCATCTCCCCCTCTTGGTTTGGCTTTCTGGCAGTCCTGGCACTGCTGGCAAGAACTGGCCATAGGCAGCAGCAGAGCACCCAAAAGCCCAAATGTTTGACCCAGTTTCTCTACAGCAGGGAAATCCATCTTCTGTCTAGAATTTCCCTGAGTTTGGCTGCTTCAGGAGTATCATGAGGACAGCATTTTCCCTGGTCTGGTGGTATTTGGGTCCCATCTGGAGCCAGAAAGTGCAGAATCATGTGGAGCATTAAAAATAGGAATGCCCTGAGGAGGCAGCTCCTGCTTGCTCCAAGTTCCTGCTCTCTCCTCCCATTCAATCACCTGTTTCCCACTGGACCAGAAGGGTGTGGGAGCACCTAGGGCAGAGACCAGAGCAGCCCTTTCAGGATGGTGTTCTTCCAAAGGAGCCAGTGTCAGAGGCTCCTTATTCAGAAACTGCTTATTTCAGAAACTGCTTTAAAGCATTGAAGGTCCATTCCTTGGCCTGTCTGTGGCTCATCTGCAGAGTGGCACAGATCACCAAAAACTCTCAAACAAGCTTTTCTCAGTCCAAACTGATGGGAAAAGATCCCTGCAACCACTGAGAAGTAACTCCCCAAAGCAAGGGCACGTTTTCCATTATGTCTGCACTACAAACGTTGCTCTGTTGGTTGCAGGAGAGGTAAATGAAAAGTGGAGGTTGCTCAGAGAGACTTTTGAGTCTCAAGTTCACAGTTGTGACTCTCAACCAGCAAATCCATCTTTATTCCTGAAGCTCAGTAGCAGGTTGGGGGTCCCAGCTGTGTTTTTCCTTCCTCTGGCTCCCCTGGGCACTGCCCAACGAAGTTATCTGGGTTTTTCTAATGGATGTGGTTAAAGCCAAGCACAAAGATTGAGATCTCAGTGCAATCAAAGATTTTTGTCCAGCTCCAGCTACTCTCAGGTAGCTTTTACTGGCCACTGAGTCATCCCTGAGTGGCAGGTAGGTCCTACACGCTTCAGACTGGGCTGGGTGAGTGTCAGGGAGCCAGGACAGATAAAACCATGTCCCTTCAGGCCACTGGGAAGGGATGTGACAGCAAAAGGTTTGTGGCTGCTTGGGAGCCACAGAGCATTGCTGGGCTGTGTTGCCACCCAGGATCCATCAGCCCCGTTTGGCCTGTCTGAGCTCCCCAGATACATCTTGAAGCAATCCCCAGGCTGTTAGAAAAGGAATAAGGTTTGTTTCATCAGATGAAAAGCATAATCTTCTTGGGCAGCTCGATGTTTGTGCTAATGGGCTGCAGCTGCAGAGCTGTGACATGTCAGATCTCACCACACACACCCCCCATGCGTGGACAAATGCACCCACATCTGGAACACAAAGTAACAAAATTTCTCCCTAAATCTACTTCACAAAAATGTCCATCCCCAGCTGGGAGCATCCTTTGAAATTTCTTTGAAGAGAAGGACCAATCTCATTCCTTTTCTTAATATTCCACTAAGGATGGACATGTTTGTCTAGGGACTATGGACTGGGATGTTCAGATGGGAAGCTTTGATAGCATCCCCAAACTTAGGTCATGGGTTGGGAGAGGAAAGACTCTAAAGCTTCTCTAGAAACTTTCATTCCTTGGAAAAATAGATCTTGAAGCATCCTGTCAGGAAAACCTTAAGCTTGGCTGGAACTGGACTTTAACTGCTCTTTCCCTGATACCTTGAGAAGGCTGAGCTAGAACAGAGATTAGAAGGAGTTCCAGAATAAAGCAGGGATTTATGGAAAGGATCTCCTGCATGGATCCACCTTGGGCAGCACCAGAGCCCAGCCAGGGCTGCACCCAAGATGACCCAAAATGGCCCCAAAATGCACGGCCGCTCCCGGGGGCTCTCCCTGGGATCAGTTCTGCTCCATTTGCACCTTGGAGTTCATTGTCCCATTCCAGCTTTAGCCCAGGCACTCCCATCCTGCTTGTTTTTCTCTCTCCAGCCCACCTTGGTTGTGCTCTTGGGCCTGAGATTTGGATCATTTGTCCTTGGTGCCCAGCTGGAGCAGGAATTGTTTTGTCTCCCTGCTCTGTGCAGAGCTCACCATCCCCTCATGTGAAGCTCTGACTTGCACACTAAAGCAGGTCAGAATTTGAAAATATAAAAGCTAAACCCTGAGGCATCATACCCTTGCAGGACCTACTTTATGGGGACCCCATCCCTGACACAGCCAGACGTGGAGTGGTTGGTGTTGTGAAAAATGGGTTGCATTGTTTAACAAAATTGTCACAAGATGCCACCAGGATGTGGATGAGCTCCTAACATCAAGCACCGATGTACAAAGTGGTATTTTCATGGTGGAAGGTTCCTCTGTGTCTCTGGGGCTTCAGAAAGGCTCAGATGCCTTTTGGTAGAGCCAGTGTTGGCCCATTTAGGTGTGAAATAAGGGACATCTCTCAAGGTGCAGGATGCATCATCACTCAGCCTCTGCCCCTGTTAAACCTGAGGTGCTCCACCCAGTATTTTAATGAGTTTTATTATCTCCTTCCCAAGTTTCCACATTTCACACGGGGTGGGTGTCTCAGGAGCAGACAGAAAAATTAAAACCACTAATTTTTACAACACCTTCTTCAGAGGAGAGTGGCCTGGGGACTGCTGAGTGTAAAACCCACCATGTTTCACATGTCAGACCTGTCTGTGCACGTCTCAGGGCTGCTCTCTCTCAGTGTTTTTTGGGAGAAGGAGGGATGTGTCACAGAGAGCCCCTGACTTCCAAGCTCCTGAGACCCTCCCGTGTCTAATCAGGGGACACATGAAACAAGCCAGGTCGTGGCAGTGACTCCTGACTCACCCTCCCAGCACGGGGGGACCAGCAGGGTCATGTTTTCATTACTGCCTGTGGCTCTGATGCTCTCAGCTCTTTGGAGGTTAAGTCAAGGTCTTGGCTTTGAGATTTTTGTTATTATAACCTTGCACGGGCAAATACTTCACGTGAAGTCTGGCAGGCAGGCTGTGGCCAAGAAAATGCCATTTCTGCCCAGGCTGCCAGAGAAGCAGAGCTCTGGCCATGGCAGCCAGGCTTTGGCTAGCAAACAGTGGTGAGTGGTGTGTTTTGGCAGCCAGCTTGCTTATCAAATTGATATAGGAGCCTATAAGCAATTGCATCTGGATTTCAATGGGTTACCCAGCCTGCTCAGGCTGCTTGGGATCCACGCCAAGGGAAAGAAGTTGTGAGGAGAATACCCAATTTCCCTCTGTGAGGACTGATTTTAGTTTAATGCAGCCTCCTCGCCCTTAAATCCAATTAAAAGCCTATATTATGTCAGTGGAAATTTATGCCAATCCTAATATAGTCTAATAAGCCTTAAAATAGCACTTTGCTAGTGAAAAGTCCTGTGGTTTAATTTGATTCTGAGCCTAATAACAGGCTTAATA
Source organism: Urocynchramus pylzowi (assembly GCA_013397555.1). NCBI lineage: Eukaryota > Metazoa > Chordata > Aves > Passeriformes > Fringillidae > Urocynchramus > Urocynchramus pylzowi. The sequence continues at coordinate 220,516 of VZRH01000909.1, forward strand.
TGAGGGAATTGGCCCCTTTTTCTTTTCTGACGGGGCTCCACATGCCTGCTCCCTTTTTAGGAGCGAAAAGGTTCTCTCCAAAGCAGGGACAGGAGACAGCTCACCTCAGCAGGTTGTCTCTTTTCCACTTGTTTCATTTGTTGGCTGTGGGAAGTCTCTCCAAAGGCATCCCAGGTTGGAATCTGTAATGAAAAGCAGCGAATATCAGACTGCAAAGGCTCTGGTTTCTCTTTCAGGTTTTCTGTGCCTAACTTTTCTTAGGCACTGTGGTCAAAATCATTACTTTGACCATCACTCAGTCCCAGCTCAGGATCTGACCTTCAGAACAAGCTTTTTGCAGGTGCCTTTCACTGACAGCTTCAGAGGCACAGCCCTTCCTATCAATCCATACCCCTAAAACTTTCCCTGGCCCCATCCTCTTTCAGGGTTTCTGTTGCTAAACCTCCCCGTGCCCTCCCTCCATGCCAACATTGCAATGTCCATTAGCAGCCCATGGTGCCCTCTTCCCTGGCTTGCTTGGGAGATGTTCGTTCTCTCCCATAAATTTAGGATATTTCAGAAAACTTCTCTTCAACAGCCTCATTATTGTCCCACAGCTTGTTCTCTGGGATAAACTACATAAATCCCTGGTTCCTTTAGGCTTGTTAGACCACAGCCTCCAGCATTAACACTTCATAGAATCACAGGGTATCTCAAGTAGGAAAGGACCATAAAGATCCACCTCACAGATCCACCTGAAACTAAACCAGCATTGTCCAAATGCTCCTTGAATCTGGATGGCTTGGTGAGACTTCCTTTCCCTGCAGGGTGTTCTCAGGAGATAAAGACTGCAATGTTTAGGCAGTGGCCGTTCTGGGGATGCTTTGAAGGAGCTTGTGTGGGTGGGAATCTGATCTTTCCAAGATGCTGATTCCAATCAGAGAATCACAGGATGGTTTGGGTTGGAAAGGACCTTCAAGATCATCCAGTGCTATGGGCAGGGACACCTTCAACTACCCCAGATTGCTCCAAGCCTGGTCTTGGACAGCTCCAGGGATCCAGGGGCAGCCACAGCTTCTCTGGGCAGCCTGTGCCAGGGCCTCACCACTCTCCCAGCAGAGAAATTCTTTTGTAATACTTAATCTATAACTGCTTGGACCTGCTTCTGGCTGCTGAACCCTTTGCTCAGCCCATCTGCTCTGAGGTACCATTTGATTTGGAGGGGGGCTGCCAGCCCCAGCCTCACACCCTGCTCCCCTGCCCTGGCTGTCCTGGGCTGCTGCTCAGCTTTCCTGCACACAGTTACCCAGCTGCTGCTCTGCAGACCACAGATGACTGAATTTCGGGGGTGGGCGGGGTGATTTTGATATAGCACTTACTAAAATGCGTGGAGATAAAAGCCTCTGCAGAAACATAAAAGGCCCTTTGTACTTGCAAGTTGTTACTGTTATTTTTTGATTAAGAACAATAGTAAACAGAGGCCCTCAAAGCTGCCTTCAGGGAAAAAAAAAAAAAAAAAAAAAAAAAAAAAAAAAAAAGGGGGAAAAAAGGAATGACTTGATCTTAAAATAAGAGAAAACACTTTTTTTTTTTGGAGCACCTAGTAGATTTAGGTGCCTAAGCCCCTTTGAGCTGAGCAGTCTGACACCCCAGCTGGCACAGCTCCGCTCTCCTGCCTGAACCAAAGGCCGTAAACCCTCCCCATCGGGTCCAATTCATCTCTGGGTTACTCTCTTGGCATCAAACAGATTTATGCTGGTAGGAAATTTGGCCCAGAGCCCTGATGAGCAGCACCGTGGCTCGGCAGTCCCAGGTGGCAGTTTTGTGTCTCCGGGACCTCTTATTCCTCCGCTCCTTTGTACGGAAGGCGACTTCACGCTGCCACTCCTTTATCCCTGTCCCTGCCCAGCCCAGCCCTGTCCCCCATCTACCTAGGGGCAGGCTGGTGGGTTAAGGGAGCTTTGTTAATGCCCTAATCCTCACGTGTGCTCAGCCTGACAAAGCTGCCGGGCCGCGGCCCCGGCCGCGCTCGCGGATCCGTAAATGTCCCGTGTCCAATCGATTGCCGCGCTCGCTCCGGCTGCTGGCTCTCGGCAGCTTCTCCAGCGAGGGCCAGATTGCTCTGGCAAGCTCATCCATCCTTCAGGGATGGGGGCAGGAGGGTGGGGGGTGGATGCCTGGCTGTTTGGGATTGGGGGGAGGGAGAGCTGGCAGGCAGTGAGGAGGGGAAGGGTTGGAGTAGTGCAGGAGCTGGTGACGGGCTTGGAGCTGTCGTTTCTTCATCCCAAAGCTTTCCTTGTTGATGGAGACCCCAAGCCAGATCTCATGGAGCATGTGGTGTTTAATTGCACCACTCCTCATGGAATGCTCAGCTGGCCCCTCCTCCTCATCCATGTCCCCCAGTTCACTCTGAACTCCAAAACTCTTGTCCATCCTCAGCGACCAAGAACACGGAAAAATGAAATTAATCTGCCAAGGTTTGCACTTCTCATCTCTGCCCCAAAGTCTGCAGTTTCAATTCCTTGCCTAATCCTTCCCATAGCTCAGGACAGGCAAGTTTCCAAAATTTCTTGGGCCTAAAAATGTCTTTATATGCGAGATGGAGAAGTGGAAGTTCTCTGATCCAAGGGACTGGATCTGCATTAGGAAGTGTCATATTTATTTCTAATCCTAGAAGCATTTAAATGCTAGATATAAAAATGTGATTTTTTTTTTTTTCATGCATAGTGGAGCTGTTCAGGATTCTTTTCAAGGTTTTTATGGCTCCTTCTGTGCTCTGCACATTTAAGCCCAGAGTGACTCAGTCATCCAGTTTCATAGAGGACAAGAATCCTTGTCCCATTAAATTGCTTTGCAAACTTCTTGAAAGGTTCCTAAAGTTTCTTAAATGTCTCTGGCTTATTGAGGCAAGATAGAAGAATGGGAGAAGCAAGGGAGAAATGGATTTATTTCCAAAGGCTGTGCACTGAGAGCCTCACGTGTCAGGAAATTGTTCTCCCTCCTTGTTGTTAAAGCTTTGTGCAGCACCACAACTCCTGTTGGTGTGTCCTCTGCTCCTTCCCTGCACTGCTCTGTCCAGGAGTGGGCTTTGGGGTGCTCTTCCATGTGAAAAGGTGATATGATTTGGGAAATTTCCATTCCTTGCCTTTCCCCAGCCCTGGTGCTGGGTATTTCCTCTCTCCCTTATTTACCTGTGTTCCCCAAGGCCTGTGAAGGCAGCAGCCAAGACTGACCTGCCTGTGGCTCCGAGAAAGCTGGAGAGGGACTTTGGACAAGGGTCTGGAGAGGCAGGACAAGAGGGAATAGGTTCAGACTGACAGAGAGCAGGGCTAGGTTGGATGTTAAGAGACAGTATTCTGGTTGATAGGAAGGAAGATGTTCAAAGCCATGGTTGCCTCCATGAACCTTTCATGGAGTGATAAAGCAGCACTGAAAGCCAGAGGCCACCTGGGGCCATCTGCTCTGCAACCCCTGAGGTTCTGAAATCCTGAGTCAGGCATCGGGGACCATCAGATTTAAAAAGTTGTCATAAATTTGAACTTTTTTTATTGTCTTATGGTTTCTCTGTGTTTGTGGCTGATTTCCAGCCTCCTTTCTTTATCTTGACTTCTCCTTGTATTCTGGAACCCCTCGAGGCAGTGTTTTCTGTTTGGTGGTGTCCATAAAATGGGTGGCTGCTTCAAGGCTGGCCCTGCTCAATTTCAAGTAGGTGAGGTCGTATTTTCAGGTCTCACCCACCCAAGAACTCAGAATTTCGTTTTACACAAAGAAGCCGACATTGGGATTCCAAATGAAACACTTGAATCCAGAAGCTGGAGAATCCAGAAACCTGGAAATATTTGAGTCAGGTTGGATGGGGCTCTAGCTGAAGACATCCCTGCTGACTGAAGGGGGACGAGATGACCTTTAAACGTCCCTTCCAACCCAAACGGTTCAGCGATTCCACGAATTCCGAATAAACTCTGAGCTGCCATGAAAACCGCCCTGGAATCAGGAGAGCAGACAGGGAATAGCTGACACCAGACAGTGCCTTGGACGAAGCCAAACTCGCTGGAAGGCTCCAGGTCAATCCTTGCTCCGTGATGGTTTAGTTGCCATAGAGACAACCAGGTCTCACTTCATCCCCCAGCACTGTTGCTATTCACCGGCGACCCCTCCGGATTAAAGTTGGAGTGTTTTGGATCATTCTCTTTATTTTATCAGTGCTGTAGCACACCAGCTAATCCTTGCTGTACCTCTCAGGAAGAGAAAAAAAATAAAAAGAAAGAGACGAAAAAAGCCAACCTCCTTCCCCACCATTTGTTGTAGAGGCCAATTATCCGAAGAGGTGACAAGTAGAAAAATGAATTAACCAGAGCTCTGTAATGTCAGCGTTATTTATCGTGTCTAACTTTGCCCAGCTCAGCTGTGGATCAGCAAAGAAGTGCTTTTATTCTTCCCTCCTCTCTTTGATGCTGTATTTACCTTTCCTCCCTTCCTTGGCCTTCTGTAAGTCCTTTGCTCTGCCACACCATCCTCACGGAATCTTTTTCTCCTGCTCCAAACCAGGTGGGTTTCCCAGATGAGATGAGGGGCTGGGGAAGAGATGCCCTGCAGGCAGCGAAGGAGGGGAGATCTCCCAGCTCTCATCTTCCCCATCCTTCCTTCCCCTCTGCCCCTGTGATAATCAAACCACCCCGTTGGGTTTATTTCCTTTCATCTCTAACTCACACAAAAAGTAGGTGCTGAGACTGGAGCGGGCCTCTGTTACCCTTTTTTTCCCCCCTGTGCCTTTTGCTGTGCATACTTTGCTGAGTCTACGCCCTCTCCCACCTGCTGCAGCAAAGACTTTCAAAAGCAAAAATGGCACTTGCTGGCAGGAGGCAGGAAAACAAGGGACGTTCAACCGGGATCCAGGCTGAAAGCAACGCCCTGGCAAGAAGCCCACAAACACTTCAGATGTGAAGCACCGAGTCACAGAGCAAAGAGGCAAAAAATGCATCCTTGTAAAGCCATGGTGAGGCTGCACCTGCTCGAAACGGCTGTAGCCAGTACACTGTGTCACTTCAAAGCTGCCAGGGAAGGAGATACTGGAATAAGATACCCCTGGCAGGGTGTAAAAGTAGCCAAATCTTGCACTGAGGCAGCCGGAGTGCTGCTTGACGTAGGGAGCAAGCCTGGAGGATAGTATGTGTGTATCCAAATGACAGATGATGGGGAAAGAAATAAATTATCTTGCAGTGTGTCTGTCCCTGTATGAGTGTTGCTGGCTTCCCTGCATGGATTTCGAGACCATCTTCACTGTGAATTTCTCCTTCCAACACCCACAGCCTGCAGATCCTACACATGCATTAATAAATCAATCAGGTTATTGGCTCCAGAGGTGATAGCTGGGTTTGCTGGTTCAACTGGGCCGGTTTGTGCTGTTTAAAATCCAGTTGTTTCCTCTCTGGAGGTATCTTGGTGGGGTAGGCCAGCCCAGATCCGACAGCACGTCAGGAATTTTCCTGGAGGAGTGGGCAGCTGCACCAGTGTGGCATGCAGGCTGTCAACTGGCAGTAAATCTGCTTCAAGCTCTTTTGTTGTGCCAAGCAATTGCTGAATAACTTCTCTGAATTACTTCCAGTCGATATCTCTCATATGAAAAGCTCACAGAAAGCTTATTATGTTCAAAATTCGGCAGATACGGATTCTCACACGCTAAACATCCATTAGCAACTGGATAAAGGCAACTCTTGGGATCACATTTCTGTAGGGGCAGCTTTTCGCAGACGTGCAGGTGAAGTTGGCTTTGTGTGAAGCATCTCAGATGCATTCTCATGCAAGTGAAAATAAATTCTTAATAAAATCTGGTGGTTGACGCCAGGCATGAGCTGAGCAGGACTGCAGGCAAAGCCAAAGCGTGTAACAATGCTGAAGAGGAATAACATGAATAATCCTGAAGAGGAACAACATGAAAAATACTGAGGAGGAGGGAAAATTTAATTTGTTTGTAGGTGATTTTTAGCTCCATCCTTCAAGGGTTAATTTTGGAGGGGTGAGATCTTTGAATGGTGAGAAGAACATCTCTATCCTTGTTGCCTGGGCAGGCTCTCAGTGCACTCCTTGCCATGAGGCTGCTGAGTGGGCATTTCAGTGGATTTTTTTTGTTTTAAATGTGAGGTGGTTGTTAACACAATGGGTAAAATGTCGTGGCAGGATTTTCAAAGGTGGCCAGCACAGGGCTGACACTTCTCTCATGAGAGATCCTGGGATACTGGGGAAGCAGCAGAGATGACCTGTCCCAAAATGACCCCTTCCAAAGAGCTGCCAACAGTCAGATTCTTGCTTTAGAAGGAACAAGAGGCTGTACAGCTGGATCCCATGGAGGTGAAATTATTTCCCATTGTCCAGCTGCTAGAAATGACTTAAAAATAACCGGTCAAGTCAATGCACCAATTACTCTGTGGTTACAATCTCTAGAAGGTAATTCAGATCTCATTTGTCCTGGCAAGGGATCTGTCTTTTTCCTGTTGACTGGGTGGAAAGCCTGAGATGACAATTTCCAGCTCAACATTGTGGCTAACTAAAGCTCAGTGGGATAAAACCAGTCACAACCCTGGTTTTGACTTCATTTTTCTATGCTAGCATCATTTTTTGTGAAAGGGATTGTTAGATCTCAGAAAGGAAAAAAAAAGTGGAGTGTTGGAAAGTGTAGAAAAGTAAGAAATAATAATTTATAGAGCTTTTAGGGCCTCCTATTTGAACCAACTTGTGTTTGAAACAAAAATTATCTCTGTTAGACTTGATATTGATTATGATGGATTCAAAGCAGAGCCCCAAAACCTCCAATCTTTCAGTTTTGAGGAGCTTTCAATGACAAACCAGACTATTTTTTTGGCCACTGCAGAGTTGATATTCTGCACCAAAATCCACCATGCAAACTGCCACCAATCTGCTGCTGTCTGTGATCTGAACTTCTCAGAGTTAGTCCTGACTATTTTTCTTCTGAGAAGACAAACCTTTAGATGACTTCAGGCTGAGTCACAGCTGAAGGAGACCCTGAGATCAGCTCAGTTGGTCAGAGGATGGTGCTGATAAAGCCAAGATTGAAGGTTTGATCCCCATATGGGCTCATTCAGGAGCTGGACTCGATGATCCTTGTGGGTCCCTTCCAGCTCAGAATATTCTGTGATCCTGTGTGATTGTTGTGGTGAAAAGCTGGATTTGGCTACAGTGAAGGGGGAGATCTCCTCCACCTGTGCTGGTGGCTTGAATACATCTGCAGGGACTCAGAAGGTCTGTGCCCTGGAGGTTGGTCCACCCAGGCGTGGTGACCAAGTGCTTTGACCTCTTCCAGCCAAGGGTTCCACCTTTGCCCTCTTCTGCAGGCAGAAGTGACCAGACCAGACCTCTGGTCTCACCCTCTTCATGGCCAACTGGACATCAGCCTGCTGCCAACTGGAAGCCACAGAGGGGTGCTGGTTTCATTTTCATCCCATGGCTGTCAGTGCCACTGGGAGCCCAGAGCATGGCCAGTGCTGCATCAGGGACTGGGAAGGGGCTGGTGTGATACCTTAAATCACTCTGTGGGTGTTTCTATGCCTGTGTGTTCATTCATCTGGGACAGAAATCTGAACTGAACCTGCATTCACCCCTGACCAGTGACTATGGATAACATGGGGAGGATGTACCTGCACCTCTGCTGGCCATAACCTCTCGTGTCACCGGTCTGGCTTCATTGCCACAGAGGTGTCAGGGAAAGAAATGAGTGGTGATTCAGGCCACTAATATTTGATATCATCCAAATATCCCAGCAGGGATTTACCCAGGGATGATCTTCCCTCTGCATTCAGCAATTTGGCTAGCCAAGCATCCAAAATTCCAACATCACCTGATGGATTTTATCCATCTCTCTTCCCACTCTCCTGCCCTTTCCTCCTCCTTGGTGATCATCCTCCAGGAGTGCAGGCTGCCATGTAGCAGCAATCTCATGTCCAGGAGGATTAAAAGGATCTGGGAATGTGGGATGCTCCCTGGGGCTCCTAGCCTTGACTCCCCCTGCTCAGAGCTGGATGGTGCCATACCTTGCAGGAAAAGGATCAAAAGCCATCGTGTCCCTTGTCAGCCAGCTGTCACCAGGCTCCTGCCTGCAGCAGGGCACAGGGCAAGGATGTGATTTGTTTACTCACTGATGAGGGTTCATCAGCTCCAGCCCCTATTCCTGGAAGTTTCCAGGATCCTGGGGAAGCTGACAGGATGCCCTGAGCACCCCTGAGTGGCAGAGGAGGAGAGCAGAGGGATGAAGGAGCTGGAAGCATCCACGTCAGTAGGGCTGGAAAAGGACATTGCTCCACTTTCCACATGCCCCTGAGAGCTGGAGCTGCTTGCCCAGAATAAATGCCTGCATTTATCATTGTCAGGGTGATTTGTTGGCCACCCAGGCTCTTCTGAGAGCAAGAGGTTGTCCCATCTCTACTTTTCAGTTGCCACCACCTCTGGAGAGCAGGGCTGCCCAAGCCCTTAGGGAGACCACGCTCCATGCATTGCCTGTTGAACAGCAGCTCCCCACTTCCATCAGCTGCATTCCTCTGATACCCCTAAAAATGCCCTCTCCCAATGTGGGAAATAGATTTGTAGAAAATTCTTAAAACTTGATAGGTTTATATAGTATGTATGTGTATGTAAATGTGTATGTATGTTTGTATGTAAATATGTTTTTTATTTTGGAATATAATGATGTGTTTGTTGTTTTTTTTTTTTTTTTTGAAGAGTTGGGGTTCTTTTCTACTGATGGTTGGAACTGAAAAGATAAATTTCAGTTAAAAGGAGCATCCTCTGGATGCAGTGGAAAGTTGAAAGAATATTCTTTTAAGTTGATGACAACAAGAGGTTAGTTTTTTGTAATTATTGAAAGAGAAGGAGGTCTAGGTTGTAGATGCTTTCTGTTTTCTGGGATTTCGTTGATTTGGCTTAATCCAACATCCCAAGCCTTGCCTGTTTGCATCACCAGACTGGAGATGGACCAAGCACTTGCTCTAATTTGGGAGAAATGGATCTCACATCCATTATTTAGATCTCCCCATGCCTGTGCACAGAGAAGTGAGTATAAATAATTTTGTTTGCTTGGTGCAGGTTGAAATACACCTGTTCCTCCTGACATTTTGATCTCCACAGCTCCCTGATGTTGTAGACAGCTGGGGGTTGGTCTTGTTTCCCAGGTAATAAGTGATAGGACAGGAGGAAATGGCTTCATTGAGCCAGGTGGGGTTTAGATTGGATATTAGGAAAAAAAAAAATTCTTCTTGGAAAAGATTGTCAAACGTGGGAACAGGATGCCCAGGGAAGTGGTGGAATCACTGCCCCTGGAAATGCCCCAAAAATGAGTAAATGTGTTGGTTAGGGACAAGGTTTAGTGCTGAAGATGGCAGTGTCAGATTGATGGTTGAACTCAATCATCTTTTCTGGCTTTAATGATTCCTTGATTCTATTCCTTGATGGTGTCTCCTGGTTTGAAGCCGTGGCTTTGTTTGCATATTTGCTTTCCCCATGTTCACTGCTCATTTAGGCACCCTGGGAACATCTGGGAGAACTTCAGAGGCTGAATAAACTTTCAGTTGCTGCTGTGTCTCACCCGGAATCAGCTGCATTTCTTCAGTGGATTAAGGGATTTTCTGTACTTTCTAATTTATAGCAGTCTTGATATTCTCAGATATGAGCTGGGTTCTCCCCTCACTCGTCACTGCTGCAGACTGGGAGTGAACTTGGCACACAAGAGGAGTTGTCCCTGAAAAAGGGGACAGTATTGACTGAAAGTTTTACATGGGCAGGTACTGGCAGAACAAGGGTTAAGTGTTTTAAATTAGGAGAGGAGAGATTCAGGTTGGCTCATATTAACCAGAAATACTTGTGAGGGTGGTGAGACTCTGGCACAGGATGCTCAGAAAAGTTGTGGCTGCCCCTGGCAGTGTCCCAGGCCAGGCTGGACAGGGCTTGGAGCAACCTGGAACAGTGGAAGGTGTCCCAGTGCATGGCAGGGGGTGGAATGAGATGATCTTGAAGATCAAACTGTTGCCTGATTTTAAGAATTTTCCCATCTAGCTGTCTCTCTATGGTGCTCCAAGAGGAGGAAATAAGTTTGATTATGCTGTTTAAAATCACAACATGTCCATCTGAAGTATAAACACTGGTGCACACTGGTTGATTTCTAACCCTGGATATGCACTGGCTGTAAATCCCCTGGAGGCACTTGGGATGGGAGTTCCTTTAACAAAATAAACTGTTTAAACTCTAAGTTTTCCACCCTGTGATATCACACACTTCTATTCAAACTCCACCCCCACAATCCCAGTTCTATCATTTAATTTGGAATCTTTTTCCATAGCCTCAGGTCAAATGCAGTGTTCTCTTGGGGGTCAGTGCCTGGCAGCACAGAAAGTCTGAAATACTCAGCAACCAGGGTTCTAACAACTATTGCCTGATTTTAAGAACTTAAAGAACTTAAGAACATCCCACTTGGGATGGAATTTCCCTTAACAAAATAACCTGTGCTATATTAAGTTCTGTGTGTAAACAGGTGCACAAGGTTTGGCTTCCTAGAAATAAACTCAGAGGCAGCAGTTTTGGGTGTGTTGTGCACTAGGGCAGCAAAGTGCAAGGGAAATGAGAGACCAGAGCCTCGAGGAGTTAAATGAGCACTTTGGAGCTTAAGAACCTCCTGATGCTTCATGGGAAAAGGGAAAATATTCTATTTAGAGACTGTACCGCTCACACATCAGATGTTTTCTCCAGTTCTCTCTCTCTCTCTGTGTAATCTTTTTTTTTTTTTTTTTTTTTTTTTAATTAA